>JARTUT010000917.1:0-200919 GCA_030674115.1 Micraspis discolor | reverse complement strand
TCCTAAAACCTGGTGAAACCGTTAATACTGATCGTAACCGACAACAAATGATCAATTTGAACCATGCCTTGATCGAGAAACGACCCAAATGGATCAGTAGACAGAGCAAAGTAATTTTTCTCCAAGAAAATGCACCTGCACACAAAGCAAAACCGGTTCAGGATACAATACACTTGGCTGAGAGCTGCTACCTCAACCTCCATATTCACCAGACTTGGCTTCTTTCGACTACCATTTGTTTTCATCGATGGGACACGCATTGGTAGAGCAGCACTTTGGTACTGATGAAGGTAGATTCAGTCTCTATTTATATGAAGTATGAGCTCCAACAAGATGGGGACAGATCCCTTATATCGAAGGCTGCGATGGAGGATATCAATGAATTATATCCGAATGAAGGGATTTCGCGTAGGGGTAACATCAACTACGCCCACTTGACTATTTCGAAAAAGGATATGTCAAAAGTGAGGTTCACGAAGAATACCTTACAGAAGAAGGAAAACATTTGGTCAGAAATGACAGCAATATCCAGGGAATGTAAAGAAACTGCAATTTTTCATGGGTGAATTAATTCCGCTAATTCCTTCGCTCTAATGATTAAACACATAATAATGACGGTTTCCATAGCTGAAGTATTTATGCAAATCAAAGTGCCTAATTTAATACAAGGCTATATTTTTACACAAGTGACAAAAAAACCGTTTTCCTATGCTGATATTGGCAAACTCAAGAGCATTATTGTTAATTTCAAAACAAACTAATATTGTATTCTAACAAACTTTATGAATCAAAATTTTATTCTGTATCGTCATAGGTGAATAACCTGCATTTGGAATTGAGAAAAATGAATCCACTTGAATTAATTAATTTTAATGATTTCCTACTGGGAATATGATAAAATATGTGTGTGTAAAATATAAATCAATGTGATAATGCCAGAGGCAGATGATTATTTATAAGCATTTTTTCGAGCCCTGGCGTTGATGGAGTTCTATGACAATGAAGTCACACATTGATATCTTCATTGGATAATTAGTTCGGAAGGAAATGAAACAGAATCTTGCCACATATTGATTAGAAGAATTACAGATCTTAGGAGAGACTAATAAAGGGTCTTTCAACAAGAACTTTGATTTTTAATTGTGGCTACACCTACCCCATGAAAGCAGTGACAGTTTGTTTTTTGACATTCGTAGTAGATGCTTTGGCAATTGAAACAATGAATTCAATTTTGTTCGAATATCGCATTAAAATAATCAATACCCACTATGAAAATGGTTGTTCTGTTAAGATTACATTCCGTAAAATTCGTGATATTTTCTTACAACGTAATCGACGTAATTACCCGCAGTACACCTCCCCCGTAAATACTCCCCTGCGCTAAATATGCAGAGTGTTCTCTAGAGAAAGGGTTCCCTTATTATGGGGAGAAAAAAATAAAAAACCTATTGAATTATTGTTATATACGTATATATTATATTATTATTGCTGTTTATAAAATTAAAAATCATATTGATACACAGTCAAATATTTATCTAAAAAAATTTCACTCTTCTGCATACGCATGCAGCAGGCGTAAACCTTCTGAAATTCTATTGGTTCCTGATATCTTAACTAATCGTAAAGAAATGACGACAGTAGGCGTAAACCTCCTGAAATTCTATTGGTTCCTGATATCTCAACTTATCGTAAAGAAATGACGACAGTAGGCGTAAACCTCCTGAAATTTTATTGGGTCCTGATATCTCAACTAATACAACTAATAGAATGAAGCATTACTCAAATAACGGAGCTTTTAATAAACAACATTTTCTACAATACTATATGTATCACTCACCTGTCGGTGTCTAATGGTATTGAGAAAAAAGAAAGTTTGGGATTATTGTTAATCATTTTGGAATTGATTTGAAAATAACACAAAAAACATATTGAAACAGAATACTTAGTGGAATGAAAATAAATGATTAAATAAATGAGCTTTGCTGGTTCATGGTACATTTTGACTCAAAAAAATGCCACTGAATTATAGGTTAGGTTGTATTGTTTTCTTCAACTTCTTCTTTGAATTTTGAATAGATCTCAAAAAAATGTTATTCTTCTAAATATTAAATGAACTAATTATACAAAGGAATCATTTAAGATGTCTAAAATAATAATAATAATGAAAGATCTTTCGAAAGATTTTGCGTGTGACGTCACCGTTGCAACGCTAAAATACGAATCTTTTGAAAGACACGGAATCTTTCGAAAGATTGCACCGCCAAAATTCGGCCTTGGTGTAAGAAAATCCACGGACTGCGACTACTGGTTGGTATCTATACAATGGATCACGCTATCGCGAGATGGTCATAACTCAATTTTGGCCTATCATTGATGATATGGTTATCACTGACATGTGGTTTCAACAAGACGGTGCACTTCTCACAATTAAACGATCAATTTATTGCAAACTCATTTCCTCATCGCATAAGTTCACGATATTCAGGGCCAGCCAGATCATGAGATTGAACACCACTGGATTAGTTTTTGTGGGGCTATCTTAAGAGCAGTGTCTATACGGAGCTAATCGAATCGATTGCAGCCTTAAAACTCAATCTGTGATGTGATAGCCGAAATAGATTCGACATTTTGCCAAAAAGTGATTAAATTTTGACATGCACTGTATTTGATCTAATCAAACTTCAACCATTCGAGGAGCGAAAATACATATCCTCGTTTGAGGTCTCAGTCACCCGGTCGGCTTTACCCTCTTAGTAATGCAGTGTTGCCACTTCGTGTACGACTGGGTCAAGTGTATTTCAGAAACTGCTTGAAGGCGAGTCAGTATTCATCATGATTCTACACTTTAAATGAGAATTATTTTGTATTTGATGAGTAATTGTAACCTATGGTCATAAAATGCCACTTATTATTAATTTTTAGGTGCATCTTCATACTCGGTAGACATACATAATACTCAGCAGAACACATCATCAGGTAGACAGACATTTAAATTTCAATGCAAGCATCA
The DNA here is from genome assembly GCA_030674115.1 of Micraspis discolor. Taxonomy (NCBI): domain Eukaryota; kingdom Metazoa; phylum Arthropoda; class Insecta; order Coleoptera; family Coccinellidae; genus Micraspis; species Micraspis discolor. The sequence goes on along the minus strand of JARTUT010000917.1, from coordinate 197,909 downwards.
ACCGCAAAAATGCAGCCGGTACAAAGACATCCGAGAAAAACTCCGACAGGGAGCACGTTTTAATATTAATTAAATTTAGAGTGACTCGTTGTTACCCGAGTTCATTTATGCGAGAAGAATGGGGGTGCACAGGGACGAAACGAAAGCGGAATGACAAATTGGGTTCACCCCTTTGGGCACAGCTGTTCTGGAGCGACGCCATACACAGACGCGCACCGGTATGGTCCTTCGAACGTCCGGATTTCAACCGGTTCACCCCTCCTGGACCACGTATCCACTTACACATTATGCATATCGCGTACTCCAGGCGATGCTACAGCCTTCCCTGATCTCTTTCGATTGGTTAGGATGAGTTTTTGAAGGTCTCATGTTGTAAATCATTAGGGATACGGGTGTGTGGGATTAGTTATGGATTAGGGATTTGCGTTGGTTTAATTTGTGGATATATATAGCGTTCATTCGTTTATCCAATAGATACAGCAAGAATAGAAACAGTAACAAGTCGAGGATTCAAGTAGTTCTTTTTATCAAAACCTTCGCCATTCCCTCCATAAGAAGTCGAGTATCGCTTAGTGCTATCAGGTCAATGCTGAAGCGTAGCAGTTCATGTGCATTAGTGTCAGTTTAATATGTCAGAATCCAGCTCTGCCCGATGCTCCAAGTAGAACAACTAAATTATTCGAATCCCATATACATATCTGTGTTGATTTTTATTCTTTGCTTGTTTATTCTTAATTAATATAAATGAATAAATGGAAACTTACATGAAATGCAGCAGATTTCAAGAGCGGGAAAACAAATTTATTCAGCAATTATACACCAGTTTCCATTATTTCCGTCGGCATTAGGATACCGGCAAGATGGTTTTCTTAAGGTTCGATCAGTTTGGACAAATCTTACGCCTTACGTCGGTTATATATCGAAATCTCTTGATGAAGGCATACAAGTTCATGCCATTCATAGTGTTATGGGAAAGGCTTCTGATGAAGTTCATCACGCCAACTTCTTGTCAGTTTTTGATGTCGTTCCTTTCTTCAGTGTATAGCTCTCATCTGAGTCTACGTTAACAATTTGTGGTGGTCAATGGTGTAGCACCTAATACCATTAATGTTAAATAAAGGGATCCCTATGGTTCAAACCTAGGTCCTCCTTTATTTGCTAAATACAGAGTGCGGCAAAAATCAGTTCACACTGTCTGGTTTTCACGCATGCGCGTATTCTTGGCTAAGGCGGGAGGAGGCAGCTGAAACGTAACGAGTTGAGTCGTCTGCGTGTAGTAGTGTTGTTAGGTACGTTCACAGCGCGTTCGTTATCATGGCTGCTCGTGTGAAGTATACGGAAGAAGAACGTGTTTGTTTGCTCACTTCTCACCTAAAACTTGACGGAGATTACTCTGAAATCTTCGAAGAATTTCGCCAGCGCTTTCCAAATAAGCAAATTCTCAGGTCGCCCTGCTAATTTTTTCGTAAAACTTGTTTTACCGTGACTAAATGGTGCGGCATGTGTGTTGAAGAGGGGGGAAACAATAATAATAATTATAATGAATAATATTTCTTGTTGCTGCAATCATGTTTTTTTTTCAGTTAGAAGATTGTTAGTTTTAGTTTTATGTTTGCTACTTGACTTGTAATCGAATTATCAGATTATGGGAATCTTTGTGTTAAAGATTGTGTTAAAGACGAGATTACACACGAAATAAGTTTTTTCGATAGAAATGCTCGGACAGGTCGATTTCTGTTTCGACGGGGACAACTTGAGATGTAGGTTACGGACCCATAACGCTTCAACCCTAGCTGCTACAACCCCCACACCCAATTTTTGAATAGGGAAGATGGGGTGAGTGATACCTCAATTCAAAGGTATTTTTATACTGATTTCAGCACAGTAATTGTTATTTCATTTTATGCATTAGTTCTCGAAATATTCATGCGTTAGTTAATTTTATCTGTCCAAGAAGAGCTACTTCAGCTGCTTCATTTCTTTTCATGTTTCGTTTTTTATTAGCCACGGACCCGGTTTCTTGAAACTTTGACACTAATTCCAAAACATACTTCCTATTGACATGTTTATCTAAAAGTCGTTGATTGAAGAATTCTGCGGTTCTATAACCACATTGATTGTTTGCAAAAAAAAGTGTAATTATTTCCACCCGATCTGCAATTGAATAAACCATGTCGAACAATGAATTAGAATACATACAAGTCTCGATTCAAAACTAAGAATAATTCACATATCAAAGAACCAGTAAGCCAACTTAATGATCTGTTCGTAATAAATAAAAAATTATCGATTCTCATTTTTTTGAAAAAGATATGAATTCAATAATCAACAAAATTAAAACATATTGAAGCCAACTGGGAAAACACTTCATAATTAAGTCGGAAATCGTTTCACGAATTGGGACTGGAATATTTCTGTGGCATCATTAATGATTTGATTTTCTTATCTGGTAATCTGATTAGAGATATGTACGTATTTGAACTATTTAGAGATTTCTATCGATCAAGTGTTACCGCATGTTATTGGAAATACTGCAAATTATATCGAAGATAATTTAGATTGAGTTTCATAAAGATTGAGCTCCTTCGCAATAAGCTTTGTTTGTTCGACATCTTGATTAAAGATTTCTATGTCAGTGGATTGAAGGAAGGAAGTCACAGTCATGGTTGTTTTGTAGCTCAAATGTCGATTTTCACAAAAAAACACTACAAGTGCCATGAAAACACCATTTCGTTTTCAAATACTTAGTTGAGAATATTTCGAGAACTAATGCATAAAAGCAAAAAACAATAACTTTGCTAAAATCAGTATAAAAATACCTTTCAAATGAGGTATCACTCACACCATCATCCGAATTCAAAATTTGGGGTGAGGGTTGGAGTAGCAAGCGCTATGCATCCGTAACCTACATCTTAAGTTGTCCCCTCGAAGCAGAAATCGACCTGTCCGAACATTTCTATCAAAAAAATTATTTCGTTTGTTTCGTTTTCAAATAGCCACTCTGTATATTAATTCAATGTAATATTAAAAAAATGAAAAATAAAATTTTTTATTAATCCTAAACCAACCTACACTAACATAGCAATCCTTTCAAATTCACAACATCTATACTCACAAAACATTCCAATCCTTCAATAATATGCTACATGGATTAACTTTCGACAATTCTGATAATTAAATTAATAATATAAAACAAATCTTCGTTCGTTATGAGCACATATTAAATATATCATTTATATTATATATTATATACATATATCTTATATATTATATATCTATCATAAATATTATATATTAAAGTTCATCAATAAGGGTCTAAGTTTAGACTCAATTAACTACTCTAATTTTTACACTACTTTATTTACCAAGTTTCTACTAGAGTAGTAAATTGAGTCTAAACATAAACCCTTATTCATCAACCTTATTATTGAAAAAACAGTGACTCTGATTATTCAACCTTTTACAAAATTTTCATATAGCAAAGAGAAATTAAAGACCCCTGTGGGAGCAATTGAAATTAACGGATAAAACAGACAACACGTCTTACTGAATGAACTAAAAGATATTGACGAATCACCATTCTTTCAACAACCACAAAAGCGTTTGGAATTCCATCCCCCATATGTTGAGAAGAAAATGAGGACACTTTAGTTCAAGGCTTGGAGAAATAATTATCAAAAAATATCTAGTGCTGCAATATTTTGTAAACACAATAAAACGTGTAAATCTTTCAAATCATATTTGTTCATACATGTATTCTTATCCTTTCACAATCACTAGCATCAAAGAGTATTTGATTATCCAAAAAATGGTCTTCTAAAGTTTCAACAGGAATTTCATGATATCAAGAACGGGCAGTCATAATTAGAACTGTGCAATCTGGGCCCATAACCTATTTCGTATCCCTATCCACTCACGCAAGAATACAGTAATAAGGGGTAGCGATATTTATTACAAATATTCATTAGGGAATGGATTCATCAGAAAGAACGAACCGTGGCGAGAGGGGAACACAAGGAGGAAGGAGACTACGCTGAATCATGAGCAGTAGATTACCTCTGGGTGTTGGGACCTCCATCTTCCAAGATGAATTACCGGAGGAACAATCCAACCGTATAAATTCGCAGTCACTCCAGGTCCGTTTTGCGAAACACAATTTTTCACATATATATCACGTTTCAGAGTCATACCGGCCGTAGCAGTCAATCCCCGGTGGGGCCATACCTTTTAAATAATCATTTCCGGTTTCCACCTTTCCGGTAATGAAATAGGGTAGTAATTTGCATACTGTGGTCGTGTTGAGTAACGAATACTAGGAGAACATTTCCGGATGTACAATATGTTTTCAGATATTTCAGTAATATATTGCATTTATTTCAATAAAAATGAGATTTCCTTCAATATATTGTGAATTTCGTTCAATATACAGGGTGAGTCTTTGAGCACTGCGTTAATTTTAATCATAATTTCTTGACGTCAAAAGAAACATTCTCTTCCTAAAATATTTTTCCAAATTTGGCCCCGTTCAAGGGATTTAGGGTGTTGCAATTTCATAAAAATATTGCATTTTCACCTGTAATATTCAAACGACAATATCAATTGAAATGATCTCTAGTAGAAGGTTTTTGATAACAGTCATGCATGTTTTGGCATTCATAGATTTATTCCATTTCTTGTGGGTTTCTCGCTACTATTGTACAGATTGCTTTAATTTCATGAAAAATGAATATCACTTGAACTAAAGGTCTGTATCTTGTACTTCCTAGAATCATTAGTCTTTTTTGCAGATAAAATCCTGCACGCGGAGCATCGACTACAGTGGCAATACTTACGAATTTACGATACAGTTTATGCATCATTTCTCTGGTGGGAACTTGCTTTTTAGAAAGCGTTGGCGAAATTCTTCGAAAATTTAAGCATAATCTCCGTCAAGTTTCAGGTAAGAAGTTAGCAAACAAATACTTTCTTCTTTCATGTACTCACAGCCATGGCAACGAACGCATTGTATACCTACACAACAATACTACTACACGCGGACAACTCAACTCGCAACGTTTCAGCTACCTACTTCCGCTCTAGGTACGATACTGGGCGAGAATACGCCCATGCGTGAATACTGGACAGTGTAAAATGACTTCTGCCGCACTCTGTATATCGAGGTTTTCTTCTAAATATATTGAGGTTATTTAATTGATATTCTCATTTCGATTTATTTATGGAGAAAAAGTGACCATTAACAATTAGAAATAGTTCAAGATACAAAATGAAGGAACTGAATGTAGAGTTGAATTGGTATTAAGACGTAACGAACAGAGATAATTTTCAAATTTTTCTAATTTTCAGTAGATAGTTGATTTTGAGTATCTTCCCAGCAAAATGTGCCTCTCGCGAATCGAAAAGGTGAAGTATATACGTGGTTGGCCAGAAATTTTTGATGATGGAACTCGTAGAATTATTATTTGGCAATATCAACATTTTTTATTGTTCTTGTTTACATCTTCTGTCATTTTCGACGCAAATAAGCTTTCAAAAACGCTGAAAATATCTGAAAATTTTAAAATTTTCATTTGTAGTCGATATGTCAATCTTGACAACAAATGAAATATGAACTGACATCATGGTACGTACAAAATACTGTTCTTCGTGCCTGCTGCAGTTGAGAACAAATAAATTTTCACCCATAAGTTTAGAATTCATGAGTCATTGGATAGACAAAAAAATCCTAAGTTATATTCAAAATCATTAAACTGCGTTAACCATTGTTTTAATAAACATAATTATATGAATTCAAATTTTTTCTGATATTTAGGGTTATTGTTATTGGACATGAGGTCCAACAAAATGTGTTGGTTATTAACAATAGAAGGGACATAAATAAAGAAATCAAAGGAGTTCGTTATATTCCAATTATAATTTGATAATTATGATAATTTCCCATATGATAAAAGAAATTTTGACTATAAAATTGGTATAGAAAGATATTTTTAGATATTGTGCGAGTTAATATTTGAATGTATTGAATTGTAGAAAAGATTTAATTACTTCAATAAAATTAAGTTTGCTTGAAAAAAAGCATTATTCATTTCAACCTGAAATAACCACGCCTTATTGTTCAAAACATGTCTTGAAATATAATTCCTTCGAAAGCTCTATAACGAATTCATCTCCACAAATGGGTTACGCAAGGGCGATACAAAGCCATTTTGTTTCTTCCATCTGACAATGTAGTGATTATATGAATGGCTTCATTTCCATTGTCTCATCTCAAAAAAGCCATTGAGAAGTGTTGAGCCATTAATCTTCGGAAGACTCAATTATTTTTATTTTAGCAAGTGCTCCTTTGTCGAGACAGGTTGGGGAGCTCTACTGGGGGCACTTTTTAATAAGGGATGATAACAAAACAATAGAGGATAACTAGCAAACTTAACTGCAAGGATCTTTGAGTGGAATTTGATACCGAAGTTTCAGAAGACTTATGCATGACTCGAAAATCACATTAAAATAATTAAAACCCACTATGAAAATGGTGCTTCTGTTAAATTTATTACATTCGGTAAAAATCGTGATATTTTCAGACCACATTATCGGCCTTTATCAAGAATTTGGCCGCTAAATTTGAGGCGACGGGCTCGGTACAAAATGTGCCAACACCAACGAGTGTTCGACCGGGCCGTTCAACTGAAAACATCGCAGCCGTAAGACACAGTGTTGAAAAAGATCCAAATTTGTCAATTTCTAGACGTTCTCAACAACTGAGGCTATCCCAAACCACCACATGTCGACTTTTGCATAAGGATTTGGCTTTGATGCCTTACAAGATTCAACTAGTGCAAGAATTGCAGCCAACCCACCATTCACATCGCTGTAGATTAGTTCAATTCAACCCGATGGTTTTTCTGAAAAAATCATTGTATCAGAGGAAGCCCATTATCACTTGTCATGGTACGTCAGCAAGCAAAAATTGCCGCATTTAGGTTCTGGAAATCCTTGAGCGATTATTGAGAAGCATTTACATGCTCAACGTGACACAGTGTGGTGCGCTATGTGGTCTGGAGAGGTGATTGGACCGTTTTTTCGACGATGAGGTTAGAAATGCGGTAACGGTCAATGTATCACGCTATCGCATAATGTTAACGACCCAATTTTCACCTATCATTGATGACATTGATATCACTGACATATGGCATCAACAAGACGGTGCAACAACACTTGTCACACAGCCAATGAGACAACTAATTTATTGCTAACCAAATTTGCTGATCGCAAAATTTCATGGAATTCAGCTGTTAAATGCCTATCCAGATCGTGTGAGTTAATACCACTGGATTATTTTTTGTAAGACTGACTAAGATTTGACAGCTTATTGAGGATCTCAAGTCAGGAAAATCTAGTGGATGCGATGGAATCCGTTCAGAAATTCTAAAACAAGGGAAAGAGGAAGTGTCGGAACCTCTTGCCTTTTTGGCGAACATGTGTTTCGAGAGGGCCCTTTTTTCCAGAGGTTTTGAAAATAGGAACAGTAAAGCCATTACACAAGGGAGGAGACAGAACAAATGTCAATAATTACCGACCGGTCACACTTGTATCCAATATTTATAAGATCTTTGAAAAACTAATTAAAGTACGTATGGTTGCATTTATGGACAAATACGGTATAATTTCGAAAAATCAATTCGGATTTCGACAAGGGATGTCTACAGAGGATGCCATAAAAAGGGTAACTGAAAAAATATACAAGAAAATAGATAATAATATACCAACTCTAGCAATAGTCATAGATTTAGCCAAAGCTTTTGACACCGTGCACCATGAAAATTTGCTAGAAAAACTTTCAGATTACGGCTTCAGAGGCAAAATGACTAACTTACTCCGTAGCTTCCTTACAGGCAGAAAACAGACCACGAACTCGAATGGAAAATTTAGTCGTATGAACACACTTACTTATGGCGTTCCCCAGAGACAGTGCTCGGGTCTATTCTTTTTTTAATATATTTGAATATTATATTCGACCAGAAGAGTAAGGGAGAAATTATAGGCTTTGCTGATGATATGTTAGTCATCTATGAGGATACAACATGGGAGAATCTGAAGGAGAAGGCAATTGATGACTTAAAGATTCTGAAGAAGTGGTTTGAACTAAAGAAACTCACCTTGAATCAGAAAAAAACCAAATATTTAACCTTTTCATCCAATAAAGTCAGGCATCCAGATTTAGGAATGCTCCAAGTGAATAGTCAACTGAAAATCTCCAACACAAATGCCACAAAATATCTGGGAATTCACATAGATCAACATTTGAGATGGGACGTACACATGAATCATCTAATGAAAAAGTTGAGAGGTATAGCGTACAGATTCAGAGTCATACGCAAAGAAGTACCGTCTGTACATCATCTCCAAGTACTCTATGATGCATTAGTTCAGTCTCAACTGTCATATGGGATAATTGGATGGGGGGGGGAGTATTGGATTGCCACAAAAGAGGAGTTGACACTATATATAAATACATCTTGAAAATAATGTACGGAAAAAATTTTACATTTCCTAGTCGAGAGATTTATGAAATATCGAAAGCATTGGATATCAGACAAATTTTCGCGAATAAGATAATCATAAACATTCAACAGAAAAAAATACCTCTGCAAATGAAAGAACATCATTTCTCAACACGAACAAAGAAAGACAACTATAGAACACCGAAGGTCCAAAAAAGAATAGGACAGCGAACCTGCACATATCTGGCCCCAAGACTCTACCCAAATGTACCCAACAGAATAAAAGAAATGAATAATATAAAAAATTTAAGAGAGAATTAAAAAACTGGTTGATTACAGAAGATAGATCGTGGGCACACAAAATATTAAACTCTTCATGAAAGAGTTGAGGAGCAAATGGTGGATGATGACAAATATTCCCGAACTATACAAGACTAAACCCCAAACTGCGACAAAGAGAGACCCGATTGAGACAGGATATCTGATAAGGAATGAGATAATACCAAATGTGACAAAGAAAAAAAAAGGGAGGATTGTTTTAATTTAAAAATCGGCAAATTTCGATGTTGATGACAATTCAGCTGCCGTTAGAATCAAATTTATTTTTCACAACTGTAAACAGTTATATAATAATAGCTCACAGTTTTTTCTCAGAGTTTACTGCATATTACATATTGTATAATATTTTATGTTGAATAAACTCATATCTATCTATCTTAAGGACAGATTCTATACGGTGCAAATCCAATCGATTATAGCCTTAAAACTCAAAATCTGTGATGTGGTACAACCGACATTTTGCAAAAAGTGTTTAAAAGTTTCGATGAAAGAGTTTACTTTTCTGAGCGTGAATATGGTGGACATTTGCCATATATCATTTTAATTCATAATTGCCAATGTTTTTTTCTAAAAAAAATCCGAATCATCGTCATCAGGATTTTTGTTTAATTTTGTTTTTAAAAACAAAGTTCTTGTTGAAAGACCCTTGATATAATTAAAAATAGCTTGAATAGATAAACCAAACAATCCTAACAGTAATACAGATATCATTACTCCATGGGTCATAAAGAATTGCAAAATCAATTGAGTTACTCCCATTCCGAACAAATAAATTAGTACCTTTTTATTATTGTTGCGTCTTTAGATGTTTAACGGTCGTTCCATAGATGACAGTTATGCGTTACTTTATTTCCAATGAATCTTTATACCCTTAAAAGTTTCTATACTCCATTTATTTCTCAAAAAAATTTTCTCCACAATAAATAACCAAAATATTACAGGTCTAATTAATATAATTTCATCCAAAGACGCACAAATTCAATTCCACGAACAGGGAAGGAGCCTGTAACAGAATCATTATGTCAAACTTTGCGCGAGAGTGACTTATACAAATAGTTGGGAAAATACGGGAACAGATTCTCCAGGCCAACTTTACGACAGAGCATAATTAACTTTGCCACGCTTTGACATTGTTTACTGGGGAGGAATATGCACAGAGGAGATGAAGAAATATAAAGGGCCTTCGAGATTTCTCGGTGGAATACATTGAGCATTTAGAAAATCATTTGTTTTAATTGGCAGCAATGTCACAATCACGGAATTTCACAGAGTGAGAAATTTACCACTGCATACAAAAAAAACGTTTCAGTACTGAGGACATCTTGAGTGTAATTTATCAAAGTTTAATATTTATTGATTTCCTCTATCCGTTTCTTGGTTGCTTTAACCTTTTTGGTGCGTCAATGTAGATTTTTTTCAGATCTTTAAAAACCAAAGCTATTTACAACAATAAGAAAATTTAAGATCCATTTTAATAATTGTGAGGTTTTATGAAAATAAAACACTAATTATTAATGGAAAAGTAAAAAAAAACATTTCCTTCAAAGTATTGGCAATAGTTTTCTACAAATTTTGACCACCTTTCTGGCAACATGTGGATACCACGCCAATAAAATTGCTTGTCTTTTAAAGCAAACCAACCAGACCCAATTTTCGACCCCCTCGTAGGAATCATAATGCTGCTCAGCCAATGCGTGTCCCATCGATGTAAACAAATGGTAGTAGGAAGGAACAAGGTCTGGCGAATACAGCGGTTGGGGTAGCAGCTCCCAGCCAAGTGTTTTGATTGTATCCTGAACCGGTTTTGCTTTGTGTACAGATGCATTGTCATGGAGCAAAATTACCTTGCCGTGTCTTTTGGCCCATTCTGGACGTTTCCCGATCAATGCCTGGCTTAAATTGATCATTTGCTGTCGGTAGCGATCAGTATAAACGGTTTCACCAGGTTTTAGGAGCTCGTGGTACACCATACATATCATTATTCTGAACCGTTGAAACAATCTTTTGCATGCTGCTTCTGATAGAGCATGATCACCATATGCCTCGACAACCATTAGATGCGACTTTGCAGCACTTCTCTTCAAATGAAAACAAAAAATTAATGCTTTCCGCGAATCATCACTTTCTGGTACAAAATTCCACATTTTTAACACGATAAAAACGTATGATATTGTCTGTTCAGTGACTTGATTCATACTGAATATGTTTCACAGATGTCATAACTAACAAACAAATGAAGACAACAAATGTTTCCTATCGAGACATTTGTATCTTGACGCCTCACTTCATAGCGGTATACCTGGTACATAGGATAGATGGAACAAAAATTAAAGGACACAGATTGAAAGGACACAAGTACTTCAAAACATCGACAGCACTTCACAAACACAGAACTGAGAGTAAACATACATTCAAATATGACGAGACAGTAGAGTTGAACCAAGAACCAAATAACATCTATTCTACTCTTTTGAACAATCTTAAATGAACACACTAACGAAAACCAAGAAGAAGAAATCAAATTCAACGTGACACCTATAACATCAATTGACATCACAACCAATGACATCAAACAAAATAAGTTGGGAGATGACAAAAATGAATTATTCTCGAAGATTACATAAGAATAATAATTCATCAGAATATTTTACAGAATATTTTTGAAGTGAAAACTTCTTTAGCGGCGCTGAGCACTCTCTTGTATGAGTAAAAACATCCAAACTCGCGTCAGGGTCACGTGATGCTGATCGAAAAGCGTAAGATCGAGGAGTAGGAGAGGGAATAATATCCCCATTCTTTCTACTGTGCCTGCGTGTGCTGTTTCGTTTAGGCGGCGCAGGGCGTTTGTGCGAATGTTTGTGTATGTTAATGTAATATAAATTAGGTTTGTTCGCGTGGCAGTTCGGAACTGTAATTTTGGTAATTTGTGGTTCCCACCCGTTCGTCTGGGACGGAACAGGAGTTCCTTGTCGTTCGTGTGGTCGGAACACTTGATTTCGGAACTGTTCGTTACTGTTCTTAAGGTTCCTGATCTAGAGATGGTACAAGGTACAACAGAAGAAGCGGTTAATTCAAATCATCGGTGATTCAAATTTTCAGTAGTTCTAATTGGCAATTAAGTTATATATTTGGTGACTAGGATATTCGCATAGCTGTTTTTGAGTATATTTGATGTTGTGGGAGTATAAATTTTTAATCAATTCGTTATAATAGCTTCTCAAAATTTTTGTTATCTCAAAGAAGAGAAAGGATCATTTGCAATAGATGAATAAAACAATTGCAGAGTTGTTGATCAAAGTATGTAAGATAATTATTTTATATTATTTATATATACGATATTTCGTATTTATATACTATATATTTATTTTGTTATTTCGTGATTGTAGTATTTTTATTTTTAACCACTCAAAATGTATTGAAAATTTAGGAAGAAACGGAGGACTGACCTCTTTCAAGAACACAACGACTTGTTAAAACAATTCTTATCTAAAAATAATTACAAAGCTATGAAAATTGTTAGAAAATATTTTTTTATTTCCCAAATGCCACCAGTTCCATATACAATTACCTAATTCTATTATATAAAATTTTCTGTACACAGTTTCCACCAAAATTACAATGAAATAAGAGAAAATTCACAGTTTATCCAGATATGAACTAACAAAAATAATTTGAATGAACATTCATGAATTTTCAAACATTTTCTGCTTTTCCTAAAGCTAATTTACCAGAGAGAACGATAGATGTCAGTGCTTCCTTGGTAGCAAAAACACTAAGAAGAAGGTGGATATAGCCCAAATAATAATTCTGCCGTAGAAAATTGACTAGCAATGAATGTTCTATTTTAGATATCTCAATTAATTGTTTTGTTATCTGATTTATTCATAGTTTATTTTGCGCAAATATTAAATGAGACATTTATTACTATATTGTATGGAAACAATTCAGGCTGTTTGATATTATATTTCATGTAACAGAATATTATGATTTTGTTCCAATATAATGTTGCCAAGTGCATTATTTTTAGTATTGTTCATTGCTGTAATGAAATGATATTCATTTTGTTATTATTATTACTTGTATATTAGTCAAATATAGTTACATACTTTGGTTACCTCCTTGTACTTGTGTACTTGTTTACAGAATAAATTTTGTTTTTCTCACAATTGTATTATTTCAACATCCATAAGTTATTTTTCAATGAAATAGGTAAGTGTTATATCACAACCTTCCCCAATTATGGATGATCCTTTGAATGGGTTCCATAGCAGACTTCAAACATCAGAAGATCTGAAAAATCATCACTTGGACCGCAAGAGCCGATTCGAAGAATCCTCCTTGCAGATTGGCGACAAATTTTGTGTATTAGATTTGAATATAGAGGGTATTTCTAGGACAAGTGATTATATTTCTGAACAAGCAAGGACTATGGTGCTGAGATTATTCTCCTTCAAGAGATACATACGGATAGAAAAAATCTTCGTGAAAGAGGAACCATAAAGGTTATGTATTCATTGATTATCTTCTTAGTCAAATTTATGGTTTAGCTTGTTATGTTAAAATATTCTTGATTCACAATATCGAGTTAATCAAAACAGCGAATTTGAGGTGTTTTCTTTATCTCTTTAAAATTTTGTATTTTGTTATTCTGATCTTTTTCTGCTTTTGTCATTTTATTTCCAGATTCAATGTGGGCAACTTGAAGAAGTCTTTGTCTCCATCAATAGAAGACCACTCTTGAAGAAGTCCTAAAATATATTTCAGCTCATTTTATACTTCACACTTAGGCGAGGAGCCACGGTTTTTCCTAGGCTTTATGTCACGCCGAATTGTATAACACCGTCACTAATAAACTAAACTAAATATTGTAAGCCAAAGTTCAAAAATAATATATATACATATAAGATTCTTCGAAGTACAAGTGTTTGCACTTCCGAATTTATGATATATCATAACAATAAAACCTTGTTCGCCGATAAACAGTTTTAGGATTATGTTACCATATTCACTCATATGATTATATGCTGAAGTAGTACAGTTTACGTGGAACATGATTCTGGCTGAATTGAAACTGAAAAAAACTGTTGTTCGGTAGTTTTCAATTCAATACACAGTGATGGGCAAATGTGTGGAACCAAGTAAATATCTCTGGAATTATTATAGATATCAAAATATACTCTGGAAGATGGATACTGCAGTAGATTGTCTATTTGTTTTAATATTTTTTTGTACATGTATTTTTTAAATTTGCAATGAAACACCCTGTATTTTATTTTAGTTTCTGATTAAACATTTTATTACGAGTACACAAATTTCAGGTTCGATATTTTATAATTCAATACCAACCCAGATATCAACAGAAAAGTAACTAAAGAAAGGAAAAATTTTAAAATATCTAGTAGTACATGAAAATTATTGTAGAAGTGACAGTAGTTGTCAAAATATGTTATAAGTGTTTCAATTTGATCGTAACAGATTGAATTGTTTTAATATGATCGTGTAATGACCAATTGGTGACAGAGAAAGATATATATAATATAGATCTGAAATATCTCTCATTTCAGAGGCATCTAACAGAAAATGAATCAAATAATTCAACAAGTCAAAATTCAACTGGGTATCCAAAACCACCAAAAAATCCTGTGATAAGTTTTTTTCAAAAGATTTCAAAAATTAAAGATTTTTAGCCTGACAGAATTTGATGAACTCCTTTTGCCAACCCTAATTTTCAACTTACGAATTTATCGCTCCAGGAATTGGGAAACCAAATTTCACATCATCATGAATGTCGAACAGTGGATGTTGCTCAATGAACAACTCAACCGAGATATCTGGCAAACATCCTATGGCATACGGTAATTTTCTCATAATTGGAATTTTTGAAATCAGAATCCTTATCAGGCCTCCGCAGATATCCTACAATAACCTAATGACTCTTGGCCTCCACCACTTTCCCCCATATTTGGTAGCAAAAGACTTATTTACAAATTACCATATATATACGTATGTTTGCCACATTTCTTCCCGCAGCGAGGAAAAGGCAGAAATTATTTCTGTTTCCATTTTGAACAAATTGCCCACCATAAATAACTTTAAGGCACTTGCGAAGTGTGAAAATATACATCGAATGAATTAACTTAATTGAAAGATTTATTAAGTACAGTTACTAAACATACCACAAATATATAATTAAATTAGCATACGGACTGGATAAATCATAACGTAGAGACACGTATTACTTAAGATGTAACCTTTTGATCATGAATGTATTTTATTCAAATAGTTGATTTATCCGCTTATGAATACATGATATTGATATTAGTATTCCTGGGTATGCTGCTTGTACGTAACCTGTGTTGTTTTGAACGTAACGGGAACCTGGTTTGTTTGTTTCAATAACAGAACCACTTGATCCGGCTCGAAGGACCACAATATAATATAGTATAATAATAAAAACACGGAACTCAACGCAAAACAATTATATTGTCAGTGTGTTCAAACGCTTGGTCGAAATAAAAAAACATAGTATGAGTATCCATTTGAAATACCCTATTCAAGTGAATTACAGAAAATCTTCTAGCGGAGTTCCAACCCTTCCATTTCATTCGTAAGCTCCACTTGAGCAATTGCAAAGATAACTGAAACAAAGACATAAAGAAGGGCAAAGATAAACAACATCTTGAAATATGACCCCATTTATGTGGATTGAAGTGAAATATTTCCACAAATTCTTTTTATCCTGATTTATCAGACGGGATGAACAAACTCCTTCATTTATTTATTTTACTTATTCTATTTGTATTTTGTATTCGCATGCGTTCAACTGAAATTGATTCCATGAATTTATAGCCACGGTTGCATCCGAATCATTCTGAAGAAAAAATCCTTTACAGCGTTCCATTTTGTTATTTCAAGGTCAATCTACTGAACTCTGGGATTATTCATGAACATATATATATATATACAAATATTATGGGTATAAATTGAAACAACGAACTAGGATTACAAATTATCAATGAGCAGACAATTTTACATATTGTTGTCAGAAAGCAAAATATAATGGTTTTCAAACTTACATATCGAAAATTTATGTTAATAATTGTTGTGAACTGGGTTACTCCTTATTTTCATTTATTCGTCAGTTTAAATTTCAGGTTTATTATTTATACACATGCAAAATGCTTTCTTTTTTGTGGACCGAACAGGTGTTTCGATACGCAAGGCCAAGGAAGAAGTAGTATCTTCAGATTTTGAGTACACGTATACAGCTATCGACGGCTTAACCATTACAAATTTCGAGAAATAATTTTCTTTTCGTTAATCGCTCAACAGATTGGATGTGGATTTTAGCAGTGTATGGTGAGCGCTCTCAAGGATTACGACACCACAAGCTGGGTAAGTCCATAAAATAAGAGGAGTATTTCGCTGTTTCGCTGTTCGAAATCTTTTTTGTAATTATAATATATTGGTCCTTCGAAGTCTGTTCACGTTTTGGCCCTATCGAGCCGGTTTGTATCAGTTTCAATAATTTTAAATAATTTTCAGAAATACTGTATTCTTTTAAAGGCGGCCATTTTGAACGTTGCTGTCATTTCCCCTTTTGAAAATACACGTTCTTCATTTCAATTATAGCGCATGAATTGTCATCCAAGAGAAAGCGTGCGCAATTTTCGATCCAACCTTTAATTGAAGATTGTGAGGTGGCAATCCTGGCAAATCCAGCGAGTTTAAAAATTCCGGTTTATAGTTGACTACATCATCTTGATTAGTAGCCGAATCAACTGATTTATATATCCTCAATTCGCCTGTAATTTGTTCTTGAATTTTGAAATTTAATTCATTTACATGCATGTTTTTGCAGCCTATATAGCTCGTTCGCTCAACCAATCATGGTTTCTGTAATTTTGAGAAACATCTGGAAACACCTTCTGAATAAGTTCATCTTTTGATCGAGTTAACTGACAAAAACTTTGAGGAAAGTTAATGCAGCCAGTCAACATGTCTATAGGAAATTTGCCATTACCAATGTCAATGAGTTGTTTAGAGAATATGTTTCCAGATTGGTCATTATGCAGCTCGACACGCATATTCTTGCTTAAATGAAGTACTTTGACATGTTTCCACAAATTGGAGGACTTTAGACATGCATTGAATTCATCAGCTGGCGTTGATCGTGGAATCACTGGCAATGTTTGACGAAAATCTCCTGCTAATAAAATCATTGCACCACCAAATCGGTTATTATCGCGCCGTAGATCTTTTGAGGTGCTGTCTAAAGCCTCCAAAGATTTTTTATGTGCCATCGTGCATTCATTCCAAACAATCAATTTACATTGCTGCAAAACCTTTGCCATTGCTGAGTTCTTCGAAACGTTCCAATATTCCAAATATTGCTTTGCATATTTAATGGCAATTTTAGTACTGAATGGGCTGTTCGACCACCTTCAAGTAGTTCAGTTGCTGCGATTCCAGACGAAGCGAGTGCAAGTGCAATTTTATTTTGTGAGCGAATTGTTGCGAATATTAATGAAATCAAAAAGTTTTTCCTGAACCACCAAGTGCGTCTAAGAAATAATTCCCTCCAGTTTCGTCATTTATCACTTTCATAAGAGTTTCAAATACATACTTCTGTTATTCATTTAACAGTGGAAGATTTGTTTCAATTAATTCTTTTAAAGCTTTATACCATAGCAATAAAGCTCAAATTGACTACGTTTTAGTTACAAATCATTTGTATAGGAAAAAAAGGGCTATTTTTAGGGTTTTCCAGAAATAATTCTAATTTTTTCGCCGTAAAAACCATCCTTGAACTTCAACGAACATTTTAAAAAAAGATTTGGCCAAATTGGTCCAGGCGTTGTTGAGTTATGCGCTTACCAACACATTTTGCGATTCATTTTTGGCGCTCTTGTTCACCTGAACAGAGTGCTTATCAATTTGCCCAAATGTCTGTGACTTTCGAATTTTTGGGCAAAAGTGGTATCAATCGTTTTGTTTGGACCTACTGATGAATAATCCGTGGTCAAAATCGATTCTGTCCGTCCGTCCGTCCGTTCCGTGAACACGATAACTCTCGAACGGATGAAGTTAGAGAGTTGAAACTTTCAGAATAGGTTTGAGGTATAAATATCTCGGCTAAGTTCGTTATTCGGTCAAATCGTCCGAATAGGTTCAGAGTAACAAAAAAAAATTTTTTCAAATGACACTGTTCAAATAAAAATATTTTTATGGTGCAGTTTTATCAGACGTATACAAAAATACCACTCTCGACTTCGACAAGCTAATAGTTCTGGAGATATGATTTTTCAAAATTTAAATAATTGTCAGCGACATTGAAGGATCTCTATATCTCCATGAAAGTAACTACGTTCGGTTGAGTAACGGTGAGAAACGTCAGAATTATTTTCCAAATAGGAGAGTACAGGTTCAATTTCGTACGGAGTTTGAACTCAAGAAGTTCAACATTGATTATTATTTGACTTAATCTTAGAGATTTCAACTTTTGTATTTTTATTCAAATAGGTGTTAATGTTACTTTCAAACAATTGAATAATTACTCGTAAGTGGTTTACAAGAGCGCCTAAGCCAACTGACCTCACGTCAGTGCTTTCTAAATTTTTTATATTATAGATATGTTAGTCAAATTTTAATCAATCGTTGTCAATCACTTGAAATGTTTTGATGTTTTTTATTCTCACTTTCACGAGGCGATTAATTTCTCCGATATAAGATCTTCCCCATTCACATGGTATTCTATACAGGGCGAGTCTTTGACAACTGCAATAATTTTAACCAAAGGTTCTTGAGATCAAAAGGAACAATTTTTTCCATATTCAGCTGCGTTAAAAAGTTATATGCATTTTAAGTTTTCACATTGGGCAAATACTCATCTGTAGTCCAGCTTAGTTTGAATGAAAATTACCTTCCACAGCATCCACTATTGAATCTGAATAATAATGTTTAAATGTTAATAATAATGTTTAAAAACATTATTTTCCCTCTAAGAAATGATTCACTCACTCATGTTTCGTCAGATGATTATATCGATTTAATTTCTTTCAACTTCAAATATTTCATAAATGGTAGAATTGAGAAAAAAATATGATGAATGATTTAATCTGCAAAAAATAGTAATGATTCTAGGAAGTACAAGATAACCTTTAGTTCAAGTGATGTTTGATTTTGATGCAATTTAACCAATCTGTACAGTAGTTGTGAGGAAACCACAAGAAATGGTATAAATGTATGTTAAAATATGCATGACTGTTATCAAAAACCTTCAACAAGAGATCATTTCAATTGACGTTGTCGTTTGAATATTACAGGTGAAAATGCAAGTTTTTTGTGAAATTTCAACACCCTTTATCTTTTGAAAGGGGCAAAATTTGAAAAAATATATAGAAAGAAAATGTTTCTTTTGACGTCAAAAATCTATGGGTAAAATTAAAGTAGTGGTCAAAGATTCACCCTGTATATGAAATTCTTAGTTCTTCGTTTATCAATGTCAGGTTTAACTTTTGTTAGATCAGCTCAGGTGGTACCTTGTGTCTTATTTATTTCCAACACCTCCCCCTTTTTAGTTGATAAACTTTTCAAATAAGGATAATAATACAATATAGAATTTATGGGGCACCATTAAAAGCTTCATTCTTTATGTGAAAGGTGTATGTACTTACATACGACCCACCAACTACCTTGAAGACACAAAACACCATCAGGGCTAATCTTACAAAAGTTGAACCTACTAATGAAAAATAAAGAACATAGAATTGCACATATGAGATACCATCCGAATGCGGAAGATTCTATATCGAACAAATCGCCTTTAGAAAGTGAAGAATAACAGAACATCAGAAGTTTTCTCAAGTGTTAGACACCGATATATCCAAGTTGGTCCAACATGCTGTAAACTGAAATTATCTGATAAAATTGAACGAAACTTCTATCATATCCAAAGAGGAGAAGCCAGCAGGAAGAGAAATCAAAGAGGCAGCCTCTATGAATATCGTTTTTAATCCCATAAGTGCACCATTAAATGAGTTGCTAATTGTTCGAAGTAACTTGAAGAAGTCTTCAAACCACAGATATGTACAAATTTGATCTAGTTTTCGAAGTATACGCCTTTATAACGATAGAATACATCCTTCAAAACGTTGGTAAAAAGAAAAATAATAATTTTCCCACCCATTCCTTTGATTGTTGCCTCGTTTCTGTATCTTATTCATAAATCCATGTCTCGTCACCAGTTATGATCCGTCCCATGAACGTGGGATCAGAATTCGCACGATCCAGCATGTCTGCAGAAAAAATTATCATTTTGATCCAGAACGGCCTCGAACCTCATCAATTTGCAACCGAGGAGGGTCGAGAGAAGATCCTTCGTGTTGTTTGGCAGGGGTTGGAAATGTCCACCCCTTGTCCGACACGGGAGTCGCAGAAAAGAGAACGAGATGTAATGGAAAAATACCGAAAGTTCTGGGAAATTGCCGGCGAACAGCGTATATACAAGCTGGCGATATTAAATTTTCCGACCTTCTGCCCTCGTGATGTATTGGTACAGGAAAAGATGTGGTTTTGTTATATAACGATTATATATTAAATTCACTCCGCCCAGAACCAACAGCTTTTCATTAACGAAGGCATTGTCTCCTCGGAATGGATCCAGGGGGAAAGTTTGGGATAGGATAAACAGCCAGAACACTTGGAAACACAAATTTCGGTAATGATGCGAAGGCTCCATTCACACATTACTTAATGGCCGAATTGTCTGTAATTTAGATCGATCATTGAGTAAGAGACATTGTCAAAGGTAATTGACATGAGGCAGATCACGCAGAAACTTGGCCGAAACGTTATTTCAACATGCCGACAATATTGATTTGTTTTTTAATGAATAATGAACTGCAATATCATGCAGAACACAAAAATATTCAATAAAGACTGTTACTGCAATCATAAGGGTTTGCAAGTACAGTGGGGCTTGTAACTACACATTCAATACTCAACACTGATTCGATCAGGACTCAGTAAATGGAAATATAAAAAGCATCGCAAACCTTGAGGTAAAGAAGTTTTTTAATAATATGAAAACCAGAATAGAAACCGAACAAAATTAACGAGAACACTTCAACAACACGGTAACAAAATGAAAATTCGAAACTGAAACCAGAACAACAGTAATGCATTTCAAATTACTATTAATCAAAGAAATTTCTTAAAGAAAACCCACAAATTTTAGTCACAAAAGCAGACAAAGGTAATGCAACAATAATAATGGAAGAAAATGAGTACACACTGAAAATGAAACAACTACTATCTGACACTACAAGGTATAAAGCAATTAAAAAAGATTCAACTTCCTCATTACAAAAACATAACAATTTAATCTTGAAAAAATGGGAGAATTCAAGCTACATATCATCCCAGACAGCAAAATCATGAGAGCATATGTCCTAAAATTTACGGGCTTCCCAAAATACACAAATCAAACATATCAATGAGGCTAATAGTATCTCACTCACAATCGCCACTCTACAAACTGTCAAAATATTTATCAGGAATAATTTCTATCATCGTTTACAAGAATCCATATTACACAAAGAACTAATTTCAATTAATAAAAGAATTAGACAAATTGCATATACCTCACAACCATAAATTATTTTCTTTAGATGTTTTTTCATTGTACACAATCATACCAACAGTTCTGGTAACACAAATTTTACAAGAAAAGTGTTTAATAGAATCGTATACGTCGATTCCTGAAAGCTAATTCATTGAAGCAATACAATTAACGTTAGGAACGTGTTTTTTCAAGTTTGAGGAAGATTTCTTGCAACAAATAGATGGGGTTTCGAGTTCGGTTGCTCAATTGGTGATGGAATATTTTGAAGAAAAGGTTTTGTCCGGCAAGAATTATAACATAACAATTTCCAAAAGATATGTGGATAATTGTTTAATAATAACATCAGAAAATGAAACCGTTAAATTCAGTTCACACTAGAAACGATGGTGAACAACTCAATAAATTTTCTAGACATGACACTTATGAGAGTGAACAACTCAGGTCAAACAAAAGTTTATAGAAAGAAAACTTGCACGGACAGAATAATAGATTACAACTCAGCACATATCTATAAACAGAAAAAAGCGATTATGATCGGGAACATTGACAGAAAGCTAAA
Source organism: Micraspis discolor (assembly GCA_030674115.1). Classification (NCBI taxonomy): domain Eukaryota; kingdom Metazoa; phylum Arthropoda; class Insecta; order Coleoptera; family Coccinellidae; genus Micraspis; species Micraspis discolor. Next base: position 175,891 of record JARTUT010000917.1, on the reverse strand, counting down.
ATTAACTTCACCTATATACAGACCCACCATCATACAGGACATTACCTAACTTTTAATAAGAATCAACTATTCTCTACCACAAATAAAAAAGATAATAAAACAACGCACACACAAATTATCAAATTATACAACACCGAAAATTCAACAAATAAAAAAGAAGAAGAAAAACCCATTAATCATCAACATCAACTCCACTCTTTTGAACAGTCTCAAATAAACCGACCAACGAACACAAACAAGAAGAAGAAATCATAATTGACGTGATAACTCTAGAATCAATTAAAATCATAACCCCAATGACATCCAACAAATAAGTTGGGAAATAACTTAAAATAAATTATTTCGAAGGTAATAAAAAGAATTAGATATCTATCCAACAAAGTGTTTTAGGACTTTATAATACTTATAAGTTTGTTCTTATTGATTTTTACATTGTGCATAATATTTTTCACAGGCTAGAAAAAGGGCACTGCCCGAGAAGTCGTCAATTTTTATTATATTTTGAATAATATTAAACCCTGCAAATCAAATATGTTATTTCATCATTTCTGTTTTTTTTTGTTGGTCACTTAATTTATTTTGGGATATTTTCTATCTTCTTAACCTCCGTGTTCTCATAGAAAATATTTTCAAACAAAATTTCACACATTTATGCGCGTTCAGCCTAATTCTTTAAAGATGAGAAACATTGCAATCAAAAATTTATTGGTAGGTACCTCGTTTCCATTTTCATCTACCTACACTTCCGGAGTAATGGCAGCAGGAAATATGTTCTCACCTGAAAAAAAAAAGAGAAAAATTAGAAAACTTTCCACATTCATAATCATATTCTGTAAATTGGATCGGAATATTTCCGATTAGTTGAATAATTCTCAAAAAACATCTTTTTCGCTGTACTCCAGATTCAGAAACGTAAATTGGGCAATCTGGCAACGCTGAAGTGGTCGAAGTTGAGGAGGATATTTAAAAAACATTATTTAAAAAAAAATACAATGTTTATGTTACAGTTTTATCACTTGTAGTTTTCATTTGAAGTTCTGAAGCGCCTATTCAGAAACCCTCTGACTGAAAACATTGTGATAAACACTAGTCATATAAACAATAGATTTGTAGATGTTTATACACAGTTTTTATGAATTGAAGCAAATGATTACAAAGGGTGAATCTTCAGTAAAACTATAGAGGGGTCTTTCATATAACTTTTTGTTCAACACCCTTTTCCCCTTAAAGTGTAATCCTTTAAAATTAGTTAAAAATATTTTCATTTAATATACAGTGCACGTTAAAATTATGGAACTAATTCAGTTTCGGAAAAAAAATATTTGACAACAAAATCCTGAAACAGGTTAAATTTTGTAACACTACCAAATTTTTATGCATTTTGTAGCACCCTGTGCCTTCCCCATCAACACTCTGAAATCTTTTGATAGGTAAAGGGGGTCATGTAGTACTTTTTTGGCAAGGTCTTGGTATCTTCTTCACGGGCGTCCAGAATTTTACAAGAATTTTTTTTTAAAGAAGTTTTCTGCATGTGCTTATTTACTTTGAGACAATGGTGCGTGATAAAATTTGACACCGAATGAGAGTCTACCATTACAGTTTTGTTCATTCTCAACTTTTAATCCTCTCACGTGAAGAATTATGCAGGACATACACGCATAAGCTGAACAGGTACACCTGCGCAGGTCGACGGCGCGTGTGTTGCAGTTTTCCAAGTCTGCACAGGTCGCCGGAGCAAATTCGACTCGATCTAGTGGCACTGTACGGTCTCCTGTTTACCGGAACTTCCCCACACACGAGGCCGATCTGCGCAGGTATACTTGTACAGTTTTCTCTCCGGTCGACCGGAGCGGGTATGACCTGCATTAGACTGTGTGAAACAGTGCGCTTCAGTTATCATCTCAAGTAGGTATGTGAGTAATACGTTTCTACTGAAACTTTTCGATAAGATGTTTCCATTTAGATAAAGATTTGTGTCAACGCAATGTCATTAATGTTATGAATGTGGAACCACAGACAAGCATGTGAAGAGTTGAAATAAAATTGATTTTCCTGCTCATGGCTGTGAACAAAAAATTTTCCTGAAATTTGGGCACAACTGTGAAAGAGATACCAGGACCTTGCCAAAAAGTATAACATGACTCACTTTTCCTTGACAAAAATTTAGAGTGTTGATGAGGATGGCGTAGGGTGCAACAAAAGTCCTTAATTAATTCATAAAAATGAAACAAAATTGACCTGTTTCAGGAGTTAGTTGACGATTATTTTTTTTCGAGAAAATGAATTTTTCCATAATCACAAAGAAGACAGTAAGATTTGTTGCAAACCTGATGCTGATAAAATTGCAGTTTTTGAGAATTTTAATAATAATAATAAGTAGCTTGAAAAAACAACCTCTATAATATTTGAACTAGAATTTTTTGATGCGCCCTGAAGGGACAGAATAAATAAGCAACTTTTTACATTTTTCATTCCGAATGAAACTGAACTGAAATGTATCGAGTTTAGTTGTCCCCGTGTAGTAGTGTTGTTGTGTAAGTTTACAGTGCGTTCGTTGTCATGGCTGCGCGTGTAAAGTACGCGAACGAAGTACGTGTTTGTTTGCTCAATTTAACCTAAAATTTGACGGAGATTATGCTGAAATTTTCCAAGAATTTTGCCAGCCCTTTCCATATAAGCAGGTTCCTACCAGACAAATGGTGCATAAACAGTATCGTAAATTCATAACTATAAGTTTTTTTGTTTTGCCGTGACTAAACGATGCCCCATGTGTATTAAAAAGGGGGGAAACAATTCGAACATGAAATGTGAGGCCACAAGTAATTATTGATGTTATATTTTTCTCGAAAATAAATTTATTTGCAATTAGTTTTGCTTTCTTTCTCATATGCGAATCTGAGTTTTGCAGCACCTCGTATATTATAACATCGTCAATTTGATCACAAAATTATACAATACTGCTCAGATTTTTTTCTTACAAATTCATAAAGATGATGGTTTTCAGAAAATTAACTGAAGTGCTGTTAAATGTTGAATGTCATTTGAGGAATAGTTTAATTGTCATTGGTTTCACTGTATTATTCTTGAATGTATGAAGAACATAATAGTTATTTAATCAACTAGTTCATTAACGATTGCGATTAATGGTCGAGATATTTTAACACGTGAGCGTGTAAATGTTCGAGACCATTAATCGCTATATTAATAAACGAGTTGATTAAAAGATTTTTTCCGTCGATCTCATTATGAATAAGAAATAAATTATTTATTCAAACAAATTTTATTTCTCACAATATAAAATTTGACAATGAAAATCTCTATGCTCACTTTGACATATTTATATTTATGGTTCCAATTCAACAATTCGTAAAATTCATTGACGAAATTTTCGAGATGTGACATTCTGAATAGTCTACATTTACATCGTTACTGACTATTTGCGATAAGGAATGTGTGGAACTGGTGGGAGCTCAATTAATTAAAATCTGCTCCACTGTCCGAAATGATAGATGCAGAAGGACGCCGAAAACAGTGACCTGTAAACAGATTGGGTTGTTCTAATTTGAGAAATTTTCCAATTAACGATGGTATTCTCGAAAACGTATTGATTCCTACTGGCTGTATTAATTATTTGAAGTCTCAATATCTCTGATTGGACTCAAAAGTGTACGCTCCTTATTATCCACCACAGTGAATATCCTTTTTGAATTTGTTTTGGATTAATTCATTGTTAATAAAAATTTCGAGTTCATACCCTGCACATCATTTATCTGCAACTTATACAGCTCATCTTTTCGCTATGGTCCGGATACTCCAAATATCAAGGCTACCTTCAAATAAAAATTTAAAGTTACATATTTTATATCCACGTTAGAATATTAATTTAATTGAGTTTTATATTTACATTTGACATCAAGAAAATACTGTCTGGAGCATTTGCTATATACTCTTTATGATCTTTCTCGAGAACTTTCGATTTCTTAGGAATATAACCCACTTTTTGTCCCTTAATGAACATCACCAGTTTGTGATATCTACTCATATCAATATTCTTTTAAACGTTCAATGTTGCTTTCAGCATACTTTGGCCATAAACTTGCTAAGTATCTCTTTTCTGCAACACTTAGGCCCATTTGCACCAACACCCCTTAAAATGTCGCTTAGCTAAGTGCCGCAGTTAAGGGTCGCTTAAATTCATCTCCAGTTGCACGACTGTCACTTAACAGAAACTTAACTAAACGACGCTTAACTTTCTCAATCTAGTGACATTTCAGTATTTCATTTCTCCCTAGATCAATAAAGCGATTTCATTGGCTACACGCAATATCTGATGTTCTGTGGTTAAAGAATTTTTGAATATTTCGTCTATTCTATGGCAGAAATATTTGTTTATAAATTAATATGTAAATAAACAAGCCCGATTAGATTTCAATTAAAGACTTTATACGTATATACGGCTAGGAAATCCTCTTTCCACAATTTCTATTATTTCCCAGTCGTCATGAAATGCATCAAATTCATTAAAGAAGTCCATTATACAAGTTAATAGCGTTGTTCGAAGTATATATTACAATTACAATTAATATTATTTTATTCACATCACATTTGTTCTAAAATCACAAAGAAATACTAGACAAATATTTGGAAAACCAAACAAATCAAATTATTTTAGGTTAGAGTCATAGATAAATACCAAAATAAATGTACATTTACCTTTGACTATGGGTAGAATCCGCCCTTAAATAGTTAAGTGGCCATGAATGATCACTTAAATTTAAGGCTCGCTTAAGGGATTTAAGTGCCGTTTAACTGTTGGTGCAACGCAATTGAGGTTAAGGATTCATTTTAAGGGATGCTTAACGCTGAGTGTGGTTGGTGCAAACGGACCTTAAAGATGCCAACAAAACCTTCTTATAATAATTGAAAACGTTCTTCTCCTCGCACCATGACATGAATTCCGCGTGTCATACAAATGCCGACTTTTTTCAGGTAGCAGGGTCAAATTTGCTGCTTTAGCCATTTCTGCAACGTCCGAGGAGGTTAAGGACTCGGTTCGTTACTCATTGTAATTAAAGTATCTGGCGATATTAGATTAAGATTGAAAGCAGCTATAATACTAGTAAGTTGACAAATCGATTATGTTTGGATTTGTTTCATTATTTCATTTCTCTGTGGAATAACAATGGAACCAGAGATAAATACGCGACTATTCTGTGTATTGAAGATTGAGAGTCACAGGCCTCATACATAGAAATGTAACATCAGTCGAGTTGTGACGTTACTCATATTACTTCTGAATACTCTATGTTCGGTTGCCCATGACAATCATGTATTGAAATAGAAAGAAATCGTGCATTTAAATGGGTCATTAATGCACGATTTTGTGAACGTTAAACAGAGCTTTCATTGGGAGGTTGACGGAAAAATAATAAAATGAAAGAAAATGCAAATGCCTTTTGATAAGTAACTTGGAGGGAATAGGACGTTGAACAAGAAGTTATATGAAGGACCATCTTCTATTTCTGCTGAGAAATCACCCTTTGTCATCTTTCGCATCAACCTCAAAGGAAATATGAAACTAATTGTGTTACTTAGGAGACTTCTAGCCCAAGAATCTGCAACACGCCCTGTATCCACAACACAATACGTCAAACCTGTGCCACAAATTCCACTCTCCAGATTTCCAAGCAACAGCGAAGTGCTCCATGAAGTCCTCCAACCGTAACTCGATACAAGCGAAAATTTTCGGCGAGTAACTCACAGAAGACGGTGGCAGTGCCGACCGAAGCAAGGCCGATGATTTAGTGCAGTTCGGAGTCGGAACCGACTGTAGTAATGGCGTGCCATCGATTTTACATTAGGGGTTTCTTTATACATTATACTTTATACAATCTAAAGTTGGATATGCACCCGTTTTCGAGAGTTATGGCCGCGCTCAAGAAAAAAGTCGTGGAAGTTCAGCGGGGAGAGATGGAGGACTGCGAAAAAACGAGATAATGGGAAATAAATTCGCGGCAGTTTGTGTTTGCGATATTTTTCGCATTATAATTAGTTTGGGAGGAGAGTTTGAGGAGGGGTTGTTGCGTTCGAGGAGGCATTCGGTTAATGTTTAGTGGGAAGAAATGGAAACGCCATCAATGGAGGTAATTTCTTGGGGTACGACTAAATGGAGATATGGCATTGTTGATCATTTTTATGATAGATGGCTGCACCGTATCAGTTACATTCAGGGAAATTCAATTCTAAAGTTCTATAGTATGCAATGAGGCTGATTTAGATGAGGATAATTAGAAATATCAGGTATAATGATTATTTGGGTTATATCCACTTATTGTTCTTGCTATCAACGCTTAAATAGACATTTTTCTCAAGGTAAATTAGCTTTTGTGAAAGCAGAAAATATTTTGATTTTTTTTTATTTAATGAATGAACATTCATGAATTTTCAAACATTTTCTGCTTTTCCTAAAGCTAATTTGCAAGAAGAACGATAGATGTCGGTGCTTCCTTGGTAGCAAAAACACTAAGAGAAGGTGGATATAGCCCAAATAATAATTCTGCCGTAGAAAATTGACTAGCAATGAATGTTCTATTTTAGATATCTCAATTAATTGTTTTTGTTAGGTATCTGATTTATTCATAGTTTATTTTGCGCAAATATTAAATGAGACATTTATTACTATATTGTATGAAACAATTCAGGCTGTTTGATATTATATTTCATGTAACAGAATATTATGATTTTGTTCCAATATAATGTTGCCAAGTGCATTATTTTTTAGTATTGTTCATTGCTGTAATGAAATGATATTCATTTTGGTTATTGTTATTACTTGTATATTAGTCAAATATAGTTACATACTTTGGTTACCTCCCTTGTACTTGTGTACTTGTTACAGAATAAATTTTGTTTTTTCTCACAATTGTATTATTTCAACATCCATAAGTTATTTTTTCAATGAAATAGGTAAGTGTTATATCACAACCTTCCCCAATTATGGATGATGATCCCTTTGAATGGGTTCCATAGCAGACTTCAAACATCAGAAGATCTGAAAAATCATCACTTGGACCGCAAGAGCCGATTCGAAGAATCCTCCTTGCAGATTGGCGACAAATTTTGTGTATTAGATTTGAATATAGAGGGTATTTCTAAGGACAAGAGTGATTATATTTCTGAACAAGCAAAGGACTATGGTGCTGAGATTATTGTCCTTCAAGAGACACATACGGATACTAAAAAAATGTTCGTGAAAGAGGAACCATAAAAGGTTATGTATTCGTTGATTATCAATTTATGGTTTAGCTTGTTATGTTAAAATATTCTTGATTCACAATATCGAGTTAATCCAAAAAGGCGAATTTGAGGGTGTTTTCTTTATCTCTTTAAAAGTTTGTATTTTTGTTATTCTGATCTTTTTTCTGCTTTTGTCATTTTATTTCCAGATTCAATGTGGGCAACTTGAAGAAGTCTTTGTCTCCATCAATAGAAGACCACTCTTGAAGAAAGAAGTCCCTAAAATATATTTCAGCTCATTTTTATACTTTCACACTTAGGCGAGGAGCCACGGTTTTTTCCCTAGGCTTTTATGTCATACGCCGAATTGTATAACACCCCGTCACTAACCTAAACTAAACTAAATATTGTAAGCCAAAAGTTCAAAAGAATATATATACATATAAGATTCTTCGAAGTACAAGTGTTTGCACTTCCGAATTTATGATATGACAATAAAAAAGACCTTGTTCGCCGATAAAACAGTTTCCGGATTATGTTACCATATTCATTCATATGATTATATGCTGAAGTAGTGCAGTTTTAAGTGGAACATGATTCTGGCTGAATTGAAACTAAAGAAAAACTGTTGTTCGGTAGTTTTCAATTCAATATACAGTGATGGGCAAATGTGTGGAACCAAGTAAATATCTCTGGAATTATTATAGATATCAAAATATACTCTGGAAGATGGATACTGCAGTAGATTGTCTATTTGTTTTAATATTTTTTGTACATGTATTTTTTAAAATTTGCAATGAAACACCCTGTATTTTATTTTAGTTTCTGATTAAACATTTCATTACGAGTACACAAAATTTCAGGTTCGATATTTTATAATTCAATACCAACCCAGATATCAACAGAAAAGTAACTAAAGAAAGGAAAAATTTTAAAATATCTAGTAGTACATGAAAATTATTGTAGAAGTGACAGTAGTTGTCAAAATATGTTATAAGTGTTTCAATTTGATCGTAACAGATTGAATTGTTTTGATATGATCCTGTAATGACCGAATTGGGTGACAGAGAAAGATATATATAATATAGATCTGAAATATCTCGTCATTTCAGAGGCATCTAACAGAAAATGAATCAAATAAATATATTCAACAGGTCAAAATTCAACTGAGTATCCAAAACCTCAAAAAAAATCCTGTGATAGCAAGTCTTTTCACAAAAGATTTCAGAAAATTAAAGAAGTTTTTAGCCTGACGAATTTGATGAACTCCCTTTTTTGCCAACCTTAATTTTTTAACTGACGAATTGATCGCTCCCAGGAACTGAGAAAACCAAATTTCACATGATCATGAATGTCGAACCGTGGATGTTGCTCAATGAACAACTCAACCGAGATATCTGGCAAACATCCTATGGCATACGGTAATTTTCTCTTGTATAATTGGAATTTTTTGAAATCAGAATCCTTATCAGGCCTCCGCAGTGATATCCTTACAATAACCCTAATGACTCTTGGCTTCCTCCACCACTTTCCCCCCATATTTGGTAGCAAAAGACTTATTTATGCAAATTACCATATATATACGTATGTTTGCCACACCAATTTCTTCCCGCAGCGAGGAAAAGCAGGCGAAATTATTTCTGTTTCCATTTTGAACAAATTGCCCACCATAAATAACTTTAAGGCACTTGCGAAGTGTGAGAAATATACATCGAATGAATTAACTTAATTGAAAGATTTATTAAGTACAGTTACTAAACATACCACAAATATATAATTAAATTAGCATACGGACTGGATAAATCATAACGTAGAGACACGTATTACTTAAGATGTAACCTTTTGATCATGAATGTATTTTATTCAAATAGTTGATTTATCCGCTTATGAATACATGATATTGATATTAGTATTCCTGGGTGTATGCTGCTTGTACGTAACCTGTGTTGTTTTGAACGTAACGGGGAACCTGGTTTGTTTTGTTTCAATAACAGAACCACTTGATCCGGCTCGAAGGACCACAATATAATATAGTATAATAATAAAAACACGGAACTCAACGCAAAACAATTATATTGTCAGTGTGTTCAAACGCTTGGTCGAAATAAAAAAACATAGTATGAGTATCCATTTGAAATACCCTATTTATTCAAGTGAATTACAGAAAATCTTCTAGCGGAGTTCCAACCCTTCCATTTCATTCGTAAGCTCCACTTGAGCAATTGCAAAGATAACTGAAACAAAGACATAAAGAAGGGCAAAGATAAACAACATCTTGAAATATGACCCCATTTATGTGGATTGAAGTGAAATATTTCCACGAAGATTCCTTTTTATCCTGATTTATCAGACGGGATGAACAAACTCCTTCATTTATTTATTTTACTTATTCTATTTGTATTTTGTATTCGCATGCGTTCAACTGAAATTGATTCCATGAATTTATAGCCACGGTTGCATCCGAATCATTCTGAAGAAAAAAATCCTTTACAGCGTTCCATTTTTCAAGGTCAATCTACTGAACTCTGGGATTATTCATGAACATATATATATATATATAACAAATATTATGGGTATAAATTGAAACAACGAACTAGGATTACAAATTATCAATGAGCAGACAATTTTACATATTGTTGTCAGAAAGCAAAATATAATGGTTTTCAAACTTACATATCGAAAATTTATGTTAATAATTGTTGTGAACTGGGTTACTCCCTTATTTTCATTTATTCGTCAGTTTAAATTTCGGGTTTATTATTTATACACATGCGAAATGCTTTTCTTTTTTTTTGTGGACCGAACAGGTGTTTCGATACGCAAGGCCAAGGAAGAAGTAGTATGCTTCGAGATTTTGAGTACGCACGTATATACAGCTATCGACGGCTTAACCATTACAAATTTTCGAGAAATAATTTTCTTTTCGTTAATCGCTCAACAGGTTGGATGTGGATTTTAGCAGTGTATGGTGAGAGCGCTCTCAAGGATTACGACACCACAAGCTGGGTAAGTCCATAAAATAAGAGGGTATTTCGCTGTTTCGCTGTTCGAAATCTTTTTTGGTAATTATAATATATTTACGGTCCTTCGAGAAAGTCTGTTCACGACATTTTTGGCCCTATCGAGCCGGTTTGTATCAGTTTCAATAATTTTAAATAATTTTCAGAAATACTGTATTCTTTTAAAGGCGGCCATTTTGAACGTTGCTGTCATTTCCCCTTTGAAAATACACGTTCTTCATTTCAATTATAGCGCATGAATTGTCATCCAAGAGAAAGCGTGCGCAATTTTATTTGTATATTCGGTCTTTCAGATCATATATCTCTGTCTCATTTGCGTTTCGTTAATCAAGGAATCATCGGCTCTTCACTCGTGAACCATAATTGACATTCGCCTGCTTTGTTTACGTTATTGAAAATAATAAACAATGCTCATCTAATTCGATTACTGACTTAAACAATGTTTCATCTGAAATTAGAATAATCATTTCACTTCAATTACTATTCACTTACTATTCTATGCGTATTTTGTGAAGATTTTTTCATTATATTAGTAATTGTGGAACTCATATTGACATTTAGAAATCTCAACGTTCTTCATTTGTTCTTCAATACTGTTTGTATTAACTAATTACACATTTTCATCGATTAGTGATTCATTGATTTGTATAGTTGCTGGTTCTAATGTCGGAAATAAGGAAATTAGTTCTGAAACGAAAAACACCTTTTAATCGATTGAAAGAAATTTATGAGTATGGTGTTGGTTCTTCGAATGATCAATTTTATTTTGTGACCAGCTGTAGCGATATATTGAATTTTAAAACTCTGCGTTACAGGCTAGAGTGCTGACCTTGGACCTGAGCAGGTAGATGATTAACAAGGGATAAACAGAGTTCGGTTTCACCGTATTTATTCAAAATTTGAAAAATCATATTACGGAAACTATTCGTTTGTCAAAGTCGAAATATTGGTGTATCACCTGATGAAATTGCAACAAAAATTTTTGTTTGAAAATTTTATTTTGTTACATCGAAACTATTCTACCGATTTATCCGAATAACGAACTCATCCGAGATATTTATAACCCAAATCTACTCTGAAAATTTCAGCTCTAGCTCTCGTATTCACGGAAGTATTTGATATTCAAGATTGACGAGTCTATCGTCTAGAGGATGTGATAATAATTATCTTTATCAGCGACTGAATTATCCAAGTTTAAGTCTAAGAATAACTTTAGGATCAGTTATGGTTCTGTACAAAATCTTGAATAATAAAATCGACTGTGCCGAAATTCTCAGCAAATTAAATTTCCACCTACCATGTTTCAATTCGAGAAATGCTTCAGTTTTTAAATGTGAAAGAGCTAGAACGAATATCTACGTAAGGTTCCAATAAATTTAATGTGTAATATTATATTATAGTAGCTGTACCTGTTGTGATATTTTTCTGCTCTCAACAAACTTTTATGAAAATTGCACTTGAACATCTGTCCGATTCATAGTAAAATTTTGATTTTGTGTAATATATGTATGTAGGTGGTTATGGAGCAGTAATTCTTAATAGTAACATTTCCTGTATAGTGACTTGTCCTGTAAATGGATTTTCTGTTGGACAATAAAGCTATTTTATTATTATTAGAAATTTGGTTTTCAATATTAAACCAGATTAAATTATGAGGAAAAAGTGATAACAATCAGTATTTACTGAAAAAATGTAGTTAAGATTTGAAGATGACGAATGAGCCATTCAATTTCTGAAATCAATTCACCTTTAAATCTTAAATTCAGTAAACAGCAGGAGGCAGGAATTTTTGTGCGCTTGTTTCTAGTTGAACAACGAGCTATCGTTTGTTCAAATGCCTGTAACTTCAGAATCTCGATAGATTGTCCATTGTCAAATATCTGGGCCAAAAACGTCGTTGGAATTTCTTCCCCAACATTTCCTAACATACTAACATATCACCAGATAAACTTGTAACTAGGAAAATGTTCGGATAGCGTTTAAACAAAGAACTTTGTCAAATTTCATAGAAACCGTTCCTAAATACTTGATATCTCGTAAGATATTCATCAGCATTAAGATTAAGCACGCTGATGCTCATGAATCTCGTCAGTGCTTTTCTAAATTTCTTAATATCCATCCAATATTCTTGTACATTTCTTAATTAAAATTTTGTCTAGATTCATTTCATTTCGGTGAACATAAAAAAAATTCGGAAAGTCAAATCAGAAAATATCGAAAATTTTCCGTAACCCCTTTCCTATAGGGTGATTCAAATTTCCATGACTCTTATGAATATGTTAAGTCAGTTGTTATCAAAGAATGATCATAAAATTTTTATGCGAAATTTTCCAGTAGTTTTTCTTCTAACGACGAGCTATTGTAACCCATTTTTATGACTTTCAACTCGACTCGTTTGAGGAATGAAATATCAGTGAGATGAGATCATAATTTCGGTCATGGAAGAAATGAATGAACTATCTTCTGGAGGACGATCCCTATATCGGGTTTGTATAAGTTGTAGAAGAATGAGAATTCGGGTTTATACACAAGGCACAGCGTTGCCAGATTTAGGATTGGAGACGTTGATCAGTATACCGTTTACATACAGCAAGACGAGGTCGCCGAAGCGCCCTCGCACTGGCGTTCCCAGAAGTATTTCTGTATAAAATATGATGTTTCACCGACTTTTCGGACCCGGCTCAAAATTCATATCTAACACCCCCTCACCCCTGATTATGATTCCATTGAAAAACGTTGTCAGACCCGGAGCCGGGTCTGACAACGTCACTTTGAACGAAAAGTCGGTAGAGTATACCGATTTGGGTCTGTGTAGGCAGTCAAATAAATCTATATATATATATATACATATATATATATAATTTAAGAAAATCATCTATATATATATATATATATATACGGGATTATGATATTGTTCAAAGTTCTCTACAGGCTAAAATATTTTAAGCCCAAAACTTCCGGTTATACAGGGAGTGAAAATAAATTCGACGAAAATTTTTTCCAAGTTTTCCATTCCTGATATGCTCGAGTATTCAATAGTGAATACATACAGATAAAACCATTGTATTGAATCGATTAGTTTTCAAAATTGTTACGGAATATTTCGAAAATTCTTCATTCGCAGCGCGTCGCCGCCACTGCCTCCTGTAGATTCGCATAATCTCGATATTGTTTAATTTCATTTCCTTCTGCGAGTATTTATCGAACGATACAATAAAATAACATAATGTACCTGGATAAAGCGTATTTCTTCGATACTGCATATAGAAAACATATGTAGGGATGTGTGAACTATTGCGAGGTCGAGATATTTTCATTATTATTATTTAATTAATCTTCATCGTTGTTGGCTTGTGAATTAGAAAGAATTTACCTCATTGATTTCGTTATTACGGATTAAAATAATTACACAGGCTGAGTTCATTTTATTGTAATAGAGTTGTATCTACCTTCTTGTGTTACCTTCTTCTACTTCTTGTTCCGGTGTTATCAGATTCTGACATAAACCAACGATGATCAGGCTTTAACAACTTCCGTAAATTTAAGAAATTTCGAAATGCTGTGCACCGGAGCTGCAATTTATCTCATAATTGATTCTATTTAAGAGGCCTGCGCTACCACATTTTGCTGGTATCCGACCGTGCTATTATTTCCTGCCGAAAAATTCGTAACATTCACCACCACGTGCCGTTTTCTATCGCATCGGTACACAGAATCTGCCATTCGGCAAATTACTCTTAGATAAAATCAGCGCATTCGTCAAACCGCCCTTCAACACGCCACGCACGGCTGCTGTCAACAACTACATTTCATCTCAGACCGTTCTCCTCAATGGTGATACTGGAGTGATCTAAGTGTTTATATTTAAATTAGAACCCTATTTTTTTATAATTGTGTTGATTCTCAGGTCAAAAATAATGATAGTTTTCTCTCAAATGATTATGTGCTCCCCTGAATCTAATAATTTCTGAGTTATCGAGATTTTCCTGATTTATGAAATTACCATTGAGCATAAATCTACCCAGAGGGGGAAACGCAGTGTCAAAGAAATGGGAGTTTCGCAATCCCACCGGCAAGGTAAACGGTCCTGCCGCGTGAAAACGGTGTAACAGTTATTTCCATTGTATTTAAGGGTTGTTGCGACTTGGTCCCTCTCTGTTTGAGCTGGTCTGAGCCAGGCCGGATTTATCCGATATCACCTCTCAGATTATTTTATTATTTAGATATATTGACTTACTCTCCAATGATCTGTGTATATTTAGACGACAATTTAATGTCGAATGAATTATGGGTACATTGTTGGTGATATCAAATACGTGAAGTGAATTTAGATCAGTTACATGCATACGCAAGAAAATTGTACATAACATACATATTTGAATGAGTAATAAGTGGAACAAGTTCTTATTTTGTAACATTAAGACCGAGGAACAATTGGTTTTTTTTCCAAATATTTTTTATCCCTGTACATTGAGTAAAATAAAAAATTATTATGGTATTGAAATTCCACTTTTGTTTATTGTATAATTTTCAAATTATAAAAGGAATTCCACATTGCCATTAATCCGACTAGGTGCTTGTTGTTTAAATGTTTGATTTGCTTATATCTTAACGTGAGCAATGGTTCCTAATTTTTGACAGTCATCTCTAGGCTAAAAATATATATATAAAATACAATTCACACTATGATGAATAACTTGTTTACTGATCACTCAATCACTCAATACTTAACCTAAAAAGACTACACCTCAAGTTACCTAATCTCGTCAAAATTAGTCTAGATATAAACATTATCTTTGTCATTTTATTGTGTCATCTGTAATAAAACATCCTTTGTTTACATTTTCAAAAATGATAATGCGGTAAACTGCAAACTCATTTACCTCACTGGTAATATCACCAAATTCATTAACAATACAATATCACAGTAATTTCTAATAAACTAGGGACTAAACAATTTATTATTAAAATTAGAATAAACACTAACGACGACAAAATAGTTAGAATATGAATCATAGAAGTCACGTGATTGCAACATCTGATTAAGACTAAAGGTCCGTTCACACTTATTCGCTCTTAGTGGTCAGTGCATAAGCATCATATTATATGTGTCGTCTGAATTATTCGGTGTCTGTTTGCGCATTGACACCATTTGAATTACTTTTGATGTAAATACATTTCCAGTTAATTCTCGCGTTTATTTATTACACTTCCTATGTAAAATTTTGTTTTATTTGAATTAAAATCATGACTGGTGTTCTTTCGGTGTTCTGTCACCACATTGTGATATTTCTCCTTCTGCTTTTCGGATGTTGTCAAAATGTTCTTTTTCTCAAGCTGACAACTTTCTCCTCAGTTTCACCAATATACTTACTCCTTATACTTATTGTATACTGAAGGTAGCTGTAGACAATATAGTGCTTGATAGTCTTTTGGTGGATTTTTCCTTTGACACACACTATCAAGTTTATTACTGACACAATTAATAATATTTGAGTCTAGTTGTTTTAATCTTTGACAAATCATTTCTGTTGTGCAAATAATATAAGGGAATTACAATTCAAGGTCGTTTTCCTTAGCATTACATTAACATTTGTTCTATTATTAATTGACTGTAGTCTGATGGTTTTATATTAGCTTGAAGAAACTTATCAGGGTACACAGTTGTTGGTTAACATTCGAGAAACTTTGTTAAATTATTAAAATGAAACTCTTTATTAGATAAAATGGATTGAACTTGATTCAATTGTTGAAACTATGGCTCTTTTTGATGGATCGGGTGATAAGAATAGTAACAAACCTACCGGTAAAAAGTTTCTCTGGGTACTAATTGGTTTTGAGAATGTTATCCTGTTTAGTTATTTCAGTGTCTCAGGCGTCCAGTTTGTTGTTTTTTCCAATTCAAAAGTGAACTCCAAATGAGGGGTCTTGAGAGCTGAAAAGAGGCTTTATAGCTGTAATTCCATTTTATCTTTTTGTGGTAAAACCATGAAGCTATCATCAACAATATAGCGAATATATATAGGCATATCAAAGTCGACTTTATCAAAACAATTTGATCGGCAGTCTTGGGAATTACAATGTCGCAAAAATTGAGACGCTGGACTGCTCTAATGAGTACTAAATTTGGTTTTGTAAAATTCCTATTATCAAACGTGAAAAAGGGGTGAGGCTTTAAAATTAATTTGACTACAGATCCACCTTCGTCCTAAGGTAAAGCAGTGTTTTTGGAGATATAGGCCACCTTTTCTAACTATTTAAAACTGCATTGGTTAAGAAATATTAGTAAACAACGAAGTTACGTCGAGTGAAATCATCGTTTGATCTTCTGCTCAGTATAATGCTCTTTCAACCTCCTTCTTTGAAATTCCAGGCTGTTTACATTATACTTGGATAGTGGTAGGCCTCCCAGATCAGTCCTAGGGAGCATAGGTTTTAAAAAGAGGGTGAAGAGGAGAATCAACATAGGGAGCTGATAGGTCCAGGTTGAATGTCTTTTGTGGATCTTTGGTGTTACAACACACTTGGGTAAGTTTCCCCACTGGGTTTCAAGATACACTTCCAAGTACTCTTGCCTACATATTCATTCTTTTTCCAGGTAGTGTATAATTTCTGGAGATCCTTTGTTATGTTCCTCTATGGGTCTGTTTCAGTTTCATACACTTTGCATCAGCCAACATTGACTTGACTCCTTCTCGATGTATTCTGGATTTCCCCACAGCAACGGTATCACATTATCACATTGGGTCGACGTAAACATGACAAGTCGTTGTCTATGATAAACTCTTTGTACTCTCCAGATGGTCATGAATGAGTTTTGCCTTTGAGGGGAAGGTGTTTTTGTTTCCTATATTTGTCCTTTTAGATTTCCTCAACGACAATGTTTCGTATCTCGTCTCTAACCAATTGGTTCTGGAATGTTGCTACGTAATTCTCAACATTTTGATTATTTGCCTTTATCGTCCAACGTAATCTTCCTCTAGTTTCCAAGTTGAATCTGGGACCTAAAGAAACCATTTTGGCGACGTGTGTTGGGAATCTCGATGTTAGACAGATTTGATGAGTCATTTTTTAGACAAGTCCGGGGCCGGCCGCTGTCAGTCGTGGTTGTTACACCAAACATGTTTTTGTCCTCTCAAGCTGCTTAATTTCTCGTCATGTGTGTCGTAAATCTTGTCGTTCTGATATTTGGAACGTTCATCTTGGTATTTCATCAATTGCTGAAATTCTCCAGTGGTAAACAGGGAATTATTTTACCCATGATGTTTTCCAGCTTTCTGGTCTCGCTGTCTATGATGGATGTTGACGTCACTAATGTGAATATTCAAAATCTTCGTTCTTGAATTTGTGAGCTAATTATCAAACTTCCTGTTTGACTTGGTACCGCTGAATGTAAGCTCATTGATGTTTTGAGTGAATCTGTGATGAAGCCAGGGTCTCGCCAGTCTCTGGTCCTGCATGCCAAGAGGAAGCGTTCTTCTCTTGTTTGGCGAACAATTTTGTTTTTAATTCAAAGGAGTTCGGAATGTCCCCGTCAACAATGTCATCATACTTATCCCTCATTTGGTCCACTGGGATTGGTGGTCATGGTACCTGGGAGTCCGGCGTCTCCACTTTTTTTGCGACATTTCAGGGTCTCAAGAAAGACTCAGAATCCAATTGTTTTGATAAAGTCGACTCTGATATACCCGCGTATATGTTCGCACAGGTTGATGATAGTTTTGCTGGTTTCTACTGGAAAGATAAAGTAGATTATACTTGTAACCCTTTTATTTCTCAAGACCCTTTATTTAAAGTCTACTTTGAATTGAAAAATAACAAACTGGCCTTTTAGACACGGAAATAACTAAACAGGATAACATTCTCTAAACCAATTGGTACCAGGAAGGAACTCTTTTGCTGGTAGAGTTTTACATTTTAATTCTTATCACCCGATTCATCAAAAAAGAGCCATGGTTTTCAAACCTGGTGGATAAGGCCGTCGTTCTATCTGACAAAGAGTTTCATTTTGATACCTTGAACAAAAAGTTTCAAATATTAACCAACAACTGTTACCCTTGATAAGTTTATTCAAGCTTAATATTATAAAACGTGGGGACTACAGCCAATTGTTTACAGAATAAACACAGATGTAGCTTAGGGGGAAAAGCCCCACCTTGATCAGTAATTTCATATTAATAGCACAACAGAAATGATTTGTCAAAAGTTAAAACAACTAGACTTTAAACAGCATGCACTCAGCTGGTAATAAACCTAATTTGGTATTATTGTCAAAGGAAAAGATCCCACCAAAAAGACTGTCAAATACACAAGCTAGTCTACCAGCCAAACTTTCTATTAAACAATAATTGTAAGGGTAATATATTGACATTAACTGAGAAAGCTGTCAACGAGAAAAAGAAATACCTTGAATAAATATCCGAAAAGTAGAGAAATATCGTCGTGTGGTGACAGAACACCGCAAGAACAATTTGCTGCGATTTAATTTGGGATAAAAACAAAAATCTTACATAGGGAAATTATTAGAAGCAAACGCGAAATTGGTTGAAATGTGTTATATCAAAAGTAATTCAAACAGTGTCAATGCGCAAACAGACCACGACAAATTCGAAACTACATGCATAATATGATACTTATGCACTGACCAATTAAATGAATGAGTGTGGAATGGATTTCTTTAGTCTTAATCAGATGTGCAATCACGTGACTTCTTGTGGGATAGTCGTACTCTAACTTATTTTGTCGTCGTTAAGGCTGATTCTAAAAAACAAAAAAATTAATAGTTTTGGCGCTCAGTTAATCGCAGAAAAACTTAGATTTCTTAAATTAATCTGGAGCAGTTCAGGTGAACAAAAAAGACAAGAACGTGAAATGTTTCAGGTGCATTCGGATGTTTGAAGTAACGAAACAAAAATTCTATAGTGAAATTTGATGTTTTCTTGTAATGAAATATTTTTAATAATAATGGTAACTTATTACCTACTTCTAAGAACCGATGAGGATAAATTCTTAGGATTACTCTACATAATAATTTTTTCAATGGTATAATGTGTAAAAAAAAATCGATACTTTAAAATCACCCGATTACTACCTATTGAACCCACAAACCTATCATGAAAATTTCACACTATATTTCCTTCCATTCAAGAGTGATCGTCTTGACGGAAGAATTGATTCTTACCACACTTTCCGAAATAAAAATTGTAATTAGTGGAATCCTGCACTGAGATTCTGTGAGGATAATGCAAATTGTATTTTTGTTTATTTTATTATTTGAAGAATATATCCTGAAAAACATTTTTCATTACGCCAAAATCACTTCATAATGACTTCAGGCTAGATATTCATCCTACGAACATAAAACAGTAGTACCTTTAGATTTTTTATTTATTTTATTGCGTGTTTCTCTGTGAGCATTTCCTGTTACTTTAGATGAGTTGCAAAACTATAAACACAATCAGACTAAGATCAGTACCTGCTGTGATATAACCTACCATGGTATAAAATTATTTCCTGTAATTAGTAATATTTGTTTTATTTTCATTATTTTCATGCACCTTCTTGATTCCATTTATGATGTTGATTTAGTATTTAGTAGGCAGAATTATTGAGCCTAAATTGTTTTCGATAGGTATTCGTTTCAATAACTTTTCAGGTAAACGATTGTGGAAATAAATTTCTGTTATTGACCCTAGCTTTCTTTAATTTTTTAATGAATGAATGAACTGAACCAATATCCAGACCACTTATAAAAATAATCATATACACTGACAAATTCTCATGGAATTGTTTCAAAAAATATTTTATTTCATAAATTGTTTCAATTTCTTACTTGAAAACTGTCACACAATATTATCATTATTGAAGAGTGAATACTTATTTTTGAGAAAATCAGCGCCTATAAAATATTTAGACACAAAGCTATTCTACAGAAGCTCGAAATCGAATTTTTATTGAAAACTCTTCATTGTAATATTTCCGGCAAATTAAAACAATCCTTTGCCGAAAATTACCTGGCTATATTGAAAAAATAATGATTCTCAACAATTAAGCGCTCAAAATATCGAAATAGTATTTTATTAAACTTATTAAGCAGTCTTACTGATGTATAATGATAATAATATTCGTATTGGTTTTATTTCAAGTACAAATATTCAAATTTGACAAGGTGAGTAAACGAATGAAATGTTACCTGCTTTACCTGCTTTACTGCTGCAAGCGGAAACGAAAGGGACTACTATTATTATTAGTTCAAACCGTAATTACTGTTTACAACGACATTCTGAAAGGAACGGCATTCTGTTACTTCTCGGAAAAATTTCATAATCTCCCAACATGACAATAGTGATCAATATATTTCGGCCATATCAGATATTTTACTGACTGTGACCGGCGATAGAAACCTAATCTACAAACGTTGTATTCACAGGGTGTTTCAGAATAATGTCGTCGTACGACAAAGGAAGATCTTTTAGCTTATTTCAAGGATAACAGTTCAGGTAAACGTGAATCCGAAACGGCTTCGTTACCAAGATACGGTATGTCAAAGATTAGAGAGGTATGGAAGATGAAATAACGTCGTGCGGTATTAGCGTTGCATGTTATTTACGGTACAGCGCATGCATCTTCGGTGCGGTATTAACTTACCGCACCACCGAATTTACGGACTTTTTCTTTTATAATTCAGCACAGAACGCCATTTTTCTTCGCATAGTTTAACATCGATGATCCCGTTAAACCGTTTAAATGCTGTTGGAAAAATGTCAGTTCAAATTTGACAGGTATATTCAAGAGTATATTTGAACATATCCTTCACCAAGAAAGGGGGCAAATGTATTGGAACGCCAATTATACTCTTCCAGTTCCGATGATGAATTAAGTCCACTCGAAGTGAAAATGACTTGTGCTCCTCAACCAGATGAAAGGCCTCTCATTTTCAATGAACGAAAGTTGAAGAAGAGATTGAAAATCTGCAGGAGAAAAATAAAAACCTACTGATTCTTGTGAGAAAGAAAAAACCAGACGTCGTATATACCTACAAAAAATTCGTAGAATGCGGAACAAATGGTCCATCCAGCCTGAATGAGTTGAATAATTGTTTGAAGAACTTATTCCCGAGTGTGAAGACATTTGTATATATGCAGATAAGGCATAAACCTAGCACTCCATGGTCTCCTTGTGAGAAGAAATTAAGCCTGTCAATATATTATAAGTCCTCTTCATTGTACAATTTTTATTGAAAAAATTTAATAGAAATTACCATCAATAAAAACATTGAGAAACTGGATTCAAGTCAATAATCTCACACCAGGTTTCAATAACGCATTTAAAAGAAAACTACGATCAAAAATTGTTGTTATGAATTCGAAAGAAAAAATGTGTTTTGCTTATGGATGAAATGTCTGTGAAGAACTTGAAGAATATGATGAAAGACTGGATATATTAGAGGGGTTTCAAGAGCCGAAGAAGGACAAAGAACACCCAGAGCAGCGTCTTATTCTCTAGTTTTTATGGCGAGAGGATTCTGTTATAATTGGTGTGTACCTGTAGGGTATTATTTGTGGTGTAGACCAATAGTTGGAACACAATTGAAAATATGCCTGGAAAGATGCTTACTAGAAAAGGAAAAAATTGGCTCTAGTCATAAATGTTTTGATTTGTGATCAAGGATCAAACAACAGATTTCTTTATAAACTGCTAGAAGTATCAAAAAGTGAACCATGTTTTTTTTTTTCAACGGGTATAAAATTTTGGTCTCTACGACCCTCCTCATCTAATCAAAAAGGAATTGAGGAATTCATTAATAAAAGGGGATATCATAGTGGGTGGGAGTATTGTTTCATGGAGAGATATAAAAAAACGTACGACATCGATTCTGTCGAATTTACTGTCTCGTACCCTTCTAAAAACTCATATTAACCCCAATGCCTTTCAGAAAATGAAAGTGAAATCAGCAACTCAGATTTTTGGTAAGACATTTTATTGTACCATGATGACAGTGATCGAGAGTTGTGAGCTCAATTCTTAAAGTTCCATTGCAACTGCTAATTTCCTATTGAAAATTAATGACCTTTTCGATTGTCTAAACTCTAATGGATACTTTAAGACTACTTTAAGATTATTTAAGACGACCGTTATCTGATAAAAATACAGCAGCGAAACAAGTCTTAATGGAATCAATAGGTTTCATTGAGTCATGGACAATTGATAAAAATACACTATTCTGCTTTGATAGTTTGGTTCAAACTATCAATGGTATATTTCAAATGTGGGAAGAGAAAAAGATTCTATTCCTTTCTTAATGACAAGTCGCTTACATCGGGTGGATTTTAAATGTGACAAATGTGAACAAAACCTCCTCATCGATAATATTGAAGATCTGGGAGACAAAGGAATTTATATTTCTTATAGAAACTATGCCAATTCAAATGAGACAATTCGTTTGAAAATCCCTTCAACCGACTTCATTTTGATAATAAAAATTATTGGTTTAAGAAGATATTTTGTCAACTAAACTATACAAAATCAGCATAAAACGATATATTTTATAACAATAATTTAATAATAAAAAATTATGAGTTTAATGCGAGGATGTTCGTCCATTCATTTACACACAACTTTTGAATATACCTTGAATATAGATGAATAAAAAGTATATATATATATACCTAATGAATTTCAGCTTTATCATTTCCAGATGAGATAAGAAATCAAATATTTTCAATGGTTTTGATCTTATAGTTTTCTGCAATTTTCCATTTTCGTTAAAATAGTCCATACTTGAGAAGTTTGTTCATTTATTTATTTAAAAACAATTTTTGTGAGTTATAATGACAGCAGAGAGTCTGTCATAGTATTTTAAATCACATAGTATAGAAAGAGCTGCATTTTAGCGCTCGTTCACAATTAATGTAACGCATAGAATCTTATTACATATATTCAAGTTTAATCATTATTTAATCAATATTCAAGTTCATATTCATTACAAAATAAAGCAAATTAAAATATTATGGGACCGTCTATTGTCTATTAAGTTACATAATTGCCTAAAATGTGTGAAACTCCATTAATGTGAAGATATTTTATGGTTGAGTTTACGTTACATTCATTGTGAATAAACCTCACGATTTTCATTTTTAAGTTGAAAATGATAGTCGAATGTGAACGCGCCATTTCAGTTCGAAATCTTATGTTCGTTCAAAGAAGTGTTTCCGGAAAATCTATAAAACACAAGCATAATATATAAAATCTTAACTGAGAAGATCCAAGGACATAACATACATGGGAATAATTTGGATAAATCATGATATAAGGGATTCAATTTATAATGCTACTATCTTGGCCTCCCTTGAATCTTAGTTCAGAAGAACAAATATCGAAATGAAATAACTATGAATCTTCGTGAAGAACAACATATTTTCTGAAGCCTGGCCCTGGCCGCCGTCTAATAGTTCGGCAACTCTCCGTTAGCTGCTGTAAAGAAAATATATTTGTTTCCAGAAACATACAGACCATCTAAGAACCAGAAATCGTACTAGTAAATTTCTTGGCTTTCATTTCTTTTGAACTGCGTTTCCCTCTAGGTAGATTTATACTCAATGGTAGTACGTAGAGTCAAATTCTTCTGAATCTCAATCATAAGCATATTCTGTGTGCATAGAAGATAAATCATCCCATTCATAATTCACAAGAGTCAGACAGGTATTATTGTTAGTTGTTTTGATTTCAAAAAATTAATCGTTCCTATTCTAATAATGAAATTTTTGATTTATTTCTTTATTATTGTATACTTTCAATTGTATACCTAATACACATTCAAATGCACTTAATGATATTGTTTATTTCAAATCCTTGGTGCATGACACAAAATGTTGAGTATCCTATGGGAAGATTCCCATTTTTTTTTTACAATTTCTGAAAAGATGTTTCAAACTTTCCAAACTTTGGAATGTAAGAGCCCCTAAAGAATACGAAAAAGGCAGAAAAAGGAGAAAATAAAAATAAAAATACGTTTAAAAACTCGAATTAACAAAATAAATGATCAGGTAAAAGTTTCAATATGGTATCCATTTTGTTCCACGCACTTTCGAATACGTCTTGAAACACCTCGGTTAATCGCTCGCTCAATTTCCTCCCCTTTAGTGATTGAAAGCATCCTCCGCACGCCATTTCCAAATCTTGTTTGCTTTCGATAGAGATTCATAGACTATGTTTATTATTCTACCCCATAAATAAAAACCTATGGAAGTAAGATCGGTAGATCGTGGAGCCAAAACAGTGAAGAACGGCGTCCGATCCACCGATTACCAAACAGTGCATTCAGTCATTCAGTTCTTTAGACACCTCGTGTGAACTATGCCGGAGCCCCATGCAATTGATAATATGCGGAAGTCGACATACTCAACGGCAGTTCATCCGAAAACTCAGAAACAAAATTTCTCAGGACTTCCAAAACTTTTTCTGTATTCTTTATTTTCTTTATAAATGTAGTACTGCACTCTATTTTTCATCAAAAGACCAAACACATTAAAACTAAATTTGTTCTGGGGTTTCTTTGTTCTTTCTATGAGGATTTTCACTTCTCCAAATGTGGCAATTCTTTCTATTAAATAGTCCTTCATTATTGAATTCTGCTTCGTCTGTCCAAATGATCTTTTTCAAAGAATTTTCATCATTTCCAAGTTTTTCTAATATTCCTCTACAAAAATTTAACCTTCTTATGAAGTCACCTGGTTCTAATGCATGGAACTTTCTCATACTTTTAGTCATGCATGTTGTGTTTTTTCAAAATTCGGTGCACTGAATTTCTGTCTAAATCGATTTCATTAGCTGCACTTCGAATAGATGCATTTTCATTCTGCTTCGAAATAAGTCAAACACTAATTTCATTTTCCTCATCATCAACTACCCTTCTTTTGTATTCATTAGGGGCTCTTACATACCCAAAACTTTGAAAGTTTGAAATATATTTTCTAAAGATCTTCCCATCATGGAAGGTAAATTGGGATACTTCTCGTTGAAGGCCCAGCAGGTTCTGCTAATAATTTTGTCACATTCACCATGTATATAAAATAGATTCAGAATTTCGTATTTAGAATAACGGTTCATATTGTTGAATTAAGAAATGAAGATAACGAATAACAATAACACCTGACACTTGTGAATTATTAACAGATAATTTATCTTCTATGGGTACAGAGTGTTCCCATGGTTTAGAAAGAATATTCATTGAATTTTTTTTTTTAGATGCAATCAATTTTACTCTACGTACACCATAAATCCAGAAAATCTCAAATAACTCCAACACAATTATAACAAAATAGGGTTCTAATTTGAAAAACAGAAGTTATGGCCAATTTAAGATCACAATTTTCAACAAAAATTTTAAACACCCTGTGATGATATTTTTGAAATCCAAAGATGCATGACCTTTTCACATCCTTCCTCTTCGATGTTGTAAAACGGTTTACGCTCAGGATATTTGAAATAAGAATAATGAACATATTACCGACTGAAAATATCAGACTTTTTTCCAGTTTTTGTTATTATTCGATTCGCTTTTTAACAAACTTATCTGGAGAATTTTATCCATCTCATAATTGTCTGAGACTAAAATATAAACCAACTAAACCTCTTTCCTACATCAACTAAAATATGATCATGCGTAAATACTTGCATGCGTAAATAAAATAATGATTTAAATTATTTTACAAAGAAAATAATCTTTTGATGATACTTTGTTTCATTACATACCCCATCACCAAAATTAAGAAAAAATATTAAAAAGCACTGACGTGTGGTCAGATTGCTTTGGCGCTTTGTTGAGCTACTTCGAGTAAATATTCAAACCATAACAAATCTATAAGCACTCTGATCAGGTGAACGATAGTCTTTTCCCGTACTATGGGACAATTTAAATTACTCATTTTTACCTGAAAAACTTCAGAAGTATTCGGACTTCAAGAAAATTCATCAGGTGTTAAAGTTTTTTTTTTTTTTTTTTTAATGTTCAATGTTTCAAATAATTTAGGTTCTTCAGAAGTGCTTTATAGGCACTCGGAATGCCCTATTCCAAAGCTGTATCGGAAAAAAATTGTTTCATTGAGATAAAATTAAATGGCCTTATTCATATCTTCATAGAACAATCTATTGAAAATATTTTTGACTCGCTAGTCAAAAGTTTATCTATTTAGGTAGAACAATAGCTTTTCTGTTCTGCCAGGAACAACTCAAGCAGGGTTATAAACCCAAATCTCATTGATATCCTGAAAAAAAGTGCAATAACCCTCGTAATTCATTTAGGGGATTATCAGGAAGATCGCATCAAGCCGTTTGAAATTTGCATTTCTGTGGGATATCTCACATTACCGAGACGAAGAAGAAAGTTGTCATAAATGTGAAGTTGTATTAAAAACAGAATATGGTTTAACAACTCATAATGATACGGTTGGTTTTTGTGACCAGCTCATAGCGATATATTGAATTTTAAAACTCTGCGTTACAGGCTAGAGTGCTGACCCTTGGACCTGAGCAGGTAGATGATTAACAAGGGATAAACAGAGTTCTGTTTCACCGTATTTATTCAAAATTTGAAAAATCATGTGCAGGAAACTATTCGTTTGTCAAGAGTCGAAAACGTATTGGTGTATGCACCTGATGAAATTGCAACAAAAATTTTTTGTTTGGAAAATTTTATTTTGTTACATCAGAACTATTCTACCGATTTATCCGAATAACAGAACTCATCTGAGATATTTATAACCCAAATCTACTCTGAAAATTTCAGCTCTGGCTCTATCGTATTCACGGAAGTATTTGATATTCAAGATTGACGAGTCTATCGTCTAGAGGATGTGATAATAATTATCTTTATCAGCGACTGAATTATCCAAGTTTAAGTCTAAGAATAACTTTAGGATCAGTTATGGTTCCTGTACAAAATCTTGAATAATAAAATCGACTGTGCCGAAATTCTCAGCAAATTAAATTTCCACCTACCATGTTTCAATTCGAGAAATGCTTCAGTTTTTAAATGTGAAAAAGCTAGAACAGAATATCCTACGTAAGGTTCAATAAATTTAATAATGTAACCAATATTATATATTACATAGTAGCTGTACCTGTTGTGATATTTTTAAATGCTCTCAACAAACTTTTATGAAAATTGCACTTGAACATCTGTCCGATTCATAGTAAAATTTTGATTTTGTGTAATATATAATATGTTAGGTGGTTATGGAGCAGTAATTCTTAATATTAACATTTATATCCTGTATAGTGACTTGTCCTGTAAATGGATTTTCTGTTGGACA
Organism: Micraspis discolor; assembly: GCA_030674115.1. Lineage (NCBI taxonomy): Eukaryota > Metazoa > Arthropoda > Insecta > Coleoptera > Coccinellidae > Micraspis > Micraspis discolor. The sequence continues at coordinate 148,323 of JARTUT010000917.1, read as the reverse complement.
ATAAAGCTATTTTATTATATTAGAAATTTGGTTTTCAATAAACAAACCAGATTAAATTATGAGAAAAAAAGTAATAGCAATCATTATTTACTGAAAAAAATGTAGTTAAGATTTGAAGATGACGAATGAGGAAACCATTCAATTTCTGAAATCAATTCACCTTTAAATCTTAAATTCAGTAAACAGCAGCCAGGCAGGAATTTTTGTGCGCTTGTTTCTAGTTGAACAACGAGCTATCGTTTGTTCAAATGCCTGTAACTTCCGAATCTCGATAGATTGTCCATTGTCAAATATCTGGGCCAAAAAGCGTCGTTGGAATTTCCTTCCCCAACATTTCTAACATACTAACATATCCACCAGATAAACTTGTAACTAGGAAAATGTTCGGATAGCGTTTAAACAAGAACTATGTCAAATTTCATAGAAACCGTTCCTAAATACTTGATATCTCGTAAGATATTCATCTTAGCATTAAAGATTAAGCACGCTGATGCTCATGAACTCTCGTCAGTGCTTTCCTAAATTTCTTAATATCCATCCAATATTCTTGTACATTTCTTTAATTAAAATTTTTGTCTAGATTCATTTCATTTCGGTGAACATAAAAAAAAAAAAATTCGGAAAGTCAAATTCAGAAAAAATATCCGAAAATTTTCCGTAACCACTCCTATAGGGGTGATTCAAGAATTTCCATGACTCTTATGAATATGATTCGTAAGTCAGTTGTTATCAAAGAATGATCATAAAATTTTTATGCGAAATTTTCCGAGTAGTTTTCTTCTAACGACGAGCTATTGTAACCCATTTTTATGACTTTCCAGCTCGACTCGTTTGAGGAATGAAATATCAGTGAGATGAGATCATAATTTCGGTCCTTGGAAGAAATGAATGAACTATCTTCTGGAGGGGACGATCCCCTATATCAGGTTTGTATAAGTTGTAGAAGAATGAGAATTTCGGGTTTATACACAAGGCTGAGCGTTGCCAGATTTAGGGATGGAGACGTTGATCCAGTATACCGTTTACATACAGCAAGACCGAGATCGCCGGAAGGCGCCCTCGCACAGCAACCGTTCCCAGAAATATTTCTTTATAAAATATGATGTTTCACCGACTTTTCGGACCCGGCACTCAAAATTCATATCTAACACCCCCTCACCCACCTGATTATGATTCCATTGAAAAACGTTGTCAGACCGGGATAAGGATCTGACAGCACGTCACCCCTGAACCGAAAAGTCGGTAGAGTATACTCGATTTGGGTCTGTGTAGAGCAGTCAAATAAATCTATATATATATATATACATATATATATATAATTTAAGAAAATCATCTATATATATATATATATATATATATGGGATTATGATATTAATTCAAAGTTCTCTACAAGCTAAAATATTTTTGAAGCCAAAACTTCCAGTTATACAGGGAGTGAAAATCAGATTCGACTGAAAATTTTTTTTTTCAAGTTTTCCATTCCTGATATGCTCTCAGTGATATTCAATAGTGAATACATACAGATAAAACCATTGTATTGAATCGATTAGTTTTCAAAATTGTTACGGAATATTTCGAAAATTCTTCATTCGCAGCGCGTCGCCCTCCACTGCACTCCTGTAGATTCGCATAATCTCGATATTGTTTAATTTCATTTCCTTCTGCGAGTATTTATCGAACGATACAATAAAATAACATAATGTACCTTTTTCTGGATAAAAAGCGTATTTCTTCTGTTTTTCAAATTAGAACCCTATTTTTTTATAATTGTGTTGGATTCTGCGGTCAAAAATAATGATAGTTTTCTCAAATGATTATGTGCTCCTGAATTCAATAATTTCTGAGTTATTTGAGATTTTCTGGATTTATGTAGTACCATTGAGTATAAATCTACCTAGAGGGGAAACGCAGGTCAAAGAAATGAAGCCAAAAATTCTACCGGTAAGGTAACGGTCTCAAGCGTGTGAAAACGGTAACAGTTATTTCATTGTATTTATGGTTGCTGCGACTTGGTCTCTCTGTTTGAGCTGGTCTGAGCCAGGGCCGGATTTATCCGACATCACCTCTCAGATTATTTTATTATTTAGATATATTGACTTACTCTCCAATGATCTGTGTATATTTAGATGACAATTTTAATGAATGAATTATGGGCATATTGTTGGTGATATCAAATACGTGAAGTGAATTTAGATCAGTTACGTACGTACGTAAGAAAATTGTATATAACATATATATTTGAATGAGCAATAAGTGGAACAAGTTCTTATTTTGTAACATTAAGACTGAGGAACAATTGGTTTTTTTTTCCAAATATTTTTTATCCTTTGCATTGAGCAAAACAAAAAAAATTAATATGGTATCGAAATCTAATTTTGTCGGTTGTATAATTTTCAAATTATAAAAGGAATTTAATATTGCCAATAATCCGACTAGGTGTTGTTGTTTAATGTTTGATTTTATTACATCTTAATGTGAGCAACGTTTCGACTTTTTGACAGTCATCTTCAGGCTAAAAAAAAAAAATATATATATAAAATACAATTACCATGATGAACAACTTATTACTGATCACTCAATCACTCAATAAAAAACTAAAAGACTATACCTCAAGTTACAAAATTCGTCAAAATTATTCAGATATAAACACATCTTTGTCAGTTTCACAGTCATCTGTAACAAAACATCCTTGTTTACATTTTCAAAATGACAACGTGGTGTAAACTCGCAAAACTCATTTACCTCACTGGCAATATCACCAAATTCATCAACAACACAATATCACAGTAATTTCAATAAACTAGGACCAAACAATTTACAATAAAATTAGAATAAACACTAACGACGACAAAATAAGTTAGAATACGTATCACAGAAGTCACGTGATTGCACATCTGATTAAGACTAAAGGGTCATTCACACTCATTCATTTTAGTGGTCAGTGCATAAGTATCATATTATATATGTCGTTCAATTTGTCGGTGTCTGTTTGCGCATTGACACCATTTGAATTACTTTTTGATGTAACACATTTCAGCAATTTCGCGTTTATTTCTATTAATTTCCCTATGTAAAATTTTTTGTTTTATCCCAATTAAAATCATGACCGGTGTTCTTTCGGTGTTCTGTCACCACATTGTGATATTTCTCTGCTTTTCGGATGTTGTCAAAATGTTCTTTTTTCTCGTTGACAACTTTCTCTCAGTTTGGCCAATATAATTACCCTTACAATTATTGTTTAAGCAATTTAGCTGGTAGACAACATGTGTTTGATAGTCTTTTTTTGGTGGATCTTTTCCTTGACAATAATACCGTTAAGTTTATTACCGACACAATTAATAACATTTAAGTCTAGTTGTTTTAACTTTTGACAAATCATTTCTGTTGTGCTATTAATATAAGGAATTACAATCCAAGGTCGTTTTTCCCTAGCTACATCATCATTTGTTCTATTATTAATTGACTGTAGTCTACGTTTTATATTAGCTTGAATAAACTTATCAGGTAACAGTTGTTGGTTAATATTTGAGAAACTTTGTTAAATTATCAAAATGAAACTCTTTGTCAGATAAAACGACGGCCTTATCCACCAAGTTGAAAACCATGGCTCTTTTTGATGGATCGGGTGATAAGAATTAAAATGTAAAACTCTACCAGAAAAAGTTTCCTTCTGGTACCAATTGGTTTTGAGAATGTTATCCTGTTTAGTTATTTCCGTGTCTTAAAAGGCCAGTTTGTTGTTTTTTCCAATTCAAAAGTGAACTTTAAATGAGGGTCTTGAGAGCTAAAGAGGTTTACAATGTAATCTACTTTATCTTTCGGTAAAACCATGAAGCTATCATCAACATAGCGAACATATATAGGTATATCAAAGTCGACTTTATCAAAACAATTGATTCTAAGTCTTGGACCACAATGTCGCAAAAATTGAGACGCCGGACTGCCCATTGAGTACCAAATTTTTGTTTGTAAAATTCATTATCAAACGTGAAAAAGGTGGAGTTTAAAATTAATTTGACGGCAGATTCAAATTCGTTCCAAGGTAAAGCAGTGTTTTTTGAGATATATGGCCATCTTTTTCTAAACTATTTAAAACCGCATCACAAGAAACATTAGTAAACAACGAAGTTACGTCGAGTGAAATCATCGTTTGATCTTCGTTCAGTATAATGTTTTTCAACCTTTCTTTAAATTCCAGGCTGTTTTTTACATTATACTTGGATAGTGGTAGGCTTCCTGTGATCAGTCTTGTTATGTATTTTGCAAGAGGGTGAAGAGGAGAATCAACATAGGAAATGATAGGTCTGTATGGAATGTCTTTTTTGTGGATCTTCGGTAGGGCATAACACTTGGGTAAGTTTCCATCAATTTCATGAAGATACCTCCAAGTACTCTTGCTCACATATTCATTCTTTTTCCAGGTAGTGCATAATTTCTGGAGATCCTTTGTTATGTTCTTCAAGGGGTCTGTTTCCAGTTTCTCATACACTTCGGTATCAGCTAACATTGATTTGACCTTCTCGATGTATTCCGATTTCCTCACAGCAACGGTCACATTACCGTTATCAGCCGACGTAAACATGATGTCGTTGTCCATGATAAACTTTTTGTACTCTCCAGATGGTTGCGAATGAGTTTTTGCTCTTGAGGAAGGTGTTTTGTTTCTATATTTGTCCTTTAGGATTTCCTCAACGACAATGTTTCGTATCTCGTCTCTAACCACCGGTTCTGGAACGCTGCTAATGCAATTCTCAACATTCTTGATTATTTCCGTTTTATCGTCCAATGTAATCTTCTCAGTTTCCAAGTTGAATCTGGGACCCAAAGAAACCATTTTGGCGACGTGTGTTGAATCTCGATGTTAGACAGATTGATGAGCCATTTTTTAGACAAGTCCGGGCCAATGTCAGTCGTGGAAGTTGTTACACCAACATGTTTTTGTCCTCTCAAGTTGTTTAATTTCTTGTCATGTGTGTCGTAAATCTTGTCGTTCAGATATTTGGAACGTTCATCTTGGTATTTCATCAATTGTTGAAATTCCTCCTGTGGTAAAACAGGAATTATTTTACCTATGATGTTTTCCAGCTTTCTATTCAAGTGTCTAAGATGGATGTTGACGTCATCAATGTGAATATTCAAAATCTTCGTTCTTGAATTTGTGAGCCAATTATCAAACTTCCTGTTTGACTTGGTACTGTTGAATGTAAGCTGGCTGATGTTTTTGAGTGAATCTGTGATGAAGTCAGGTCTCATGTCTTCCGTCCTGCACGCTAAGAGGAAGGTTCTTCTTCTTGTTTGGCGAACAATTTTGTTTTTAATTCGCATGAGTTCTCGAATGTCCTCAACAACAATGTCATCATAATTATCCCTTATTTGGTCCATCAGATTGTGGTCATGGTACCTGGGAGTCCGGCGTCTCCAATTTTGCGACATTGTGGTCCAAGACTTAGAATCCAATTGTTTTGATAAAGTCGACTTTGATATACCTATATATGTTCGCTATGTTGATGATAGCTTCATGGTTTTACCGAAAGATAAAGTAGATTACATTGTAAACCTCTTTAGCTCTCAAGACCCTCATTTAAAGTTCACTTTTGAATTGGAAAAAACAACAAACTGGCCTTTTTAGACACGGAAATAACTAAACAGGATAACATTCTCAAAACCAATTGGTACCAGAAGGAAACTTTTTCTGGTAGAGTTTTACATTTTAATTCTTATCACCCGATCCATCAAAAAAGAGCCATGGTTTTCAACTTGGTGGATAAGGCCGTCGTTTTATCTGACAAAGAGTTTCATTTTGATAATTTAACAAAAGTTTCTCAAATATTAACCAACAACTGTTACCCTGATAAGTTTATTCAAGCTAATATAAAACGTAGACTACAGTCAATTAATAATAGAACAAATGATGATGTAGCTAGGGAAAAACGACCTTGGATTGTAATTCTTATATTAATAGCACAACAGAAATGATTTGTCAAAAGTTAAAACAACTAGACTTAAATGTTATTAATTGTGTCGGTAATAAACTTAACGGTATTATTGTCAAAGAAAAAGATCCCACCAAAAAGACTGTCAAACACATGTTATCTACCAGCTAAATTGCTTAAACAATAATTGTAAGGGTAATTATATTGGCCAAACTGAGAGAAAGTTGTCAACGAGAAAAAAGAACATTTTGACAACATCCGAAAAGCAGAGAAATATCACAATGTGGTGACAGAACACCGAAAGAACACCGGTCATGATTTTAATTGGGATAAAACAAAAATTTTACATAGGAAATTAATAGAAATAAACGCGAAATTGCTGAAATGTGTTACATCAAAAGTAATTCAAATGGTGTCAATGCGCAAACAGACACCGACAAATTGAACGACATATATAATATGATACTTATGCACTGACCACTAAAATGAATGAGTGTGAATGACCCTTTAGTCTTAATCAGATGTGCAATCACGTGACTTCTGTGATACGTATTCTAACTTATTTTGTCGTCGTTAGTGTTTATTCTAATTTTATTGTAAATTGTTTGGTCCTAGTTTATTGAAATTACTGTGATATTGTGTTGTTGATGAATTTGGTGATATTGCCAGTGAGGTAAATGAGTTTTGCGAGTTTACACCACGTTGTCATTTTGAAAATGTAAACAAGGATGTTTTGTTACAGATGACTGTGAAACTGACAAAGATGTGTTTATATCTGAATAATTTTGACGAATTTTGTAACTTGAGGTATAGTCTTTTAGTTTTTATTGAGTGATTGAGTGATCAGTAATAAGTTGTTCATCATGGTAATTGTATTTTATATATTTTTTTTTTTTTAGCCTGAAGATGACTGTCAAAAAGTCGAAACGTTGCTCACATTAAGATGTAATAAAATCAAACATTAAACAACAACACCTAGTCGGATTATTGGCAATATTAAATTCCTTTTATAATTTAAAAAAAAATTAATAGTTTTGGCGCTCAGTTAATCGCAGAAAACAACTTAGATTTCTTAAATTAATCTGGAGCAGTTCAGGTGAACAAAAAAGACAAGAACGTGAAATTTTTCGGTGCATTCGGATGTTTGAAGTAACGGAAACAAAATATTCATAGTGAAATTTGATGTTTTCTTGTAATGAAATATTTTTTAATAATAATGGTAACTTATTACCTACTTCTAAGAACCGATGAGGATAAATTCTTAGGATTACTCTACATAATAATTTTTTCAATGGTATAATGTGTAAAAAAAATCGATACTTCAAAATCACCCGATTACTACCTATTGAACCCACAAACCTATCATGAAAATTTCACACTATATTTCCTTCCGTTCAAGAGTGATCGTCTTGACGGAATAATTGATTCTTACCACACTTTCCGAAATAAAAAATTGTAATTAGTGGAATCCTGCACTGAGATTCTGTGAGGATAATGCAAATTGTATTTTTGTTTATTTTATTATTTGAAGAATATATCCTGAAAAACATTTTTCATTACGCCAAAATCACTTCATAATGACTTCAGGCTAGATATTCATCCTACGAACATAAAACAGTAGTACCTTTTTTAGATTTTTATTTATTTTATTGCGTTTTTTTCTCTGTGGAGGCATTTTGTTACTTTAGATGAGTTGCAAAACTATAAACACAATCAGACTAAGATCAGTACCTGCTGTGATATAACCTACCATGGTATAAAATTATTTCCTGTAATTAGTAATATTTGTTTTATTTTCATTATTTCCATGCAGCTTCTTGATTCCATTTATGATGTTGATTGAGTATTTAGTAGGCAGAATTATTGAGCCTAAATTGTTTTCGATAGGTATTCGTTTCAATAACTTTTCAGGTAAACGATTGTGGAAATAAATTTCGTATTGACTCCTAGCTTTTCTTATTTTTTTAATGAATGAATGAACTGAACCAATATCCAGACCACTTATAAAAATAATCATATACACTGACAAATTTCATGGAATTGTTTCCAAAAATATTTTATTTCGCAAATTGTTTCAATTTCTTACTTGAAAACTGTCACACAATATTATCATTATTGAAGAGTGAATACTTATTTTTGAGAAAATCAGCGCCTATAAAAATATTCGGACACAAAGCTATTCTACAGAAGCTCGAAATCGAATTTTATTGAAAACTCTTCATTGTAATATTTCCGGCAAATTAAAACAATCCTAGGCCGAAAATTACCCGGCTATATTGAAAAAAAAATGATTCTCAACAATTAAGCGCTCAAAAATATCGAAATAGTATTTTTATTAAGCTTATTAAGCAGTCTTACTGATGTATAATGATAATAATATTCGTATTGGTTTTATTTCAAGTACAAATATTCAAATTTGACAAGGTGAGTAAACGAATGAAATGTTACCTGCTTTACCTACTTAACTGCTGCAAGCGGAAACGAAAGGGACTACTATTATTATTAGTTCAAAACCGTAATTACTGTTTACAACGACATTCTGAAAGGAAGGGCATTCTGTTACTTCTCGGAAAAAATTTCATAATCTCCCAACATGACAATTGTGATCAATATATTTCGGCCATATCAGATATTTTACTGACTGTGACCGGCGATAGAAACCTAATCTACAAACGTTGTATTCACAGGGTGTCGTACGACAAAGGAAGATCTTTTAGCTTATTTCAAGGAAAACAGTTCAGGTAAACGTGAATCCGAAACGGCTTCGTTACCAAGATACGGTATGTCAAAGATTAGAGAGATATGGAAGATGAAATAACGTCGTGCGGTATTAGCGTTGCATGTTATTTACGGTACAGCGCATGCATCTTCGGTGCGGTATTAACATACCGCACCACCGAATTTACGGGACTTTTTCTTTTATAATTCAGCTTACAGAACGCCATTTTTTTCTTCGCATAGTTTAACATCGATGATCCCGTTAAACCGTTTAAATGCTGTTGGAAAATGTCAGTTCAAACTTGACAGGTATATTCAAGAGTATGTTTGAACATATCCTTCGCCAAGAAAGGGGGCAAATGTATTGGAACGCCAATTATACTCTTCCAGTTCCGATGATGAATTAAGTCCACTGAAGTGAAAATGACTTGTGCTCCTCAACCAGATGAAAGGCCTCTCATTTTCAATGAACGAAAGTTGAAGAAGAGATTGAAAAATCTGCAGGAGAAAATAAAAACCTACTGATTCTTGTGAGAAAGAAAACCAGACGTCGTATATACCTACAAAAATTCGTAGAATGCGGAACAAATGGTCCATCCAGCCTGAATGAGTTGAATAATTGTTTGAAGAACTTATTCCTGAGTGTGAAGACATTTGTATATATGCAGATAAGGCATAAACCTAGCACTCCATGGTCTCCTTGTGGGAAGAAATTAAGCCTGTCAATATATTATAAGTCCTTTCATTGTACAATTTTTTATGGAAAAAAAATTTAATAGAAATTACCATCAATAAAAACATTGAGAAACTGGATTCAAGTCAATAATCTCACACCAGGTTTCAATAACGCATTTAAAAGAAAAACTACGATCAAAAATTGTTGTTATGAATTCGAAAGAAAAAAAATGTGTTTTGCTTATGGATGAAATGTCTGTGAAGAACTTAAAGAATATGATGAAGGACTGGATATATTAGAGGGGTTTCAAGAGTTTGCCGAAGAAGGAGAAAGAACACCCAAAACAGCGTCTTATTCTCTAGTTTTTATGGCGAGAGGATTCTGTTATAATTGGTGTGTACCTGTAGGGTATTATTTGTGGTGTAGACCAATAGTTGGAACACAATTGAAAATATGCCTGAAAAGATGCTTACCAGAAAAGGAAAAATTGGCTCTAGTCATAAATGTTTTAATTTGTGATCAAGGATCAAACAACAGATTTCTTTATAAACTGCTAGAAGTATCAAAAAGTGAACCATGTTTTTTTTCAACGGGTATAAAATTTTTGGTCTCTACGACCCTCCTCATCTAATCAAAAAGGAATTGAGGAATTCATTAATAAAAGGGGATATCATAGTGGGTGGGAGTATTGTTTCATGGAGAGATATAAAAAAACGTACGACATCGATTCGTCGAAATTACTGTCTCGTACCCTTCTAAAAAAACTCATATTAACCCCAATGCCTTTCAGAAAATGAAAGTGAAATCAGCAACTCAGATTTTTGGTAAGGCATTTTATTGTACCATGATGACAGTGATCGAGAGTTGTGAGCTCAATTCTTAAAGTTCCATTGCAACTGCTAATTTCCTATTGAAAATTAATGACCTTTTCGATTGTCTAAACTCTCATGGATACTTTGATGGCAATTATTTAAGACGACCGTTATCTGATAAGAATACAGCAGCGAAACAAGTTTTAATGGAATCAATAGGTTTCATTGAGTCATGGACAATTGATAAAAATACACTATTCTGCTTTGATAGTTTGGTTCAAACTATCAATGGTATATTTCAAATGTGGGAAGAGAAAAAGGGTTCTATTCCTTTCTTAATGACAAGTCGCTTACATCGGGTGGATTTTAAATGTGACAAATGTGAACAAAACCTCTTCATCGATAATATTGAAGATCTGGGAGACAAAGGAATTTATATTTCTTATAGAAACTATGCCAATTCAAATGAGACAATTCGTTTGAAAATCCCTTCAACCGACTTCATTTTGATAATAAAAATTTATTGGTTTAAGAAGATATTTTGTCAACTAAACTATACAAAATCAGCATAAAACGATATATTTTATAACAATAATTTAATAATAAAAATTATGAGTTTAATGCGAGGATGTTCGTCCATTCATTTACACACAACTTTTGAATATACCTTGAATATAGATGAATAAAAGTATATATATATATACCTAATGAATTTCAGCTTTATCATTTCAAGATGAGATAAGAAATCAAATATTTTCAATGGTTTTGATCTTATAGTTTTCTGCAATTTTCCATTTCCGTTAAAATAGTCCATACTTCAGAAGTTTGTTTATTTATTTATTTAAAAAAACAATTTTTTTGAGTTATAATGACAGCAGAGAGTCTGTCATAGTATTTTAAATCACATAGTATAGAAAGAGCTGCATTTAGCGCTCGTTCACAATTAATGTAACGCATAGAATCTTATCACATATATTCAAGTTTAATCATTATTTAATCAATATTCAAGTTCATATTCATTACAAAATAAAGCGTGAATTAAAATATTATGGGACCGTCTATTGTCTATTAAGTTACATAATTGCCTAAAATGTGTGAAACTCCATTAATGTGAAGATATTTTATGGTTGAGTTTACGTTACATTCATTGTGAATAAACCCTCACGATTTTCATTTTTAAGTTGAAAATGATAGTCGAATGTGAACGCGCCATTTCAGTTCGAAATCTTATGTTAGTTCAAAGAAGTGTTTCCGGAAAATTTATAAAAACACAAGCATAATATATAAAATCTTAACTGAGAAGATCCAATGACATAACATACATGGGAAAAATTTGGATAAATCATGATATACGGGATTCAATTTATAATGCTACTATCTTGGCTCTCCCTTGAATCTTAGTTCAGAAGAACAAATATCGAAATGAAATAACTATGAATCTTCGTGAAGAACAACATATTTTCTGAAGCCGGCCCTGGCCGCCGTCTAATAGTTCGGCAACTCTCCGTTAGATGCTGTAAAGAAAATATATTTGTTTCCAGAAACATACAGACCATCTAAAAACCAGAAATCGTACTAGTAAATTTCTGGCTTCATTTCTTTGAACTGCGTTTCCCCTCTAGGTAGATTTATACTCAATGGTAGTACGTAGAGTCAAATTCTTCGAATCTCAATCATAAGCATATTCTGTGTGCATAGAAGATAAATCATCCCATTTATAATTCACAAGAGTCAGACAGGTATTATTGTTAGTTGTTTTTGATTTCAAAAAATTAATCGTTCCTATTCTAATAATGAAATTTTTGATTTATTTCTTATTATTGTATACTTTCAATTGTATACCCAATACACATTCAAATGCACTTAATGATATTGTTTATTTCAAATCCTTGGTGCATGACACAAAATGTTGAGTATCCTATGGGAAGATTCCCATTTTTTTTTACAATTTCTGAAAAGATGTTTCAAACTTTCCAAACTTTGGAATGTAAGAGCCCCTAAAGAATACGAAAAAAGGCAGAAAAAGGGACAAAATAAAAATAAAAATACGTTTAAAAACTCGAATTAACAAAATAAATGATCAGGTAAAAGTTTCAATATGGTAACCATTTTGTTCCACACACTTTCGAATACGTCTTGAAACACCTCGGTTAATCGCTCGCTCAATTTCCTCCCCCTTTAGTGAGTGGAAAGCATCCTCCGCACGCCATTTCAAATCTTCTTTGCTTTCGATAGGAGATTCATAGACTATGTTTATTATTCTACCCCATAAATAAAAACCTATGGAAGTAAGATCGGTAGATCGTGGGAGCCAAAACAGTGAAGAACGGCGTCCGATCCACCGATTACCAAACAGTGCATTCAGTCATTCAGTTCTTTAGACACCTCGTGTGAACTATGTGCCGGAGCCCCATGCAATTGATAATATGCGGAAGTCGACATACTCAACGGCAGTTCATCCGAAAACTCAGAAACAAAATTTCTCAGGACTTCCAAAACTTTTTCTGTATTCTTTATTTTCTTCATAAATGTAGTACCGCACTCTATTTTTCATCAAAAGACCAAACACATTAAAACTAAATTTGTTCTGGGGGTTTCTTTGTCTCTTTCTATGAGGATTTTCACTTCTCCAAATGTGGCAATTCTTTCTATTAAATAGTCCTTCATTATTGAATTCTGCTTCGTCTGTCCAAATGATCTTTTTCAAAGAATTTTCATCATTTTCAAGTTTTTCTAATATTCCTCTACAAAAATTTAACCTTCTTATGAAGTCACCTGGTTCTAATGCATGAAACTTTCTCATACTTTTAGTCATGCATGTTGTGTTTTTTCAAAATTCGGTGCACTGAATTTCTGTCTAAATCGATTTCATTAGCTGCACTTCGAATAGATGCATTTTCATTCGCTTCGAAATAAGTCAAAACACTAATTTCATTTTCCTCATCATCAACTACCCTTCTTTTTGTATTCATTAGGGCTCTTACATATCCAAAACTTTGAAAGTTTGAAATATATTTTCTAAAGATCTTCTCCATCATGGAAGGTAAATTGGGATACTTCTCGTTGAAGGCCCGGCAGGTTCTGCTAATAATTCTGTCACATTCACCATGTATATAAAATAGATTCAGAATTTCATATTTAGAATAACGGTTCATATTGTTGAATTAAGAAATGAAGATAACGAATAACAATAACACCTGACACTTGTGAATTATTAACAGATAATTTATCTTCTATGGGTACAGAGTGTTCCCATGGTTTAGAAAGAATATTCATTGAATTTTTTTAGATGCAATGAATTTTACTCTACGTACAACATAAATCCAGAAAATCTCAAATAACTCCAACACAATTATAAAAAAATAGGGTTCTAATTTGAAAAACAGAAGTTATGGCCAATTCAAGATCACAATTTTCAACAAAAAATTTGAAACACCCTGTGATGATATTTTTGAAATCCAAAAGATGCATGACCTTTTCACATCCTTCCTCTTCGATGTTGTAAAAACGGTTTACGCTCAGGATATTTGAAATAAGAATAATGAACATATTACCGACTGAAAATATTAGACTTTTTTTCCAGTTTTTTTAGATATTTTGAAAACTATTCGGTTTAATACAATGGTTTTAGCAGAAATGTTTTCACTATTGAATACTCGATCATACCAGGAATGGAAAACTTGAAAAAAAAATTCTTTCTGTCGAATTTACTTCCACTCCCTGTATAACTGAAAATTTTGGGCTTCCATCACAGAAAATATTTTAGCTCTGTAGAGAACTTCTGAACAATATCATAATTTTCAGATTTCAAATAAGTCTATTTCTCCACAAACGTCTAATAGACACTGAACTTGAGACACCCTGTATGCATCAAGAATAAGATGTGCTCATTGTAGAACAAAATAAAAACAAGTAAGCACCGACTGGATATGTCAAATTGTAGTGTACCATTATGTCTGTCAAAAATCCAAAAACTGTTTTGCAGAATACCATGCGAATTGATGGACCAACTTATTATGAAATTTCAATATTTTCAGTATAATGTGAAATGAATGCTCATTAGTAGCATGGTGGTGCATGTGGTGTACCACCCCAAAAATTGTACTTTTGAAGATGTAATTTTGTATATTCTTATCTACTTATTCCGAATCCAATAAAACATATCTGGATGCACTGAAAGTGTTTTTATTACTTTCAAATACAAATACAACAAACAGAAATAATTACCTGAAAGTGAATCGAAAGAATAAGTTATTATTCGATTCGCTTTTTAACAAACTTATCTGGAGAATTTTATCCATCTCATAATTGTCTTGAGACTAAAATATAAACCAACTAAACCTCTTTCCTACATCAACTAAAATATGATCATGCGTAAATACTTGCGCATGCGTAAATAAAATAATGATTTAAATTATTTTACAAAGAAAATAATCTTTTTTGATGATACTTTGTTTCATTACATACCCCATCACCAAAATTAAGAAAAATATTAAGAAAGCACTGACGTGTGGTCAGATTGCTTTGGCGCTCTTGTTGAGCTACTTCCGAGTAAATATTCAAACCATAACAAATCTATAAGCACTCTGATCAGGTGAACGATAGTCTTTTCCCGTACTATGGGACAATGTGATGCAAATATGAACGCCTAATAAATGAACAAACCTATATCTCAAATAAAAGATAACAACTCATAATTTTCCCAAGTTTTGTTCGAAGCTATAATTCCTTCTCCTAAAAACTTTCGTCAGTGTTTTTTCTGAATTTTAACAACGTATATTATTTCAGACACCGAGATTGAATTCCATCTCTATGATTTCCTGTTATGAAAAATTTTGCTTAATATTACGCCAGCTGACACTGATCAATAAGCCCGGCATATCTCAATCGAATATCGATCTGTGATGGCCATCGTTCAAAGAAAATCATCGGGACGCATGTCATTTCTCTTTTCTCTTGAGTAAATGAAAAAACTGATCATATCTTTAGATGGAAAAGAGCTACGACAATGAAATTTGAGAATAAGTAAGATATCGATCACCTCAATATATTCACAAATATTTATTGAGATCCTAAAATATCTTATGAGATAGCGAGTAGTGAAAAATTGTTTTTTGGGAATTTAAAAAATTATCTAGCGTGACGATTTATGCGAAATTTTGTGAGCCTTTTTATTTCAGCCTCCTCAACGATATTTCAAGTATCAACTTGATGCGATGGATATTCTAGTAGTTATTGAGGTAACAAAATTTCAGTGGCTCATAACTACTGGGCCATCTGACAGATTTGGCCCAATAACGAACTCGAGCGAGATATTTGGACAATTAATCTATTCTGGAAATATGAATATATGGATTCTTCATCACGGAGTCAAACCAAATTGATTGAGACCATTTTCGGCTCTATATTCCTAAACTACAGACATTTGGGCAAAATGATAGCCACTCTGTTCTGGTGAACAAGAGCGCCAAAATAGAAAAAATTACTCAAAAAATAGGGCTGTGCTTCTAGGGTGTATTTCAATGAATATTTTATGTGCTTCAAAGAGTTAAGGGTCGGAATCTGAATTTCAAACGAAAAAAATAGAAAAATCAACAAGAATCAAACAATCGAAGCAAAAATCAACTGAATATGTGGCTCGAAGGATAAAATGTATAGCGACAATACAAATTTTGTAATTGAACTGTAGGAAAATGAAGATAATCTTACCTTAATATAGTAGGCTTCTTCAGGAAGGCACTAATTCTTGCTGTTCGAGGGAAAAGGATGAGGAGATTGAAGTAAAATTTCTCGAAACGAAAAATGAAATGGAAAATACAAGCACTAGCCCAGGAAACATATGTTTGCTACCAATAATTATCTAGTAGTAATTAGGTGTGAATTTTGAATACTTAATAAAAGTAATATCCTATAGGCATAAACAGTTTGGGTGCCACGCATGAGTTGTTGGGGAAAACTTTAAATGCATCTTGTTTCCATCTGAAGTTCCAAATAAAATCGATACATTTCTAATGAGCCTGGTTACTGTTGACGAAAAATGTGTTACATTCGACAATGTCAAGAGATAACATTCATGATCGAGGCCCGGTGTAGCAGCTTAAACGTAGGCCAAACATGAATTGGTTCTTATGCATCCGCCTTATAGTCCAGATCTGGCACCAAGCTATTACCACTTATTTTTCTCCATGTCTAACGCTCCTCAAGAAAAGATTGAGAAAAATGGTTATTAAATTTTTTTGCCAATAGGAAAAACAGTTGAATGCCTAATGAATGAACAAATCTATATCTCACATTAAAAATAACTACTCATAATTTTCCTCAAGTTTTGTTCGAAGGAATTTCAGCCCTTCCCCTACAAACTTACGTCAGTGCTTTTCTGAATTTTGACAACGTATATTATTTCAGCCACCGAGATTGAATTCTGTCTGTATGATTTCCCGTTATGAAAAATTTTGATTAATATTAGGCCAACTGACACTGATTAATGAGTCCGGCATTTGTCAATCGAATATCGATCTGTGATGGCCATCGTTCAGAGAAAATCACCGAGATTTCATGTCATTTCTCTTTTCTCTTGAGTAAAAAAAATCATATCTTTAAATGAAGAACAGCTACGACGATGAAATTTTAGGTTAAGTAACATATCGATCACCTCAATATATTCACGAATATTTATTGAAATCCCAAAAATATCTTATGAGATAGTGAGTATTGAAAAGTTTTTGAAATTTTTCTAGCGTGACGATTTCTGTAAAATTTTGCGAGTCGTTTTGTTGCAGCCTCCCTCAACAATATTTCAAGTATCAACTTGATCGGATGGATATTCTAGTAGTTATTTAGGATAGAAATTTCAGATGCTTATAACTACTGAACTATCCGACGGATTTGGCCCAAAAACGAACTTGACCGAGATATTTGGACCATTAACGTAGTCTGAAAATATGAAAGCTTTAGCTCATGTCTTTTGGATGCTAGAGAGGTTACGGCGGGCGGGCCGGATAGAATCAACTTTCGCCATTTAGGCGAACCCAATCGATTAAGACCATTTTCGGCTCGATATTCCAAAATTACTGGCATTTGGGTAAAATGTTCGGGTGAACAAGAGCGGACTAATTTAGGCTAGGCCACACTAGTTGATCCTGATATAAGTACGTTGGCACGACAAGGACTTCGAAAAGCAAAAAGAAAACGATAGAAAATTATCAATGAAATAATAATATATGTGGGATTCGTACTTTTATTCCGAATTGTATTATAATGTTCTATGTTTTTTTTAATGACGTTATAAATAATTTAGATATAGGAGGCGAGAAAGAAAAGAATGGAGTTTTAGACGTCAATCAGATCGGAGACGAGTTTTGTTCGTTGAGAGGCTGTATTTCCTTCGATTTTTTGCTGTTACTTGCCTCGAGAATAAAGTTTTATTCCAACTTCGTGGTAATTACTGGTAGTTATCCTAGACAACGGAAAAATCCTACATTTGGGGGCTCGTCCGGGATCAAGAAGCAAATCAACTGGGATAACGAAACAAATCATAGACGAACAAGAAGACTTGGATGAACAGATGATCTGAACGAACTATTGACTGAGTTTGGATTATTGACGAAGATCTGAACGAAGAAGAAGACGAAATAGACGAAGATCTGAACAAAGAAAAAGACGAAGTAGACGAAGATCTGAACAAAGAAAAGACAAATTAGACGAAGATCTGAACGAAGAAGAAGACGAAGTAGTGCTGCAGGACAAGGTGTACCTTTTCCACTGAAAGACAGAGACGAAGTGAGGAAACCCACGGCGAGAACTGGGTTCCGAACGACAGGTGGAATTGGTGCTAGAGTTTTGAAGTATCAAGGTAGGAGATATCCTTTCTAGAAGCACTCACTGAGGAAGGCTGTTCAAAAAAGAATTTATTTTAATTCTGTATTTTGAGACATTTTGTGTCATTGAGACATTTTGTAAAGGAGTACAGCCACTCAACAAACAATTGTCAAGTTTTTAATTTTGATCAGTTGATTATTATTAATTTTTGGTTTATCGTTCATCAAACTCTTTTCCGTTATTTCGAAAACTTCTTTTGTGTATTTAGTGTTTTCATTTGTAGATATTCTGATTTTAGTTGTCTCGTTGTGAATTAGAGTATTCTTCATATTTTTCGAATTAGTTATCAGTTTGATACTTTTTAAAGATGTTGATTTTAGGAGCTATACCTAAAATTGCATATCAAATAACTCATGCAAGATTATCTGTTGTGAAAGCGTTACATATTATTTGTTACGGTGATGAGGAGAGCCGCGTAAAGGTCGAAAAGCTTTGCGGAATTTTTCAGGATTTTCTTGAATTTAGGTACGGACCAACACTTGGCCAAAGTACGTGATATCACCAAACAGTTGACACTTCCAGATATGATAGCGGTATGCAATATTCTTGATTTGGAGTATAGTGGATCTTCAGATGAAATAGCTGAGCGCATATGTTCATTTTGATTAAATTTGAATACGCCCAAGAATTAAATATTGATGGTGATGATATTGATAATATTACTGAAGATCGACAAGAATTCGAGAAAGAAGATGATCTTAAAGGTATAGAGGGTAGTGAAGATGAGGTAGAAGAGCAAGGAAAATATGAGTTCGACGCGAGAAGGAACTATAGACGAGAAGGATTTTCACTGACTTTTAGAGATGTAGAAAAAACATAAGACAATTCGATGGAAAGATGACTTTCCGATTAGAAGGTGGATTGAGGATTTTGAAGAGATTGCAGAAATAACTGGTTGGAATGAGCTTCAAAAATTAATATTTGGAAAAAATCATTGATAGGACTAGCGAAGTTGTATATACAATCGCAAAAGGTATAAGAAGTTGAAAAAGAGACTACTTGATGAATTCGAAATCAAAGTTACCAGTGCACAGATCCATAAGTTGCTGATGACAAGAAGAAAGAAATATGATGAAAGTGTTCAAGAATATGTTTTGTCTATGAGGAGATTGCCAGTCGAGGGAATATTGAAACTGAAGTAGTCATTCAATATATTATTGATGGGATACAAGATGAATCTGCAGACAAAGTCATACTGTATGGTGCCAGAAACTTTCATGAGTTCAAAGAGAAGGCTAAGCTTTACGAAACTATCTCCAAGAAGAGGAATGTAGGAGGAGGTAATTTCTATAAATCCAAGAGAGAAAATGTGAAGCATCAGGTGAAGCACGAGGCTAAGAAAGGTGTTGAAAGTAGTCCAAAAGATCAGAGGATGAATGGGAAGCAGCAAAATTGCTATAACTGTGGAAATCGTGGACATAAATCTAACGATTGCCCAGACAAAAGTAAAGGTGTAAAATGTTTTAGCTGCAAAGGATTTGGACATGTAGCATCGAAGTGTCTGAGAAAAATTCAACTGTACAAAACTCGCATGCTTCAAATCATATGAACACAATTGAAGTAATACAGAGCAATATTATGACATTGTATATTGAAGGAGTTAGAATATCAGCATTGTTTGACACAGGAAGTGATATAAGTGTGATGAGACAAGATGTTTATGAGGAATTTTTGTAGATGAAATGCTATCACTCGACATTCTATTACTCAAAGGAATTGGATCAAACAAGGTGAAAAAACTCCAAAAATCTCAGAAAATATCAAAAAGCCTGGGAATACGGCTTTTCCAGCAGCTGCTCTTTGGCGGCTTACCTCTACCCACTTCTGAAGAAACGGTTCTGGGAACATTACAAAAAGGTATTCTTTGATCGGGGCAATGGACCACGTAAGATCTGCACTATGGTCTGCCATGGTTCGCTGACGGTATATGGGTTGCATTCTTCAGGCGGCTTTGTTGGCAAACTTTATATCTCTGGCATCTCTGACATTTTCTAACATATTGTGTTATCTCTCGAACATTCCTGGCCAGTAGTAATTTGGGCTACTCTGAAATTGTCTTGGCGATGCCTACGTGGCCAGCTGTCGGTTCGTCGATTTTCCTGAAGCATGGCTGGACGATCCCTCACTGGGAACGCAAAGCTTCCAAGGTTTTCCCATTTCCGATTCGACATAGTCATTCGGCTCCTCAGAAATGACGGAATAGCTCGCCATCTTATCTGATAGTCTGATATTCATCTGGGGTTGGCTGGATACCTCATGGTACTTTTATTATACCAGAACACAAATACGGTTTGCTCGGCAGATAGGCCGGTTTTCTACCGGGTAACGGATCCCGAGACAAAGCATCGGCGACTCGATTCAAAACGCCTTTACGATATTTGATCTCGAAAATCAAATTGCCGGGAGGAACACACCATCGCGCTATCTTTCCTGTGGGCGATTTTATCGACTGGAGCCAACGGAGGCTCATATGGTCTGTTATCACGGTGAACTGATACCTCCAAATACGGTCTCATTTTTTCTCAACGGCCCACAATGATCGCCAAACATTCTTTTTCGGTGACGCTGAACACTTTTCGCTCGGCGGGGTCTAAAGTGGCGACTTGCGTAGGGGGATTACCCTCCGTGTCTCCTTCTAAGACTCGCGTCAGGCTGCCTTAAGCCAGTATCCGACGCATCGGTCTGTAATGTAAACGGCCGAGAGAAATCCAGATAAGTTTAATACGGGAGATCTCAATAACTCTTCCTTCAGAATTCCAAACGTCATGTTGTTCTTCTTCTTCCCATCGGTTTCTGTTTCTTTTCCTTCAACAGTAAGGTTAGGGGCTATGATGGTAGAAAATTCTTCCACAAATCGGCGATACCAGCTTGGTAATTCCGAGGAATCGCCGAAGTTCCTTCACCGTTCTTTGGTGGAGACATGGACACGATGGCTGAGACTTTATCGGGGTCTGTAGCGATTCCATCTGGCTCGTAAACGACATGGCCCAAATATTTCAAATGAGTCTTTCATACGAATTCGCATTTTTCTGGATCGGGATCTTGAGGTTGGCTTCTCTTAGCCTGCGAAAACTGTCCTCAAGCCTTCAAGGTGTTCTTCAAATGTCTCTCCAGTACTACGATGTCGTCTAAGTAAGCGAATGCCACTGGGTTCATTTCTGGGTCCGATCACTTCATATCCAGTAGTCGCTAAAACGTCGCTCCCGCTGAATGTAATCCAAACGGCATCACTTTGAACTGAAACACCTCTTCCAGGGACGGTGAACGCAGTAACGGCCCTGTTCTGTTTAGTTAATGGACTTGTCAATATCCTTGCTTCAAGTATAAGGTCGAAATATACTTCGCACGGCGCAATTTATCCAAAAATGCCAGCAATATATGGCAACGGGTAGGCATCTTTTGATGGACACTTCGTTTATCGCTCGAAAAATCGATGCAAAACCTCGGCTTCCGCGTTAGATTTTCACGATCACTACACTGAACTCCATGGAGACTTCCTGAAGGTCTGATAATTCCTTCGGCCAACATTTTATCGACTTCCTTCATTGATAATTTCGCATCTTGGGGATTATAAGGCCGGTACTGTTGCTTTAACCGGTGTCCGTCCCAGGTTTTATCTTTATTTCGTGGTGAATTAGATTTGTATGACCTCGACTTCTTTCAAAAAAGATCAAGTTCCTCTTGAGAAAGTTTTTCAACTCCCAGTTCTTGCGATGATTTCAAAGCATTTGATGTTGATATCGTCCTGGATTCTCGTGTTGTTGTTGAATTTCTTTAAGAGTTCACCTCTACATAACATTGATCTGATTGCAGGTCGATCCTAAATTTATGTGGGAAGATAATGTGTCCATCTCCAAGGATAATGTCCACAGGTAAACTTTTTGTATCAAGTACAAACACACGAGCATCGATTTTCTTCCCCACTTCCAAAATAGGTGGTGATAAACATCGCTGACGGTGACGGCACCGCCATCTGCCACAGTTGTTGTGCACGGCTGGAGATCCGAGACGGAAATATTCCTAAAACTTTGACATAGTTCCGCAGTCGTAGAACCCAAGAATGACCTGACGCCCGGTATCAAGCAGAGTTCGCACAGGAATTCCATCAATGCATGTGGTTACAATAGGCGATTCTCTTCCATATGAACTTTTTGGAACGATGGGGGGGAGGTAGTAGGTGGGAACTGTCGCCTCCTGCTGCTCTGCGACAGCTCCTATCTAGTTTCCTGACAGGGACAATCCCTTGACATCACTCCCTGCTTTCCGCATCTGGAGCAAAATAACAAAGCATTTGATCTACACTCTTCCTCATGTGGCCCATTCTCTCACATCTCCAGCACTGCAGGTCTTCATCTTTTAAACCATACGGATTTTTTTTATCTATTGTTGGTCTCTGATTACTGTTCATGTTACTGCTGGCATTTCATCACAGGATGTTGTTCTTTTGACTCTGACCGATTCTGTATTTTTCGTTCGTGTTCTTTCCAGGGAGGTGATTCGGGAACATTATAGTCTATTATCCTTGATGTGAGTGATTGGTCGATGCTCAGATTTCTTGTAGAGTTAGATGTCGAATTTCTGTAGGATAAATGCGGTTCTTTCAATTAACCTCTATTCTCGGGAGGTGGTACGTACTTTCTGCCTGCCATTGAACTAGCTTCAAAACTTTTCCTTTGTTGATCAACTCGGAATTAGATTCTTTTCTTGAAAGGCCAAAGCTTTTGTAATGATGGTACAGCTTTCTCTTAACGATGTTGACTTGTTCTGCTCTGATGGTCTTTTTCTCATTTAATTTCAGGAAAAGATTCTGCATTCTGGTCACAAATAACACCAGTTTTCCCCAGCTCCTTGAGTTCGACGCCTTATTTCATCCAGAGATTCTCTCATAATCCGGCGGTAGAAAAGCGGCTAACAATTGTTTCTTGTAAAATCGTTCCAATCTTTGAACGAACCTCTCCTTGAACGTACCAATCCCCGGCATCCTTTCTCACAGTTCGAAGACCGATTCGAAAGGATGATTACGCGACACCTTCCTGGCATCTGCAGTTGTTCTTGCCTCTCTTGTAATGAATGAGTTTACGCTCCAGATCCGTCAAAGAAAATATCCCATTTATATACCGGTGGCGCGGACTGCCAATCGTAGCTGGCTCCTTCTCGTTTCTCTTCAACTTCTCGATCGTTTGTTTCCATTAACGGATTCAGTTAAGCTACACGCTCCACCTTCCGGTTCATGCGAAGTTCTGTTCCCATTTCTCAACAAACGTCAGGATCGAAGGTATCTCTTTCGCTCATTGCTATTTGCGCGCCTTAAATCTTCCTGCTCATACATCTCAGGTGGGCAGATGCTCGCAGGCATACGTGATGCTGGAAACTTCGACGAGTCAGATCTAGCCAAAATAGGTGTGGTTTTTCACCCGATGGTGCACCACCCATTATTCCGAAGGTACCAGTGGACTAGTTCCGTTCAAACGACGCAGCACAGCATCGCAGGCACTTTCTTTTCATCCGTTGTAGGAAACCACTGACCATCGAGTTCCCTGGTATGCACGGTTGATCTCGGATTGCAGAATTCCTTGAAACCGCTAAATATTTCAGTCCTGATTACTTCTGGTTCGTCGAATGAAATCAAATCCATATTACGTTGAATTTGCTGTCCAGGTCGTGCACTTCTATTCCATTGCTTGGTCATTGATCCGACGCTTCCAGACGTCCCGGCGCCCCCAGACGGTCCGACGCTTTTTGCAGGTCCTGACGCTACTACGCATCCTGGACGCCTTTGCGGTCCCGACTCCGCCATGCATCCTGACGACGCTTCCGTATCCTGCGTCCCGGTCTCGACGCCGCTAGGCATCCCGACGCTGCCTGGCGTCCCGACGCCTCCAGAGACGTCCCGACACCTCTCTGCAATCCGACGCGTCTCCCAATATATCGACAAAGCCTCCCGGCATCCCGGCGTCACCATGTATCCTGACGCCAACAGGCGTCCTGACGTTCCTCAGGATCCCGACGCCTTCCCAATATATCGACGCTCTCCTGGCATCCCGACGCGTCCATGGTGCCGCCGACGCCTTCAAGCGTCCTGGCGTCGATTTGGTATGTCCGATGCCGGCGGTGATCCCAGCACCCACAGACGCTCCTAACGTTTGCAGTGATTTCCGACGCTGTTTCCTGCGGTACTCGTAGTTCCTGCTCTCTTCAGAGTCCGATATGTTTTTGGCGTCTTCCAACATTCCATATGCCTTCTCTAAATTTACACGAGATTCCATCAATCTCTCGTTTTCCCTTCGTCCTGGGGTGAAAATGGTCCAATCTTATTTTGACATGAAAAAGAAGGTTTCTTAATCTTACTTCTTCATTTCCGGCATTTTCTCCGTCAAATGACCTAATCTCTTCAATCAATTCTCCTAAAATTTGATTCGCCTCTTTTCAAGGCGCTTCCTGTGATATCCAATATCTCGACCGCTTTTTCTGATCGGTACTGCCGCGAGAAGTCGACGGAGCAATATCCCGTTATCGCGCACGGTCTCTCGAGGTAGAACCCACGCCGCGTTTATTTCATATCAATTCCGTTCGCGCGGAGTCAGATTTACTTCCATTAAACAGCCAAAAATTGACGGCCGGGTGTTCTCTCAATTAATTTTATACTTTCAGAGAATATTTTGGGAATAGAAAAGTCCCTGCTCGGGCGCCAAAATGTGAGGTTGTTTTCACCTGACTGACGTGCACTTACCTTTTTAATTTTCTAAATGCTCATGCGACAGTTGCAATAGGTTTAACAAGGCTGCAACCTCCTTGATAAAAATTCTCTTCTCTACCATTTAACTCAGGTAGTAGCTTTAGACACTTGGAGTATGGGTCCTGAACTCTGATCTAGGTGGTAGCGATCAAAAATGATGTATTTCTATTCTTTCGGCAGACACCGAATAAAACACTATCTTTTGATAAACTTTATTATTCTTAAGCGACCGTGTAATAAAATGAGGAATTAAAAACACAAGAGCTGAGAACTTATATTTCCACAGAATCAAACGAACAACTGTGTAATTTGAACGGTTTCAATAAAACAGATTCTGGAATAATTATTCAACTCAACAATCGACTTTACATTAATTCACACATAATTGTGAGAACTTCCGTGGCAAGGTGATATGCACGGGTTTCGAGCAAACAATACGGGAAAATGTGTTAATGTGCAAATGAGGTATACAATGTGAAGAGACGGAGTATACAGGGTGGAAATCTCAAACTCGAACGATGTTCCACTACATAAGATAAAATTTGCAGACTGGCAAGACAATCGACCAACAATCTCTCGCGATAATCGACCCAATCTACACCTCTCCAGCGCCACAAACACTGCCCTCTGCCGACTCAATGATTACCTCGCAGTTGCGCTTTCTGGGTGGCAACATTCGACGTTAATCAGCTATGCACGAAAATGAATACAGGTGATATATCAACTGAAGATGATCGGTCAACAGTCTATCGGGCGCGGAATTAACAGGGTTATTTCACCCTTAACGCCAAAACACTGCTCCTTTGCGACTCAATCTGATTACCTCGCCGTTAACTTAAGCGTGGTAATATCTGACGTTAATCAATTATAAACGAAAATTGCTGTGCGTGATAATAATTCACTAAGCTTCTATTGATAGTTGAGAGGTCTTCAAGAAATTTGACAGCAAAATTCCACCCGGTGCATTCTACGGTTACAAAATTGTAATATTTGTTTCATATTTACGGAAGCAATCCCACGGCACACACCTGACACCTTTCGGTTCCACAGAACGCGATCGCTAAAACTTCGCAGATCAGCTCTAAAATTGAAATCAAAATTAATCCAAATCAAAACGTTAACTTGAATCCCTCAAATTGCTCACTTCTGAAAACTAAAAATTTTGTCTCCACTTTCTTCACACCACAATACCCTTTGAAAATCACTTTGAGCCAAAATTTTTCCAACCGTCGACCGAATTTCCGGAAAGTCTTAGAACGTTTTCAAAAAGTTGAAAAGTCCTTTTTCAAACCTCCGATAGAGACATTTATACCCCTCCTTTGAAAACGGGGACGTCATGTGACTTCAAAAAATTCAAATATTGCAATTTGATTGTTAGACCCAAATCGATGTTGTCAAAATTATTTTCACAGAAGAACTACTGATCTTGCGGTGTTGTTTATGGTCGGAATAAAAATTTCCAAGACAGATGCAGCAAAAACCTTATCGCGATACGGACGTCGAGAGACTCAGTTTTTATACACATGATTGCACCGAGTTTGATTTCGTTTTTAAACTGAATATTATATTCGATTTAATTCAATCCATGAGAAATATTACGAATTTGCCTGAAACTCACAACAAAACAATTGAATTGACTACTAAAATTTTACATTCTAAAATATACAAAATGAATGAGAGTAGTTAACGGAAATAGAAAACAAAATATTGATTTTAAGCTGAGTACTCGATTTTCCTTATTTGATTGGAGTTCATGAAAATAGTTTTAATATCAATATACAGGGGGTACCATAATCCCTGCACCAAATAATTCTACATACAATAATAACTTGCTTAATCATTTTCCCTGGGCTTGTTCGGGGTCGTGAAATGACTCTAATTTTGATATACAGGGGGTGCCATAATCCTAACATAAAACAAATTCATACAAAAAAACGAAAATTAGTAACTTCTGCTACAAACCCCTCCCAAGATTTCCTGTCCACGATGTGGAGAGATGGTTTTTACAAGAGAATGTGGTTGTTCGAAACTAAGTGGGAGGATTGCGCGAGGACGAGGCATCCGTAATCCTCTCTGAAAGACTAGCCTCCAAAGTTAAATACCATTCAGAGACATCCACCAGATAATCTCGACCCATAATTTACGCTGTGTGGAAGGGAGAAACTTTCGAGCGTTACTGACACTGGTGCCATGAAATCATTCTTGGGAAGAATCTGTGGCTGATTACTGCCGATCGAATAAACATACCATCTTTCACACACCAGGCTACGGAAGTGAAGATAGCTGATGGACAAATCAGCATCAATCCCAAGATGCTATAGACTTCAACTGTAGTTGTACGGACGACTATATCACGATGAATATGGTTGTGTATATGGAGAGTTTACCGGCAGAGCATAGTAGTTGGGATGGACGCAGCTGAGTGAATACGGGATTTTAGCATTGACTCAAGAACTGTGTCCTGCTACTACAGAGGCATATTACTGAGACCTGTCGGAGAGGAATCACTGTCCTGCTCGGAAAGCCGATTACGACCATGAAGAACTGAACTTCCTGAGAAAGAGCAAACACGAGAGCTCAACAGCTTTCTGACAGGGAATTGAACAATTTGACGATATCCAGCACGACGAGCCTGGTCGTGAACATAAGATCCAGCTCAAACCGGGGACTGAACCTATCAAACAAAGATACCAACCACGCAATCCTGGTGACACAAGAGATTATCAATGAAGAGGTCGACCGAATGCTAGAGGAGGGAATAATAGAGCCATCTAACAGTCCATGGAGCTGCCTCAGGTGATAGTTAAGAAAAGGATGGACGAGCTAGATTTTGCGTGGATTACTGAAAATTAAACGAAGCTTCTCCTATAAAAGATGCATACCCATTGCCGTACATCTCACATATCCTCGACAAACTACGACGAGCAAAGTATACCAGCAGTCCTAGATTACGCAGCATGATATTGGCAGGTACTCCCTGAGATGGGAAGGCATCCCAACACCAGCTACTTGCATCTCCAAGAGGCCTTTCTAATCTTCGAGCAATTTGGAAGTATTTTGGCCTGCTACCCTGCGTCAGCAACACTTCTGAGATATTGATCGACCATTGGGACCTGGAACTCTCTTTGTTTTCGCACACCTGGATGATATAATAGTTTTGGGTGTGACTCGCCAGAACAACATCTGCTGATCCCGAGCGAGGTTTTTCAAAGGCAAAGCAGCTAACTTACAGCTGAATCCAGAGAAAATTTCGGTTTGGGTGCGGAAGCCTGCAACATTTGCCACTTTTTCTTTCGAAAAGAATGACAAATATCATTTTCAAACTAACTACGGCACTGGAAACTGAATGACTCCAGATACAAAGATTTGGCCATTTAATGTGATCGTTCAGGCAAGGGTAGGACTTCTACGTTATGTTTACGTAATAATTCAAGTTCGTGATAATTGAGATCAGTGAAAATAATTGAGAAACAAAGATGGTAAATAATACACAATGATAAATGTTAGACCTAGACAATCAGCTATTTATTAAGGGTCTAAAAAAATATAGGGAAAGCTCTTCAGGCATAAAAACCCTTGTTTAGGTGGGTGTTAGGGCACTTGTTTGGAAACTAAAAGATGAGATATTAACAGCTAGCAAAGGTAAGCATAACAATCCTGGAAAGGAAACTATAACAATACAGCACAGACGATAATCAGGATAATCAGAGTAACTTCATAATACAAGAGTATAGTAACATGGTAAATATAGCAACTTCAATGGTACAACAAGAATTAATAATCCTAGCAAATGTATACTTCAATAATGCAACAGGACAATAATCATGGCAAATAAGTAAATGACTACTTTATGACTATCGTCATGGTCACGGCCTCAGGGTATGTGAGCCATAACTTCATAATATTGCATGAGCTGGAAGAATTGGGAACACGTGGGAAGGTCATGGAGGCCCAGCGGCGGCTCTGGAAAATGATACAGAAAGTTTCAAGTAGGTTGATATAAAAAGGTATATTCTCTTCACATGCCTTATAGCATTATGTCAGTAAATTTGGTCCCTGCCTTAAGGCCTTGGGAACTGGCCCCCTTCAAGGCCTTCTCGATCCAGGAACTCATGTGAAATCTCATACTACAGTATAGGAATGTATCCACAATCTCGAGACTCTAAATGAAATATCATGTAATACGAGCATATAGATAAATAAATAGCAGTACGATATCATGGCATAAATAAACAACAAATCTTCATAGTATATCAATCACAAGTAAAAATAAGAACCAGAATGCATTATGGATATAAATAGCAGAGACAGGTATAGGTAAACGATCATAAGTGCAATACAAAATAATGAAAGCAGAGAATCTACATAATCAACCGAAGGAAATGATACATAACGACAACAAGATACATCATTTATTACAAGAAGAATAAGTTAATACAGTACGAAATATACACAACAATAACCATGACTAGTAAGGCAAGTACATTACACAGTAAATGACCAAGAACAACAGTACAAGACATATGTCATAATGATAACATGACATAGAGGGTAATTTCAACAACGTTAACCTTCGATATAACACGAGAGTGCATGTACACTGGTTACATCCATTATTCCATATTGACCATACTAGTACTACCATCAGTGTGGAGGTTCCCCATACGTTCCTGCTAATCACAGGCTCAGAACTACAGAGAGGATTGGCAATTCCTATTGAAACCATAGGCAGTAAATAAAGTTGATCGGTTACACTCCAGTAACACATTGTAGAAAGCTGTAAAATAAGGCATTCGTTGTTATGGTAGACACCTGAACTGCAAAGGCACAATATCGAAAATGATGGAATCAACATGCTATAAGGAGTTACATTTAATCAAACAAAGTTATTAAGTGCACAAAGGAAATAGAGTTATAAGTAGAATTAAGACAAAGCATTATGAGAACAAATGAAATAGAGTTATATGAATCAAACAAAGCATTATGAGAACAAAGGAAATAGAGTTATATGAATCAAACAAAGCATTATGTGAACAAATGAAATAGGGGTTATGGTGAATCAAACAAAATAGAGCTGAGAAAGTTTTAAGACCAAAATCAAGAAGCCTTCTTTCACCACCCGAATTACGAAGAGTTGCTTCTCGAGGATGTTCAAAAAAGAAGACGCAAGGCAAAGATGAAAAACTGGTACTGTGCGTGACTCAAGATACAGAAAACCTATTCCGAAAGCTGGGACATAACTGCGTAACTGAGGACCGAGAGCAGAGTCACAATTATCCGACGAGACTTGTTTGCCACATCTTCAGAGAGCACTCGCATTCCAGCATATCGATACAATTGAGGAACACTACTGAATAAGGGCAAGGTGTTTTGAGGTTGGTACATTGGCAGAACACAACAGTATAAACCACCTCCCAGCAAAGAATGCCATAGCTAACACCCAGAGTCTCATATCGTGTACCCAGAATTACAAACCCAGACTGAATGTATCGGACACAGAATAGATCTGGGAGTACCGACTAGAGGCGTCGATGGAGATACAAGGTAATAGTGACACGATCGTTAAGAACGAACGTTGTCACCTTAGGAATAACAGGCTAGTCCCCAGCGAAGAACTGTAAGAGATTCAAAGAGGTCTACGATGGTATGTTTTAGATGTGGAGAGACAAGGACATATGCGAATAAACTGCCCCCAAAACCTGTGAAAGTTGTTTCTCTACCTGACTGACACAATTTACCTTTTTAATTTTCTCAAATGCTCAGGCGCCAGTTTGCAATAGGTTTAACAAGGTTGCAACTCCTTGATAAAATTTCTCTCATCATTTAACCTAGGTAGCTTTTTAGACAGTTGGAGAAGGGTTCTAATTGATCTAGAGGTGGTAGCGATCAAAATGATGTATTTCTATTCACTTTTCACCAGACACCGCATAAAACACTATCTTTGATAAAACTTTATGTTTCCTTAAGGGACTTATGCATAATAAATGAGAATTAAAACACAAGAACTGGAACTTATATTTCCACACAGAATCAAACGAACAACTGTGTTTATTTGAACGGTTTCAATAAAATAGATTCTGAATAATTATTCAACTCAACAATCGACTTTACATTAATTCCTTATTATTAATTGCTTAAGAACTTCCGTTGGCAAGGTGATATGTAACACAGATTTCGAGCAAAACAATACGGAAAAATGGTGATAAATGTGCAATGAGGTGTATAATAATGCAGATACGGAGTATCTGGGGTGGAAATCTCAAGAGCTCGAACGATGTCTCCACTACATAGATAAAATATGCCAAACTACCAAGACAATCGACCAACAATCTCTCGCGATAATCGACTTAATCTACACCTCTCCAGCGCCAAAACACTGCTCCTCTACGACTCAATGGATTATCTCCAGATTAAGTTTTCAAGAGGTGACAATATCTGGACGTTAATCAGCTATGCACGAAAATGAATACAAGGCGATATATCAATCGAAGATGATCAGTCCAACCAGTCTATCGCCCGGAATTAACGAGGGTTATTTCACCCTTTAACGCCAAAACACTGCTCGCTTTGCGACCTCAATGGATTACCTCAGTTGAGTTTTCAAGGGGTGGCAATATCTGGACGTTAATCAATTATAAACGAAAAATTACAAATGTGATACACCACTTCAAGCTTATTGATAGTGGAGAGGTCTTCAAGAAATTTGACAGTAAAATTCCGCATCTGGTATTCTACGGTTAAGAAATTGTAATACGGTTTCTTACTTACGGAAGCAATCCTACGGCTTTCAGCACTACACTTCCGGTTCCACAGAACGCGATCGCTAAAACTTCGCAGATCTGCTCTAAATTGAAATCAAAATCAATCCAAACTCAAAACGTTAACTCTAACTCAATGTCACTGGAAAAACTAAAAATTTGTCTCTACTTCTTTTACTACCCTCGAAAAATCACTCGCCAAAATTTTTCCAACCGTCGACCGAATTTCCGAAAAGTCTTAGAACGTTTTCAAAAAGTTAAAAAGTCCTTTCTCAAACCCTCCGGGAAGACATATTTATACCCTCCTAAAACAGGAGTCGTCATGTGACTTCAAAAATTCAAATATTGCAATTTGATTGGTTAGACCAAACTACGTTGTCAAAATTATTTTCTACAGAAGAACTACTGATCTTGCGGTGTTGTCGGCGGTCGGAATAAAAAACTCAAGACAGATGCAGCAAAACCTTATCATGATACGGGACGTCGAGAGACTCAGTTTTTATACACATGATTGCACCGAGTTTGATTCGTTTTCAAACTGAGATATTATATTCAATTTAATTCAATCAATGAGAAATATTACGGAATGCTGCTCGAAACTCACAACAAAACAATTGAATTGACTACTAAAATTTTACATTCTAAAATATACAAAATGAATGAGTATAGTCAATCGGAAATAGAAAACAAAATATTGATTTTGCCGAGTACTTATTTTCCTTACTTGATTGGAGTTCATGAAAATAATTTTAATATCAATATACAGGGGGTACCATAATCCCCACACCAAATAATTCTACATACAATAATAACTTGCTTAATCATTTTCCCCGCTTGTTCGGGGGTCGTGAAAATGACTCTAATTTTGATATACAGGGGGTGCCATAATCCCTAACATAAAACAAATCATACAAAAAAAAACGAAAAATTAGTAACTTCGTTACACACCCCCCTTTCTTCCTGAAAAAAAACTGAAAGTATTTTTTCTTTGTAAATAAGCGTAAATTTGTGTTCTTCGCTTTTACCAGCTCTGTTGCGGACTCGCCAGTCTGACACCTCTTGCAGATGAAGCTCGCAGGATGTTCCTCAATACTGCCGGCGTCTTCAGTAGTTGGCACAGCACCCCTACGGAACGGCGAAGTGGTCGCCTTTCATTTCGCGTCCAACCAGGACCTGGCCTCGTCTCCTCCATCAAAAAATAATTTTCTCGATTTGCCCCTGATGGGATCTGTCGACATGGGCAATCCCGGGACAAGACTCCGAGCTTCCCACAGCTCGAGCAGAATACGGTCCCTGGGTTCGGACAACTCACTCTTGCGTGACCTAGTTGAGCACAGTTCCAGCATGCGCCTTCCACCAGCGCTACATACCCTGGTTTCGTCTGGGTTTGGAGACCGCGTCGCAAGAGTTCTGGCCCGCCGTGTTCCTCTCACTCTCCGTGAATGACGGGCGTTTCCACAGTGGGGTTGAGTCCCCTACGTTGGATGGGATCGCTCTCGGGCGGAGTTGGCTCTCTTCGGTATCTGATGGTTCGTCTTGACTCGTTCTTTGGTCTCACATTTCCGTTAGTCCGCAGATGTGCGCTGCCTAGTCCCCATCCTGATGATTCTACGACCCAATCAGTCCTAACAAGTCTTCTCCGGGCATTGTTGTTCCAATCCAAGCCTAAAACTCGAGGCAAGTATTAGAATCTACCAAACAAAAAAAGAATTCTGAGGGGTAATTTAAAACATTTTCTGTCTGTTCTTCGCCGCGACCGTCTCGGGTTCCACCGATGTTTAGACCCTCAAGCGGGTGGGAGTATCAATCGGCATTTACGACCATCCGGGAGGCGAAAACCCTCACGAAGTGGGCCCTTATGAGTGGCCGGTCGGTAGCGGGTTAGGATTGATTTAAAACGAGGGGTATACGGTTTCCCTGGCCGATGCCGGTCTCACGCAGCCGCAAAACTCACCCCCACGATAACGGACCGCCGGCGGGAGCGGCCGAGATCTGTCCTCAACAACGCCGGCCGGGGGGGGGAATCTCTTCTTCCTCCTCTCCTCGATCGGTATGCTTAAACGCTTCGATTCCCCAATCTGCTGGGGGCCTCGCCTCCGCTCGGACCTGTAATAGCGGTCTCACGGCCTCCAGCACGGAAACGGGTAGCTGGGCCAATTCGGGTCAAAATATTCCCGTCTACCGCCACTATCGCTTCCTGCGCACCCTCGATGGAGAAGGGCGACACCCGGTTCCGGCGAATATGGCCACCATCCCCATCGCCCACACGTCGACGGTAGCCCGTACGGTCGACCTTTCACAACTTCTGGTGCCATGTATGGAACGGTCCCCGCAAGGCCCTTTTACTTTTCCATTCCTGCTGGCCAACCTAATGGCCAACCCGAAATCGGCCACACAGACTCGGTTGCCTTTGAGGAGGAGGTTCTGCGGTTTGATATCCCTGTGTAGGATTGATCGGCAATGACAGGCCGCCAGCCCAGAGAAAGTCTGCGTCAGGATGTTTTTCAACCTGTTCTCTTCTACGGGACCCTTGGCAATTACCAAGTTGAAGAGGTCAGTGTCCATCAATTCCGTCCCGATGGCCAGGACGTCTTCTACTATATAGCTCGTCACAAATCTCAGCACGTTCGGGTGTTCCAACTGATTCAAAAATTGTTCCTCGGTGACGGAACAGACGTCTAGGGTAAGTGGCAATTTTTAGGCGAAATTTGGGGTGTCGTCGGGACTCGTCACCTCATACACCCAGCCAAATCCTCCCTCTCCTAGTAGACGTACCGGACGGTAGTCAACGGCGGGACTGATCCTCCCCTGCTGCGACGTACCCATCGCTGGAGGAGGACCAGAAAGAGCTTCTTCCCTTTCGGCCATCGCCTAAAATACGGCGCGGTTGGTAGTCGGATTTGGTTAAATAATACACTCTCATTGCTTTATACG
The DNA here is from genome assembly GCA_030674115.1 of Micraspis discolor. Taxonomy (NCBI): domain Eukaryota; kingdom Metazoa; phylum Arthropoda; class Insecta; order Coleoptera; family Coccinellidae; genus Micraspis; species Micraspis discolor. Next base: position 113,878 of record JARTUT010000917.1, on the reverse strand, counting down.
CTCTCATTGCTATCACCTTGCAAACACGGTTTCAGATCTTTGATATGTATATGCCGCAGGTATTTACCAAAGTTATCCTTAAGATCGTAAACAACGGGTGATACGACCTTAACAACGGTGTACGGACCGAAATATTTGGCAGCCAACTTAGATGCAAATTTATCGACGGCGGACGATAGAGGTGTTCTCGACGCCAAACCTTATCACCAATATTACACGACCATTCTCTTTCGCCGTAAGTTATAGTAATGGCTCTGCTGATTGTAGGCTCTTGATAATTGGAGTCGAACAAATTCGTTAGCCTCTCGCAAATTTTTCAACCTCATCGCATACTTTTTGAATCGGGTCTCGTCGGTTCTCTGACCGGAGTCTCATCTTCTTCGGCTTCGTTGATCATATTTCTTCGATGATGGTTGGCTGGTGAATTCAGTTCCCTGCCGAAGTTCAGGAATGCCGGCGTGAAACTGGTTGACTGGTGCTTGGCGGAATTTATGGCAAAAGCCAACTCTTCAATCTTCTCGTCCCACCCTCGGTGATCTCCTTCGCAAAACTGAGCGATCATTGTCTTGATCGTCCTGTTGGCTCTCTCAACAGGGTTGCATTGGGGAGAATAAACTGGCGCAAATCTATGCTTAATTCCCAGCTCTTTGAGACTTCCCCTAAACAGTCGTCCATCGTATGTATTTGGAGCCGTTGTCGCTTATAACGGTATTCGGACATCCGAATTTCAAAACGACCTGACTGTAATAGAATAGAATATACCTTTATTTCCCAAATCAGTGATAATAATAAAATTACAAAGAAAAGGAAACAAGTCAAATTAAACTAAATGATCAGGAAATAATAACAACAAAGGCACAATATCTCATGATTCGAAACTTAACATTATAATGTATTAAAATAATTCCTGAATTCTGTAATTGTATAGGGCTCACATTCAACTATAATCGCAAAGATTGATTTTTTGAAAATTTTGAGATCATTCGTTATCCTTGCCGTTCTCGGCAAGTAATTGAATAGCCTTATGCTCATATATAAGGTGTTTTCCTCAGTCACTGAGTATTTGTGTATAGGAAAAAGTACTCATTCATCCTACGAGTGGAGTTAGTGTTCTTAAGGTGGCTAAAATATGGTTTGTTTTTATGGAAAACAATAACACCCTATATATGTACAAACCAATCATCGTAAGAATGTTATTCCTCTTGAATACTCCCCTGACAAGACTCCTGAATTTCATCCTGAACATTGTTCTTAGAGCCAACTTCTGAGTAACAAATATCTGCCTTGCTGACATACTTCTCCCCAAAAAATAATTCCATATGACATAATCGATTGGAAATTGGCAAAATAAACAAGCATTAAGGTCTTTTCGTCAAGTTGGTTTCTTAAAGCTCTCAACATAAATATAACTGAACTCAACTTTCCCGATAGCATTTCACAGTGTGTTGACCAATTCAAGTGTCTATCAATATATATTCCTAATAGTTTCGTCTCCACGCTTGTTTGGACTGTACTAGAATTGAATGAGATGTTTTCCGGTGGTGATAGTTTTGACCGACTGTTTGTGAAGAATAAAATGTTTGTCTTGTCCCTATTGAGGACCAAGCTGTTTCTGGCACACCATCCCTCAACCCTTAACATCAACTCAACCAAATTGATCACGACTTCATTCATATCTTTAGCTTTTACCATAATATTTGCGTCGTTCACATAAATATATGTTTCCATATTTGACTCAAATAAAATAAAAAACTCAAAAAACTCGAAAATATCAAAAGCCTGGAATACGGCTTTTCCAGTGGCTGCTCTCAAGGGTTTGCACTCTACCCACTTGGAGAAACGGTCCTGGAACATTACCAAAAGGTATTCCCTTTTTCGATCAGGGCAACGGACCAATAAGATCCGTACTCACGGTCTGCCATGGTTCGCCGACGGTATATGGTTGCATTCTTCCAGGCGGCTTTTGTTGGCAAACTTTATATCTCTGGCATCTCTGACATTTTCTAACATATTGTGTTATCTCTCGAACATTCCTGGCCAGTAGTAATTCTGGGCTACTCTGGAAATTGTCTTGGCGATGCCCATGTGGCCAGCTGTCGGTTCGTCGTGATTTTCCCGAAGTATGGCTGGACGATCCTCACTGGGAACGCAAAGCTTCCAAGGTTTTCCCATTTCCGATTCGACATAGTTATTCGGCTCCCAGAAATGACGGAATAGCCTGCCATCTTTTATCTGATAGTCTGGATATCTATCTGGGTTGGCTGATACCTCATGGTACTTTTTATTATACCAGGAACACAACACGGTTTGCTCGGCTAGACAGGTCGGGTTTTCTACTGGTAACGGATCCCGAGACAGCGCATCGGCGACTCGATTCAAAACGCCTTTACGATATTTGATCTCGAAATCAAATTGCTGGAGGAACACACTCCATCGCGCTATCCTTCCTGTGGGCGATTTTATCGACTGGAGCCAACGGAGGCTCATATGGTCTGTTATCACGGTGAACCGATACCCCTCCAAATAGGGTCTCATTTTCTCAACGGCCCACACGATCGCCAAACATTCTTTTTCGGTGACGGAATAATTTCGCTCGGCGGGGTTCAAAGTGCGACTTGCGTAGGCGATTACCCTCTCGTGTCCTTCTAAGACTTGCGTCAGGGCTGCTCCTAAGCCAGTATCCGACGCATCGGTCTGTAATGTAAACGGCCGAGAGAAATCCGGACAAGCTAATACGGGAGATTCCGTCAACTTTTCCTTCAGAATTTCAAATGCTCGTTGTTGTTCTTCTTCCCATTTCCATTTCTGTTTCTTCTTCAATAGTAAGGTTAGGGGGGCTACGATGGTAGAAAATTCTTCCACAAATCGGCGATACCAGCTTGCAATTCCGAGGAATCGCCAAGTTCCTTCACCGTTCTTGGTGGAGACATGGACACGATGGCTGAGACTTTATCGGGGTCTGTAGCGATTCCATCTGTCGTAACGACATGGCCCAAATATTTCAATGAGTCTTTCACGAATTCGCATTTTTCTGGATCGATCTTGAGGTTGGCTTCTCTTAGCCTGCGAAAAACTGTCCTCAAGTTTTCAAGGTGTTCTTCAAATGTCTCTCCCAGTACTACGATGTCGTCTAAGTAAACGAATGCCACTGGGTTTATTTCGGGTCCGATCACTATATCCAGTAGTCGCTAAAACGTCGCTCCCGCTGAATGTAATCCAAACGGCATCACTTTGAACTGAAACACCCCCTTCCAGGGACGGTGAACGCAGTAACGGCCCTGCTCTGTTTAGTTAATGGGACTTGTCAATATCCTTGCTTCAAGTATAAGGTCGAAATATACTTCGCACGGCGCAATTTATCCAAAATGCCAGTAATATATGGCAACGGGTAGGCATCTTTGATGGACACTTCGTTTACCGCTCGAAAATCGATGCAAAACCTCGGCTTCCCGTTAGATTTTCTTACGATCACTACACTGAACTCCATGGAGACTTCGAAGGTTCGATAATTCCTTCGGCCAACATTTTATCGACTTCTTCATTGATAATTTCCTGCATCTTGGGATTATAAGGCCGGTACCGTTGCTTAATCGGTGTCGTCCCAGGTTTTATCTTTATTTCGTGGTGAATTAGATTTGTATGACCCTCGACTCTTTCAAAAAGATCAAGTTTCAAAGCATTTACGTTGATATCGTCCTGAATTCTCGTGTTGTTGTTGAATTTATTTATGAGTTCACCCTCTACATAACATTGATTCGATTGCAGGTCGATCCTAAATTTATGCGAAGATAATGTGTCCATTCCAAGGATAATGTCCACAGGTAAACTTTGTATCAAGTACAAACACACGAGCATCGATTTTCCAAAAATATCCACTTCCAAAATAGGGTGATAAACATCGTTGACGGTGACGGCACTGCCATCTGCCACAGTTGCTTGCACGGCTGAGATCCGAGACGGAAATATTCCTAAACTTTGACATAGTTCCGCAGTCGTAGAACTCAAGAATGACCTGGACGCTCCGGTATCAAGTAGAGTTCGCACAGGAATTCCATCAATGCATGTGGTTACAATAGGGCGATTCTCTCCATATGAACTTTTTGGAACGATGGGGAGGTAGTAAGTGAGGAACTGTCGCCTCCCCGCTCTGCGACAGCTCCTATCTAGTTTCCCGGACAGGGACAATCCCTTGACATCACTCCCTGCTTTCCGCATCTGGAGCAAAATAACAAAGCATTTGATCTACACTCCCTTCTCATGTGGCCCATTCTCTCACATCTCCAGCACTGCAGGTCTTCATCTTTAAACCATACGGATTTTTTTTTATCTATTGTTGGTCTCTGATTACTGTTCATGTTACTGTTGGCATTTCTCACAGGATGTTGTTCTTTGACTCTGACCGGATTCTGTATTTTTCGTTCGTGTTCTTTCCAGGAGGTGATTCGGGAATATTATAGTCTATTATCCTTGATGTGAGTGATTGGTCGATGCTCAGATTTCTTGTAGAGTTAGATGTCGAATTTCTGTAGGATAAATGCGGTTCTTCAATTAACCCTCTATTCTCGGGAGGTGGCACGTAATTTCCTGCCTGCCATTGAACTAGCTCAAAACTTTTCCTTTGTTGATCAACTCGGAATAGGTTTTCGTTTCTTGAAAGGCCAAAGCTTTTTGTAATGATGGTAACAGTCTTTTCTTAACGATGTTGACTTGTTCTTGCTCCGATGGTCTTTTCTCATTTAATTTCAGGAAAAGATTCTGCATTCTGGTCACAAATAACACCAGTTTTCCCCCAGCTCCTTGAGTTCGACGCCTTATTTCATCCAGGAGATTCTCCTCATAATCCGGCGGTAGAAAAGCGGCTAACAATTGCTCTTTAAAATCGTTCCAATCTTTGAACGAACCTCTCCTTGGAACGTACCAATCCCTGGCATCCTTTCTCAATAGTTCGAAGACCGATTCGAAAGGATGATTACGCGACACCTTCCTGGCATCTGCTAGTTGTTCTGCCTCTTGTACGAATGAGTTTACGCTCCCAGATCCGTCAAAGAAAATATCCCATTTATATACCGGTATGGACTGCCAATCGTAGTCAAGGCTCCTTCTCGTTTCTCTTTCAACTTCTCGATCGTTTGTTTCATTAACGGATTCGTTGCTACACGCTCCACCTTCCGGTTCATGTAGTTCTGTTCCCATTTCCTCAACAATGTCAGGATCGAAGGTATTTCTCCTTCGCTCATTGCTATTTGTGCGCCTTAAATCTTCCTGCCCTACATCCGGTGGTGTTAAGATGCTCGCAGGCATACGTGATGCTGAAACTCGACGAGTAGATTCAGCCAAAATAGGTGTGTTCTCCACCCGATGGTGCACCACCCCATTATTCCGGGCTACCAGTGGACTAGTTCCGTTCAAACGACGCAGCACAGCATCACAGGCACTTTCTCTTATCCGTTGTAGGAAATCCACTGACCATCGAGTTCCCTGGTATGTACGGTTGATCTCGGATTGCAGAATTCCTTGAAAACCGCTAAATATTTCAGTCCTGATTACTTCTGGTTCGTCGAATGAAATCAAATCCATATTACGTTGAATTTGTTGTCTAGGTCGTGTACTCTCTATTCCATTGCTTAATATTGATCCGACGCCTCCAGACGTCCCGGCGCCCCCAGACGGTCCGACGCTTCCTTGCGTCCCGACGCCACCATGCATCCCGACGCTTCCTTGCGTCCCGACTCCGCCATGCATCCCGACGCTTCCTTGCGTCCCGACTCCGCCATGCATCCCGACGCTTCCTTGCGTCCCGACGCCGCTAGGCATCCCGACGCTGCCCGGTGTCCCGACGCCTCCAGACGTCCCGACGCTCCTCTGCAATCCGACGTCTCCCAATATATCGACGCCTCCTGGCATCCCGGCGTCACCATGTATCCCGACGCCAACAGGCGTCCTGACGTTCCTCAGGATCCCGACGCCTTCCAATATATCGACGCCTCCTGGCATCCCGACGTCCATGGTGCCGCCGACGCCTTCAAGCGTCCTGATGTCGACGGTATGTCCGATGCCGGCGGTGATCTCAGCACCTACAGCGCTCCAACGTCTGCGTGATTTCCGACGCCGTTTCTTATAGGTACTCGTAGTTCCTGCCTAGGGTCCGATATGTTTTTGGCGTCTTCCAACATTCCATACGCCTCTCTCAAAATTACACGAGATTCCATCAATCTCTCGTTTTCTTCCCTCGTCCTGGGGTGAAAATGGTCAATCTATTTTGGACATGAAAAAGAAGGTTTCTAATCTTTACTTCTTCATTTCCGGCATTTTCTTCGTCAAATGACCTAATCTCTTCAATCAATTCTCCCAAAATTTGATTCGCCTCTTTTCAAGGCGCTTCCTGTATATCCAATATCTCGACCGCTTTTCTGATCGGTACTCGCCGTGCGAGAAGTCGACGGAGCAATATCCTGTTATCGCGCACGGTCTCTCGAGGTAGAAATCCACGGGCGTTTATTTCCCATATCAATTCGTTCGCGCGGAGTCGATTTACTTCCATTAAACACAAAAATTGACGGCCGGTGTTCTCTCAATTAATTTTATACTTTCAGAGAATATTTGGGAATAGAAAAGTCCCTGCTCGGGCGCCAAAATGTGAGGTTGTTTTCTACCTGACTGACGCAATTTACCTTTTTAATTTTCTAAAATGCTCGGGCGCCAGTTGCAATAGGTTTAACAAGGTTGCAACTCCTTGATAAAATTTCTCTCTCACTATTTAACCCTAGGTAGCTTTTAGACAGTTGGAGAAGGGTTCGAATTGATCTAGGGTGGTAGCGATCAAAATGATGTATTTCTATTCTTTTCACAGACACCGAATAAAACACTATCTTTGATAAAACTTTAATATTCCTTAAGGGACTGTGTAATAAATGAGGAATTAAAACACAAGAGCTGGAACTTATATTTCCACAGAATCAAACGAACAACTGTGTAATTTGAACGGTTTCAATAAAATAGATTCTGAATAATTATTCAACTCAACAATCGACTTTACATTAATTCCTTATTATTAATTGTGAGAACTTCCGTGGCAAGGTGATATGTACGGGTTTCGAGCAAACAATACGGAAAAATGGTGTTAATGTGCAATGAGGTGTATAATAATGCAGAGACGGAGTATACAGGGTGGAAATCTCAAACTCGAACGATGTCTCCACTACATAGATAAAATTTATGACTACAAGACAATCGACCAACAATCTCTCGCGATAATCGACTTAATCTACACCCTCTCCAGCGCCAAAACACTGCTCCTCTACGACTCAATGGATAACCTCGCAGTTAAGTTTTCAAGGGTGGCAATATCTGGACGTTAATCAGCTATGCACGAAAATGAATACAGGTGATATATCAATCGAAGATGATCGGTCAACAGTCTATCGCGGGAATTAACAGGGTTATTTCACCCTTTAACGCCAAAACACTGCTCCTTTGCGACTCAATTGATTACCTCGCCGTTAACTTTTCAAGGGTGGCAATATCTGGACGTTAATCAATTATAAACGAAAAATTACAAAGGTGATACACCACTTCAAGCTTATTGATAGTGGAGAGGTCTTCAAGAAATTTGACAGTAAAATTCCACCCGGTATTCTACGGTTAAGAAATTGTAATACGGTTTCTTACTTACGGAAGCAATCCTACGGCACAGCACTACACTTCCGGTTCCACAGAACGCGATCGCTAAAACTTCGCAGATCAGCTCTAAATTGAAATCAAAATCAATCCAAACTCAAAACGTTAACTCTAACTCAATGTCACTGGAAAAACTAAAAATTTGTCTCTACTTCGCACTACTACCCTCGAAAAATCACTAGCCAAAATTTTTCCAACCGTCGACCGAATTTCCGAAAAGTCTTAGAACGTTTTCAAAAAGTTAAAAAAGTCCTTTTTCAAACCTCCGGGAGAGTATTTATACCCTCCTAAAACGGGGACGTCATGTGACTTCAAAAATTCAAATATTGCAATTTGATTGGTTAGACCAAACTACGTTGTCAAAATTATTTTCTACAGAAGAACTACTGATCTTGCGGTGTTGTCGGCGGTCGGAATAAAAAAAACTCAAGACAGATGCAGCAAAAAACCTTATCGCGATACGGACGTCGAGAGACTCAGTTTTTTATACACATGATTGCACCGAGTTTGATTCGTTTTTAAACTGAATATTATATTCGATTTAATTCAATCCATGAGAAATATTACGGAATTTGCTCGAAACTCACAACAAAACAATTGAATTGACTACTAAAATTTTACATTCTAAAATATACAAAATGAATGAGTATAGTCAACGGAAATAGAAAACAAAATATTGATTTTGCCGAGTACTTATTTTCCTTACTTGATTGGAGTTCATGAAAATAGTTTTAATATCAATATACAGGGGGTACCATAATCCCCGCACCAAATAATTCTACATACAATAATAACTTGCTTAATCATTTTCCCCGCTTGTTCGGGGGTCGTGAAAATGACTCTAATTTTGATATACAGGGGGTGCCATAATCCCTAACATAAAACAAATTCATACAAAAAAAAACGAAAAATTAGTAACTTCGTTACAAAGCCCCCCAAGATTTCCTGTCCACGATGTGGGAGAGATGGCGTTTCTGCAAGAGAATGTGGTTGTTCGGAAAACTAAGTGAGGATTGCGCGAGGACGAGGCATCCGCAATCCTCTGAAAGACTAGCCTCAAAGTTAAATACCATTCAGAGACATCCACCAGATAACCGACCTATAATTTACGTCAGTGTGGAAGGGAGAAACTTTCGAGCGTTACTGGACACTGGTGCCACGAAATCATTCTTGGGAAGAACTGTGGCTGATTACTGCGATCGAATAAACATACCATCTTTCACACACCAGGCTACGGCGAAGATAGCTGATGGACAGTCAGTATCAATCCCAAGATGCTATAGACTTCCATTGCAGTTGCACGACGACTATATCACGATGGATATGCTGTATATGGAGAATTTACCGGTAGACATAGTAGTTGGGATGGACGTGCTGAGTGAATACGATTTAAGCATTGACCTAAGAACTGTGTCCTGCTACTACAGAGGCATATTACTGAGACCTGTCGGAGAGGAATCACTGTCCTGCTCGAAAGCCGATTACGACCATGAAGAACTGGAACTTCCTGAGAAAGAAAGACGAGAGCTCAACAGCTTTCTGGACAGGGAACTTGAACAATTTGACGATATCCAAGCACGACGAGCCTGGTCGAACATAAGATTCAGCTCAAACCGGGGACTGAACCCATCAAACAAAGATACCAACCACGTAATCCTGCGACACAAGAGATTATCAATGAAGAGGTCGACCGAATGCTAGAGGAGGGAATAATAGAGCCATCTAACAGTCCATGGAGCTCGCCTGTGGTGATAGTTAAGAAAAAGGATGGACGAGCTAGATTTTGCGTGGATTACCGAAAATTAAACGAAGCTTCCATAAAAGATGCATACCCATTGCCGTACATCTCACATATCCTTGACAAACTACGACGAGCAAAGTATATCAGCAGCCTAGATTTACGGCAAGGATATTGGCAGGTACCCCTGAGCAAAGAGAGTAAGGCCCTAACAGCTTTCACGGTACCTGGGCGAGGTCTTTTTCAATTCCGAGTAATGGCATTTGGTCTACATTCTGCGTCAGCAACATTTCAGAGATTATTGGATCGGATCATTGGACCAGAGATGGAACCCTTTGTTTTCGCATACCTGGATGACATAATAGTTTTGGGTGACTCGCTAGAACAACATCTGCTGATCCTGAGCGAGGTTTTTCAAAGGCAAAGCAGCTAACTTACAGCTGAATCCAGAGTAGTGTCGGTTTGGGTGCGGAAGCCTGTAACATTTGCCACTTTTTCTTTCGAAAAGAATGACAAATATCATTTTCAAAACTAACTACGGCACTGGAAACTGAATGACTCCAGATACAAAGACTTGGCCATTTAATGTGATCGTCTAGCAAGGGTAGGACTCTACGTTATGTTTACGTAATAATTCAAGTTCGTGATAATTGAGATCAGTGAAAATAATTGAGAAACAAAGATGGTAAATAATACACAACGGTTAGACCCAGACAATCAGCTATTTATTAAGGGTCTAAAAAAATATAGGGGAAAGCCTCAGGCATAAAACCCCTTGTTTAGGTGGTGTTAGGGCACTTGTTTAGAACTAAAAGATGAGATATTAACAGCTAGCAAAGGTAAGTATAACAATCCTGGAAAGGAAACTATAACAATACAGCACAGACGATAATCAGGATAATCAGAGTAACTTCCATAATACAAGAGTATAGTAACATGGTAAATATAGCAACTTCAATGGTACAACAAGAATTAATAATCATAGCAAATGTATACTTCAATAATGCAACAGGATAATAATCATGGCAAATAAGTAAATGACTAATTATGACCATCGTCATGGTCACGGCCCCAGGGTATGTGAGCCATAACTATAATATTGTATGAGCTAAGGAATTGGGAACACGGGGAAGGTCATGGAGGTCCAGCGGCGGCTCTGAAAAAATGACAGAAAGTTTCGCGGTTGATATAAAAAAAGGTATATTCTCTCATGCCTTATAGCACATGTCAGTAACGGTCCCTGCCTTAAGGCCTTGGAACCGCCCCTTCAAGGCCTTCGATCCAGGAACCTACGAAATCTCATACTACAGTATAGGAATGGTCCACAATCTCGAGACCTCTAAATGAAATATCATGTAATACGAGCATATAGATAAATAAATAGCAGTACGATATCATGGCATAAATAAACAACAAATCTTCATAGTATATCAATCACAAGTAAAAAATAAGAACCAGAATGCATTATGGACATAAATAGCAGAGACAGGTATAGGTAAACGATCATAAGCAATACAAATAATGAAAGCAGAGAATCTACATAATCAACCGAAGGAAATATACATAACGACAACAAGATACATCACGACAGTAAGAAGAATAAGTTAACACAGTACGAAATATACACAACAATAACCATGACTAGTAAGGCAAGTACATTACACAGTAAAATGACCAAGAACAACAGTACAAGACATACATAATGATAACATGACATAGAGGTAACTTAACAACGTTAACCTTCGATATAACACCAGAGTGCTACGTACACTGGTTACATCCATTATTCCATATTGACCATACTAGTACTACCACTAGTGGAGGTCTCCATACGTTCCTGCTTAATGACAGGCTCAGAACTACAGAGAGATTGGCAATTCCTATTGCACCATAGGGTACAGTAAATAAAGTTGATCGGTTACACTCCAGTAACACATTGTAGAAAGCTGTAAAATAAGGCATTCGTTGTTATGGTAGACACCTGAACTGCAAAGGCAATAATATCGAAAATGATGGAATCACATGCTATAAGGAGTTACATGAATCAAACAAAGTATTAAGTGCACAAAGGAAATAGAGTTATATGAATCAGACAAAGCATTATGAGAACAAATGAAATAGAGTTATATGAATCAAACAAAGCATTATGAGAACAAAGAAAATAGAGTTATATGAATCAAACAAAGCATTATGTGAACAAATGAAATAGGGTTATATGAATCAAACAAAACATTGTATGAACAAAGGAAATAAAGTTATATGAAATTAGACAAAGCATTATGTGAACAAAGGAAATAGTTATATGATGTTAAACAAAGCATTATGTGAACAAAGGAAATAGTTATATGAAGTTAAACAAAGCATTATGTGAACAAAGGAAATAGTTATATGAAATCAAACCAAACATGATGTGAACAAAGGAATTACATTCACAAGACAACAGTATTAATGACAAATGCCCAAACACAACCTAATAATACATCATTGAATCAAACAATAATTAAGGAAACAATCTATAATAATGGCCTATATATGAAAACACTGAATTTCCTGAAACAATGAGGATTCCAATATTGTTTACCAACAAAAAGGTTAGTAAACGTTCAGTCGTTCATAATATTTGAATTAATCTGAATTCTACCTGAAAAATAGATTCGAGCGGCACTCAATGTAGCAATGGCTTCGGTTTTGCACTCACACACAAGTTACATATTAGAATCCTCCAATATGTATGTAATATACGTTGCTATCCCAGTATATCATATTTCCATGATACTAGGAATTCACCTAAATAGGAAGGGAGGTACTATGCTACCTAGAGACTAGTTCTCTGTTAGTTAAGGCATTATTGTTTCCATTGTTGTGACTTTAACATTGTCCGCTTTGTACAATAGTCAAATAAACTTTTTAAAAATTAAAGTTTAGAATCACTGAACGTAAGTGGCGCAGTCGGTAGGATACCCAAAACTATTTTTACGACAAAAATAGCGGAAAAGTAGTGTTCGTTTCAACGATTAATTGGGTATCAGAAGAAAAGTTTCCCGGACTTCGGCTCTAGCATCGACCGAGTTCCAACAGCGTGGTTTATCAAAACCAGTGAACAGAAAAAGTTCATAGTTAAGAGAAACACCAATTCATCGGCATTCAGGAGGAGAAATTATAGTTGGGTACGGAGTTTCTATAACGAAACTGCCTGCTATAATCGCTGTATCCCCTGAAGCAGAAGAAAAGAAGAAAGAAATTCCACATGAAGCCTTTGGCGTAAGTTTCACTCCTTCTATCCATTTTAATATCCCATACTTGATTATTCAAAATTTTGTTTTCTATTTTTATTTTTTCTTCTTTCTTAGTAATTAGACAATATTGTTCTAATATAAACAATAGGCTAATTTCAATTAAAATTAATGAACAACAGAGATCGCAGTCCTCTAAGAAGAAATACAGTAGAAATGGCAGTTCCTCAAATTCAAAAACATCACATTGATTGTATTCCTGAATATGATGGCAATCCAGCAACTCTAGCTATTTTCATTCAATCCAGTGAATATTTGATCAGTACCTTTTCAGACCAAAATAACTTGCAAAATCCACAAAACGAATTTCTTTTGAGAGCTATAGTAGGCAAATTAACGGGAAGAGCTTTGAATTTATTAGGAAGTAGAGGAAATTCAAGGAATTGGATATCAATTAAAAATTTACTGTTACAATTTTTCTCTGATCAAAGAGACGAAAATTGTTTAGTTGGTGATTTGATGCACCTTAAGCAAGAAAAAAATGAAAACCCTATTCAATTCGGCCATAGGTGTCAGGACCTTTTGTCGTTATTACTAAATGAAATTCAATTAACCGAACAAAATCAAAATTTAATCGAACTAAAAAAACAACTTTATGAAAAACAAGCACTGAATGCTTTTCTCAGAGGCCTTAATTCTAACTTACCCATTAGATTGAGAAATCCTAGAACATTAGAAGAAGCAATGACATTCACAATCGAAGAACAAAATTTTGCTTATTCCAGACGAAATCTTCATTATAATCAACCCCAATCTTTTTACAATAGACCAACTCCACAGAATAGACAATTTACAAATACACAAAGACCTATTTTTCAAAATTTGAACCCTCCTTATTCTGCAACTCAACCTCACGTGAGACCGATATTAAATCGTCCCAACATATCACAAAATAGAAGCTCTCAAACTAGAACTCAACCGCAAAGACAATCACAGCCTACCCCAATGGACACATCTTCATCGAATACAAGACGTACAGTCACACCACAATATAGATTTCAACCGACAGGACAAAGAAATTTCATTTCAGAAGAACTTTTTCAGCAAGAAATCAATGACGAACTAAATCAACACGACCAAACTGATTTCTATGAAGACATTAACCCATTTATGACTGACTGTGAAAATTATAATGAACAATATTCAGAAGATCTAAATGAAATGCCTCATTCGGAAACTTCGGAAAATTTTCCGTACGTTACAGCACATCAGGATCACACTTAATAAACCTAACTAATATTAATAGTTCAACGCTACCCTTCATCAAAATTCCGCATGTAGGATTAAAATTTATGATTGACACAGGAAGTTCAAAAACCTTAATCAGTCCTAGAATAGTCCAAAATTCTACCAAAATTTTATTAAATATGCACCATTCAAAATTAAGACCGCACACAAAATAACATATCACGATTACGTGGCTCACATTCCACTTCCAAAAATTTTTAAAACAAAGGAATATTTCGATTTCCATATATTTGAATTCAACGAAGAATACGATGGTCTGATAGGAATGGACTTACTCAAACATTTAGGTGCCAATATCGATCTGAAGAAAAATGTTTTGTACACGAAAAATCGACCCATACCACTTTACTTTAAAAAAATTGCATGTTCATACGATCTTCCAGCAAGATCCCAGAAAGTTATAAAAGTACCTATCGAATCTACCGATGTAAATCAAGGCATCATAGAATATGTTGAAATCGCGAAAGGGATTGAAATACCACAATGCATTGTGACAATTGAAAATAACGAGGCCTTTCTAACAATTTCAAATAGTAACGAAACCCCGGAACAAATTATTATCGAACCGTTAAAAATTATCCAAATTAATAACACGGATGTAGTTCAAACTACGAAAGTAGAAGCAACATCGGAACCTGATAATTTACTAAAGGAAAATATGAAAAATCTCCGTTTGGACCATCTCAACAAGGAAGAAAAGGAAGCAATTCGAAAAATCTGCTTCGATTACAGGGACATTTTTCATTGTAAAAAATTGCCCTTGACTTTTACTAATGTAGTGAAACACGAAATTCGGACAACAGACGAAATTCCAGTATTTCAGAGAGCTTACAGGATACCAGAAGCACAAAAAAATGAAGTAGCCAAACAAGTCGAAGAATTGCTAAAAAATGACATAATTCAGCATTCTAGCAGCCCATGGAGTTGCCCAGTTATTGTAGTTCCAAAGAAAATGGACGCTTCCGGAGAACAGAAATATCGTCTATGCATTGATTATAGACGTCTTAACAGAAAAAGTATAGATGACCAATACCCACTTCCAAATATTACGGAAATATTAGACAAATTGGGAAAATGTAAATATTTTTCTACTCTTGATTTAGCGTCAGGATACCATCAGATAGAGATGCACCCAAGAGACATACCGAAAACAGCGTTTTCAACCGAGAACTTTCAGGTCATTACGAATTCAAACGACTTCCGTTTGGATTGAAAATGCACCAAGAACTTTCGAGAGAGTCATGGATAACATTCTAAGAGGCATCATCAATGAAGCATGTGTAGTATATTTAGATGATATAGTAATATTTTCATCATCCTTACAAGAACATATTGAAAAATTACGCAAAGTATTTGATCGTCTTAGAGCCGCGAATCTGAAAATTCAAATGGATAAATCCGAATTTCTGAAAAAAGAAGTACAATTTTCTCGGCCATATAATAACTCCCCAAGGTCTTAAACCCAATATTTTCAAATTAATGTTCAACATGGAAAGGATGTCTACGATGGCTATAGATGGGTATTATCAAGCAGCTTCCTTTTGTCGTCAAGAACACTTACATGGTGGTACTGTGATCTTTGTGAAAACCGGGTTTCGGTGAGTGATATCGGTATTTCTAAGTACTCAGTTGAGATGCATTTTGAAGTTTGCGGAGTGGGAATTCTCTTTCGGAAATAAAGTTCTGTGTTATTAGTGCATATAGGATTCCTAATGGGGATATTTCTCTATTTCTGGATAGACTTGAGTTTGTTGTTGCACATTAACCAATAAAATTGCTGATATTATCTTCCTTTGTGGATATCAATATCGATTATCTCCAGAACAAATTGCTCACAGAAACATCTATTTAATGATCTATTGCGTTGTTTAGATCTGAAAGTTACTTCTATAGCCGCCACTAGAGTTTTACTAATTTCAGGGAATTACATCTTCAACTAAATTAGATTACATTTTACGTTCAACAAATGCTCCATCTGAGAATTTTAATACTGACGTTTTTGAAGGTTTTTAGGAGATCATAAGGTTGTTTCACTCAATTATATAATGCAAATTCCATCTGAAACAAGAAATCTGTTAATAGTCCTATTCTAGTTAGGAAAATTAATCATAAAACATTATCCGATTTAACCGAATTCATTTCAACTTTAAATTTTATGGATATTTATAAATGCTCCAATATTGAAGATGCCTTTACTAGATTGGCACAGTTAATACAGTATTCTCTGAAATAAATTGTCCATTGGTGAGATCTAGAAATTCAAATCAAACTAGGAAAAATTGGATGAATGAGGAAGTGTGAAGAAAGCAAGCAATAATTTGAAAAATTTAGATTGGTTAAATAAAAATATGAAGACTATTGGTTCTTACAGAAGTCTATAAAAAAAGCAAAGTCAGATTTTAAACAACTTTTATGGCGCACTAAATCTGGTTATTACTCGGATATCATAAACTCCTCCAGCAATAGTAAAAAAAGCAGTATGGAATATAGTAAATAATATTACGGGAAGAAAAAGCACTAAGAAAATAGCATTCCAAATAAATTTTTCAGGGAAAAATATACGAGGTCAAGAGATGTTGCTAATGTTTTTGCTAACCATTTTGCATCAGTTGCTGATAAAATTATCCAGGATTATTATGGGAATATTTTATCATCTTCATGTACGACCTCAGCTTTGTCAGGAAACACTTTCTTCTTTCATCCAGTTATCACTGAGAATTAGTGAGTACTATTAGAAGCTTGAAGAATAAAAAAAGTACTGGTATTGATGGAGTATCTGTCTCTGTATGTGAAAGCAATAGTGGATAAAATCGATGATCATCTTGTTTATATTATTAATTTATCCGTCACAACTGGTAAATTCCCTGATCTATTAAAGGTAGCGTCTGTGCTTCCTGTTTTTCAAAACATGATCCTTGTTGCATTGATAATTATAGACCCATCTCGGTTTTAAGTGTTTTCTCCAAACTTTTAGAAAAATTGTGCTTAATCGCATGATGTCATTTTCTGACACGCTTTCAATTATTACTGACTGCCAACATGGCTTTAGGAAAAAAGATCTACGCAAACAGCAGCATTTCGCTGGTTGATTTTATTTATAAAAAATTGGATGCAGGAATGTTTGTGGCTGGCATATTTTTGATTTGTCAGAGCTTTCGATGTTATAAATTTACAGTTTTTGGAGAGCAAACTATACAATATAGGTTTCGCGGTATTTTTTCTCAATAAACTTATATCATTTTGAAGAATCGATCCATATTTGTGAAGATAGAGAATTGCTGGTCTGAGGAAATACCAGATCTTCATCATGGAAGTACCTCAGGGTTCAGTGTTGGGACCACTGCTGTTTCTCCTTTTTTATAAATGATCTAACGGGGTACATAGACCCTGAAATTATGGTTATATTCGTTTGACGATACATCGGTGGCGGTCTCGGCTAGAGACCTGGCCGATCTATCTGATATCTGTAGTTCGCTAGTAGTTAAGTTCCTTAATTGGTGCAGATCTAATGATTTAGTTCTGAACTTGGAAAACTAGGAGTGCATTAGATTTAAGAATAGATTAAATGATTGTGAACCTATAGTTGTCAAATGCATGGAACGTCCTATTGTATCGGTAGACAAAGTTAAATTTTTAGGTGTTTACTTGGATAGCTCACTAAGATGGAGTGATCACTGTGATTATGTTTGTGGGAAGTTAGCTAGCTCTTACTATGCTATAAGCAGGATGAAGAATTCTACTGCCTTTCCAGGCTGTGATGGATGTTTATTATGGGTTAGTTTATAGTTTACTGAATTACAATGTTATACTGTGGGGTAACACTATTGATACTCTCATAGGGTGTTTGTTATGCAAAAGAATTATAAGGTTAATTTTTAATTTAAAACCGTTGGATTCCTGCAGAAATGTATTCAAGGAACATAGTATACTCACTTTGCTCTTCTCTGTTCATACTCAGGTGCTTGGTATACTTACGTGAACATGATTATTTGATGGTAAAGCTCTCTAGCTTCCACACCTACTTTACTGAGGAATGATACCACACTTACAGTTCCTTTTCATAAAACAACGAGATATAAGCAAAGCCCTGTCTATCAGGCAATTATATTGTATAATCACCTTCCACCTAGTATTAAAATGTTAGAAATAAAACAAGTTTAAAGAAAGTGATAAAAGTATGACATTATAGCGAAATCAGCTCTACATAACGAGTATAGCGATTTTTTCGAGATAGCATAGCATGTATAGCGATTCATCGCGATCTGTGTGCATTCTTCAAGGACGAAAATGAATTAGCGCGAAAATAGAGCCTGAAATGACGATTTTCAAACGCATATTTGAGGTGTTTTTCTTGCGATTCACGAAAAGTGGTAGGTATCCATTCGCGAGAGAACTTGAAGAAAATGCATATGGGACACCCTGTATATAATTGATTCGCAGTGGGTGCTTTCTTCATGAAAAACAAACCGAAAGAATATCGTTTATAACTCTATCGTTTCGAGTTCAGTGCATTCCACCAAGAAAGAAACCGACCAAATACGAAAAACGCGGAAAACATGATAGAACCCTAAGTAAACACGAAATCTCTCGAAGAAAGAATCTGGTGAAAATCAGTGCTTTCCATAAGCACAGCCTGTATAGCGATTTTTTCGAGATAGCATAGCATGTATAGCGATTCATCGCGATCTGTGTGCATTCTTCAAGGACGAAAATGAATTAGCGCGAAAATAGAGCCTGAAATGACGATTTTCAAACGCATATTTGAGGTGTTTTTCTTGCGATTCACGAAAAGTGGTAGGTATCTAGAGATTCGGAATCTCCTGTAGATTCTTATTCGAGTGCTTGAAGGCGCAAACAATCTTTCACCGGCCATATCGAGCGAAAAATTGATGCCGTATTTTCAAATTTGGAGCTCGCGTTCGGCTATCATCGGAATCGTATGAGAAATTCTGACATTTTGCCTCATTTCACCGTAGAAATTGCCGAATTTCGAATGAAGAATTCGCGGCCTTGACTCGCTATTTGGATGTGAAAATTGGTACACAGAGATGGGAAATTTCACGTAGATTCGTTTTCTACCGATCGCGGGGCGATTTATATCGTTTTCGAGCGGCACGGAGGGAAAACGTAGGTGTGGTTTTTGACGTTTCAGGAAGTCGCGAGTCTAAAATTGCCGTTTTATATGCATAATTTTCGTATAGATTTCGAGGGCTCCGCGGCTGAGCTCGTAGCCACGCATGGGGACGTTCCTCGTCCAGAAAAAGCGACCCCCTCCCCGCGAGATGCTCCGGCTTCATAGGAGTACTTTCGCCCATTTTTCGCCTTTCGGCGATTTCGCAAAAATTGCCGATTTCACGATTTTCGTTTGAAAATTTCGGGCACTTTGAGAGCGCCCGGGGGTGCTTCGGGGTCGCTTCTCCTAGAAGAGGATACGCCTTTTCGATCTGTTTTAAGATTCCTCTCGAGCGGCCCTGCGGGCCGCTCGAAAGCTTACGCTTTCCGGGTCCCTGACGGGACCCGTTTCGATTTTTTCTCTGGTCCCCGATCTTATTACTTTATTATATAGACTAGTAAGCGGGTAGTTCAATAGGCCCGTAGATCCATAGGCCCGTAGATCCATAGGCCAGTAGTTCAATAGGCCAGTAGTTCAATTGGCCCATGGATCAATATAGACCATAGATCAATATAGACCGCAGATCAATAGGGCCCATACATAAATAAAGCGCGCAGAAACACGAAACACGTCAAATTACCCGTTGAAAGCGAAAAAGCTAGAAAGAACTGGAAAAAACACGGAGAAACGCGAAAAAACACGAAGGAATCCGAAGAAACACGAAAGAAACCGAAGTTATACGAAAGAAACCGAAATTACACGAAACAACGCGAGAAAACACGAAAGAACACCAAGTAACACAAAAAATCTAAAGGAACCTGAAAAAAACCCGAAACACAAATGTACTTGTAAATTGCACACCCCGTATATCACCCGACCGTAAACTTATTGTAAATTGCACACCCTGTATGACATTTTATCGAAATCCGCTCCCATTCGCGAGAAAACTTGAAGGAGAATGCATATGAGACACTCAGTATACAATTGATTAGCAGTGAAAAAAAAACCAAAAGAATATCGTTGTAACTCCATCTATTCGAGTTCAGTAATTACCACGAAGGAAGTATCAAAATTATTTTATGGAGCTCCTATGTAACACCCCGTATATGTTTCGAAGATAATTTTTCCGTAAAAACCCGAAGGAACACAAAAACTTGAAAAAACTTGAGAGCGAGCAAAAAACAGAAGAACTTGTAAAGTGCTCACCCCGTATATCACCCGATCGCAAATTCATTGTAAATCGCACACCCTGTATGACATTTTACCGAAATTAGCTTTCACACGTGAAAAACATGATGAAAAATGCATATGGGACACCCAGTATATAATTGATTTGCAGTGGGTGCTTTCATCATAAGATACAAACCGAAAGAATATCGTTTTAACTCTATCGTTTCAAGTTCGGTGCATTCCACGAAGAAAGAACCCGACGAAACACGGAAAAACTTGAAAGAACCCGAAGTACCACGAATGAACGAAAAATATCCAAAGGAACCGAAAAAACCACCGAAGGAGCACAAAATCACCGAAAAGCGTGCAAAAAATAATGAAAGAACTTTTTTAAATTGCCCACCCTGTATATCAATCGATCGCGAAATCATTGTTAATGGCACACCCTGTATGGGATTTCATTGAATTAAGCTCCCTTACGCGGAAAAGCACAAAAGCTGGAGAAAACTCTGGTGAATGTCAGCGCTACTCAGATCTGACACCCTGTATATGAATCGAATATATTTTATCGAATTAAGATCCAAAACTCCCCGAAACAACACAAAAACTCGAATTTGCGCAAAAAAATCAAATTAACTTGTAAATTGCACACCCCGTATATCACCCGATCGCAAATTCATTGTGAATCGCACACCCTGTATGACATTATACCGAAATCAGCTCCCATTCGCGGGAGAACTTGAAGAAAATGCATATGGGACACCCTGTATATAATT
The DNA here is from genome assembly GCA_030674115.1 of Micraspis discolor. Classification (NCBI taxonomy): domain Eukaryota; kingdom Metazoa; phylum Arthropoda; class Insecta; order Coleoptera; family Coccinellidae; genus Micraspis; species Micraspis discolor. The sequence continues at coordinate 92,863 of JARTUT010000917.1, read as the reverse complement.
GATTCGCAGTGGGTGCTTTCTTCATAAAAAACAAACCGAAGGAATATCGTTTATAACTCTATCGTTTCGAGTTCAGTGCATTCCACCAAGAAACAAACCGACCAAATACGAAAAACGCGGAAAACATGATAGAACCCTAAGTAACACGAAATCTCTCGAAGAAAGAATCTGGTGAAAATCAGTGCTTTCCATAAGCACAGCCTGTATAGCGATTTTTTCGAGATAGCACAGCCTGTATAGCGATTCATCGCGATCTGTGTGCATTCTTCAAGGACGAAAATGAATTAGCGCGAAAATAGAGCCTGAAATGACGATTTTCAAACGCATATTTGAGGTGTTTTTCTCGCGATTCGTGAAACGTGAGTGGTCTCTAGAGATTCGGAATCTCCTGTAGATTCTTAATCGAGCACCTGAAAGGCCTGAAAAATCTTCGACCGCCCATATCGAGCGAAAAATTGATGCCGTATTTTCAAATTTGGAGCTCGCGTTCGGCTATCATCGGAATCGTATGAGAAATTATGACATTTTGCCTCATTTCACCGTATAAATTGCCGAATTTGGAATGAAGAATGCGCGGCCTTGACTCGCTACTTGGATGTGAAAATTGGTACCCAGAGATGGGAAATTTCACGTAGATTCGTTTTCTACCGATCGCGGGCGATTTATATCGTTTTCGACCGGCACGGAGGAAAAACGTAGGTGTGGTTTTTGACGTTTCAGGAAGTCGCGAGTCTAAAAATTGCCGTTTTATATGCATGATTTTCGTATAGATTTCGAGGGCTCCGTGGCTGAGCTCGTAGCCACGCATGGGGACGTTCCTCGTCCAGAAAAAGCGACCCCCTCCCCGCGAGATGCTCCGGCTTCATAGGAGTACTTTCGCCCGTTTTTCGCCTTTGGGCGATTTCGCGAAAAACGTCATTTTCGTGATTTTCGTTTGAAATTTTCGGGCACTTTAAGAGCGCCCGGGGTTTTTTCTTGGTCGCTTCTCCTAGAGGAGGATACGCCTTTTCGATCTGTTTTAAGATTCCCTCTCGAGCAGCCCGTAGGCCGCTCGGAAAGCTACGCTTTCGGGTCCCTAACGGGACCAATTTTGATTTTTTCTCTGGTCCCCGATCTTATCACTATATTATTTAGACTAGTAAGCGGGTAGATCAATAGGCCCGTAGATCCATAGGCCCGTAGATCCATAGGCCAGTAGTTCAATAGGCCAGTAGTTCAATAGGCCCATGGATCAATATAGACCATAGATCAATATAGACCGCAGATCAATAGGGCCCATACATCAATGAAGCGCGCAGAAACACGAAACACGTCAAATTACCCGTTGAGAGCGAAAAAGCTAGAAAGAACTGGAAAACACGGAGAAACGCGAAAAAAACTCGAAGGAATCCGAAGAAACACGAAAGAAACCGAAGTTATACGAAAGAAACCGAAATTACACGAAACAACGCGAGAAAACACGAAAGAACACCAAGTAACACAAAAAATCTAAAGGAACCTGAAAAAAACACGAAACACAAAAGTACTTGTAAATTGCACACCCCGTATATCACCCGACCGTAAACTTATTGTAAATTGCACACCCTGTATGACATTTTATCGAAATCCGCTCCCATTCGCGAGAAAACTTGAAGGAGAATGCATATGAGACACTCAGTATACAATTGATTAGCAGTGAAAAAAAAAACCAAAAGAATATCGTTGTAACTCCATCTATTCGAGTTCACAAATTACCACGAAGGAAGTATCAAAATTATTCTATGGAGCTCCTATGTAACACCCCGTATATGTTTCGAAGATAATTTTTCCGTAAAAAAACCCGAAGGAACACAAAAACTTGAAAAACTTGAGAGCGCGCAAAAAACAGAAGAACTTGTAAAGTGCTCACCCTGTATATCACCCGATCGCAAATTCATTGTAAATCGCACACCCTGTATGACATTTTACTGAAATTAGCTTTCACACGTGAAAAACATGATGAAAAATGCATATGGGACACCCAGTATATAATTGATTTGCAGTGGGTGCTTTCATCATAAGAAACAAACCGAAAGAATATCGTTTTAACTCTATCGTTTCAAGTTCGGTGCATTCCACGAAAAAAGAACCCGACGAAACACGGAAAAACTTGAGAGAACCCGAAGTACCACGAATGAACGAAAAATATCCAAAGGAACCGAAAAACCCCGAAGGAGCACAAAATCACCGAAAGCGCGCAAAAAAACTCGAAGGAAAGCTTAAAACCCCGAGGGAGCACAAAAAATATCGATAGCGTGCAAAAATAATGAAAGAACTTTTAAATTGCACACCCTGTATATCAATCGATCGCGAAATCATTGTTAATGGCACACCCTGTATGGGATTTCATTGAATTAAGCTCCCTTACGCGGAAAAGCACAAAAGCTGGAGAAAAACTCTGGTGAATGTCAGCGCTACTCAGATCTGACACCCTGTATATGAATCGAATATATTTTATCGAATTAAGATCCAAAACTCCCCGAAACAACACAAAAACTCGAATTTGCGCAAAAAAATCAAATTAACTTGTAAATTGCACACCCTGTATATCACCCGATCGCAAATTCATTGTGAATCGTACACCCTGTATGACATTATACCGAAATCAGCTCCCAGTCGCGAGAGAACTTGAAGAAAATGCATATGGGACACCCTGTATATAATTGATTCGCAGTGGGTGCTTTCTTCATGAAAAACAAACCGAAAGAATATCGTTTATAACTCTATCGTTTCGAGTTCAGTGCATTCCACCAAGAAAGAAACCGACCAAATACGAAAAAACGCGGAAAACATGATAGAACCCTAAGTAACACGAAATCTCTCGAAGAAAGAATCTGGTGAAAATCAGTGCTTTCCATAAGCACAGCCTGTATAGCGATTTTTTCGAGATAGCATAGCCTGTATAGCGATTCATCGCGATCTGTGTGCATTCTTCAAGGACGAAAATGAATTAGCGCGAAAATAGAGCCTGAAATGACGATTTTCAAACGCATATTTGAGGTGTTTTTGCGATTCACGAAAAGTGGTAGGTATCTAGAGATTCGAATCTCCGTAGATTCTTATTCGAGTGCTTGGAAGGCGCAAACAATCTTTCACCGGCCATATCGAGGGAAAAATTGATGCCGTATTTTCAAATTTGGAGCTCGCGTTCGGCTATCATCGGAATCGTATGAGAAATTCTGACATTTTGCCTCATTTCACCGTATAAATTGCCGAATTTGGAATGAATATTCCCGGCCTTGACTCGCTACTTGGATATGAAGATTGGTACCCAGAGATGGGAAATTTCACGTAGATTCGTTTTCTACCGATCGCGGGGCGATTTATATGGTTTTCGAGCGGCACGGAGGGAAAACGTAGGTGCGGTTTTTGACGTTTCAGGAAGTCGAGAGTATAAAATTGCCGTTTTATATGCATAATTTTCGTATAGATTCCGGGGCTCCGCGGCTGAGCTCGTAGCCACGTATGGGGACGTTCTTCGTCCAGAAAAAGCGACCCTTCCTCCCCGCGAGATGCTCCGGCTTCATAGGAGTACTTTCTACCGTTTTTCGCCTTTGGGCGATTTCGCGAAAATGGCCGATTTCGCGATTTTCTTTCGAAAATTTCGGGCACTTTAAGAGCGCCCGGGGCGGGTTTCGGGGTCGCTTCTCCTAGAAGAGGATACGCCTTTTCGATCTGTTTTAAGATTCCCTCTCGAGCGGCCCTGCGGGCCGCTCGGAAAGCTACGCTTTCCGGGTCCCTCACGGGACCATTTTCGATTTTTTTCTCTGGTTCCCGATCTTATCGTTTTAATATAATAGACTAGTAAGCGGGTAGATCAATAGGCCCGTAGATCCTTAGGCCCGTAGATCCATAGGCCAGTAGTTCAATAGGCCAGTAGTTCAATTGACCCATGGATCAATATAGACCATAGATCAATATAGACCGCAGATCAATATAGACCATAGATCAATAGGGCCCATACATCAATGAAGCGCGCAGAAACACGAAACACGTCAAATTACCAGTTGAAAGCGAAAAAGCTAGAAAGAACTGGAAAAACACGGAGAAACGCGAAAAACACGAAGAAATCCGAAGAAACACGAAAGAAACCGAAGTTATACGAAAGAAACCGAAATTACACGAAACAACGCGAGAAAACACGAAAGAACACCAAGTAACACAAAAATCTAAAGGAACCTGAAAAAACCCGAAACACAAAAGTACTTGTAAATTGCACACCCGTATATCACCCGACCGTAAACTTATTGTAAATTGCACACCCTGTATGACATTTTATCGAAATCCGCTCCCATTCGCGAGAAAACTTGAAGGAGAATGCATATGAGACACTCAGTATACAATTGATTAGCAGTGAAAAAAAAACCAAAAGAATATCGTTGTAACTCCATCTATTCGAGTTCAGTAATTACCACGAAGGAAGTATCAAAATTATTCTATGGAGCTCCTATGTAACACCCCGTATATGTTTCGAAGATAATTTTTCCGTAAAAAACCCGAAGGAACACAAAAATTTGAAAAAACTTGAGAGCGCGCAAAAAAACAGAAGAACTTGTAAAGTGCTCACCCCGTATATCACCCGATCGCAAATTCATTGTAAATCGCACACCCTGTAAGACATTTTACTGAAATTAGCTTTCACACGTGAAAAACATGATGAAAAATGCATATGGGACACCCAGTATATAATTGATTTGTAGTGGGTGCTTTCATCATAAGAAACAAACCGAAAGAATATCGTTTTAACTCTATCGTTTCAAGTTCGGTGCATTCCACGAAGAAAGAACCCGACGAAACACGGAAAAACTTGAAAGAACCCGAAGTACCACGAATGAACGAAAAATATCCAAAGGAACCGAAAAAACCCCGAAGGAGCACAAAATCACCGAAAGCGCGCAAAAAAACTCGAAGGAAAGCTTAAAACCCCGAGGGAGCACAAAAAACCGAAAGCGTGCAAAAAATAATGAAAGAACTTTTAAATTGCACACCCTGAATATCAATCGATCGCGAAATCATTGTTAATGGCACACCCTGTATGGGATTTCACTGAATTAAGCTCCCTTACGCGGAAAAGCACAAAAGCTGGAGATAAACTCTGGTGAATGTCAGCGCTACTCAGATCTGACACCCTGTATATGAATCGAATATATTTTATCGAATTAAGATCCAAAACTCCCCGAAACAACACAAAAACTCGAATTTGCGCAAAAAAACTCAAATTAACTTGTAAATTGCACACCCCGTATATCACCCGATCGCAAATTCATTGTGAATCGCACACCCTGTATGACATTATACCGAAATCAGCTCCCATTCGCGAGAGAACTTGAAGAAAAATCATATGGGACGACACCCCGTAAATAATTGATTCGCAGTGGGTGCTTTCTTCATGAAAAACAAACCGAAAGAATATCGTTTATAACTCTATCGTTTCGAGTTCAGTGCATTCCACCAAGAAAGAAACCGACCAAATACGAAAAAACGCGGAAAACATGATAGAACCCTAAGTAACACGAAATCTCTCGAAGAAAGAATCTGGTGAAAATCAGTGCTTTCCATAAGCGCAGCCTGTATAACGATTTTTTCGAGATAGCATAGCCTGTATAGCGATTCATCGCGATCTGTGTGCATTCTTCAAGGACGAAAATGAATTAGCGCGAAAATAGAGCCTGAAATGACGATTTTCAAACGCATATTTGAGGTGTTTTTCTCGCGATTCACGAAAAGTGGTAGGTATCTAGAGATTCGGAATCTCCTGTAGATTCTTATTCGAGTGCTTGGAAGGCGCAAACAATCTTTCACCGGCCAAATCGAGCGAAAAATTGATGCCGTATTTTCAAATTTGGAGCTCGTGTTCGGCTATCATCGGAATCTTATGATAAAATATGACACTTCTCCTCGAATTATCGAGAAAATTGCCGAATTTGGAATGAATATCCCCGGCCTTGACTCGCTACTTGGACGTGGAAATTGGTACCCAGAGATGGGAAATTTCACGTAGATTCGTTTTCTACCGATCGCGGGGCGATTTATATCGTTTTCGAGCGGCACGGAGGGAAAACGTAGGTGTGGTTTTTGACGTTTCAGGGAAGTCGCGAGTCTAAAAATTGCCGTTTTATATGCATAATTTTCGTATAGATTTCGAGGGGCTCCGCGGCTGAGCTCGTAGCCACGCATGGGGACGTTCCTCGTCCAGAAAAAGCGACCCCTCCCTCCCCGCGAGATGCTCCGGCTTCATAGGAGTACTTTCGCCCGTTTTTCGCCTTTCGGCGATTTCGCGAAAATGGCCGATTTCGCGATTTTCGTTTGAAAATTTCGGGCACTTTGAGAGCGCCCGGGGTGCTTCGGGGTCGCTTCTCCTAGAAGAGGATACGCCTTTTCGATCTGTTTTAAGATTCCCTCTCGAGCGGCCCTGCGGGCTGCTCGAAAGCTTACGCTTTCCGGGTCCCTGACGGGACCCGTTTCGATTTTTTTCTCTGGTCCCCGATCTTATTACTTTATTATATAGACTAGTAAGCGGGTAGATCAATAGGCCCGTAGATCCATAGGCCAGTAGTTCAATAGGCCAGTAGTTCAATTGGCCCATGGATCAATATAGACCATAGATTGATATAGACCATAGATCAATAGGGCCCATACATCAATGAAGAGCGCAGAAACACGAAACACGTCAAAATACCCGTTGAAAGCGAAAAACTTGAAAGAACTGGAAAAATACGAAGAAACGCGAAAAAACACGAAAGAATCCGAATAAACACGAAAGAAACCAAAGTTACACGAAAGAAACCTAAATTACACGAAACAACGCGAGAAAACACGAAAGAACACCAAGTAACACAAAAAATCTAAAGGAACCTGAAAAAACCCGAAACACAAAAGTACTTGTAAATTGCACACCCTGTATATCACCCGATCGCAAATTCATTGTAAATCGCACACCCTGTACGACATTATACCGAAATCAGCTCCCATTTGCGAGAAAACTTGAAGAAAAATGCATATGGGACACCCTGTATATAATTGATTCGCAGTGGGTGCTTTCATCATAAAAACAAACCGAAAGAATATCGTTTATAACTCTATCGTTTCAAGTTCAGTGCATTTCACAAAGAAAGAACCCGACCAAATACGAAAAAACGCGAAAAACATGATAGAACCCAAAGTAACACGAAAGAACAAAAAAATCCAAAGGAAATCAAAAAACCCCAAAGGAGCACAAAATCAACGAAAGCGCGCAAAAACTCGAAGGAAAGCTTAAAACCCCGAGGGAGCACACAAAAAAACCAAAAGCGTGCAAAAATAATGTAAAAACTTTTAAATTGCACGCCCTGTATATCAATCGATCGCGAAATCATTGTTAATGGCACACCCTGTATGAGATTTCATTGAATTTAGCTCCCTTACGCGGAAAAGCACGAAAGCTAGAGAAAAACTCTGGTGAATGTCAGCGCTACTCAGATCTGACACCCTGTATATGAATCGAAAATATTTTATCGAATTAAGATCCCGTAAGTCGAACAGCCGAAATAACTCGATGGCAAGTATTTGTTAATAATAGATTACGCACATGGGACACCCTGTATACAATTGAATCACATTGGGTGCTTTTTCCAATAAAAAAAAAACCAAAGTAATATCCTTTCAATTCGATCAATCGGTGAATTTCACAAAGATAAAATAAAAATTATTCGATAATGGTCCGAAGATGTAATCGGGAACTTGGAATTTCGTGAACCGAGTAGATCCGATCGTCGATCGGAAGTTTTGTGTTTCCAACTATTTATTCAGTGATTCTATACAATTGCCTCAAGGTCTATGATTTCAAGACGATTGAATCGCGAAACCCGTTCGGGTTTCTCCGTGGGAAAATTGTGACAGAATGAAATGAATGAATTCAAAACGGAAAATCTCGGTCTATCCGTGATTTCTGAGGCCGTTTGAACTGAATTAAAAGAAGGGTTACACTTTATGTAAGGAAAATCCTACCTGCTTGAAGGTTCTTTTGAGAATATCCGTTGTTTACATGTATGTAACGCATATGCGTTCATTCTTGAGAGATAACTGAAATGAATCGATACGCTTGATTGATTTATCTTTGATTTATAATCGAATAAATACCTGAGAACCTCTCTTTAAACCAATTTCGAGCTAATTTTTCAACTCCAGATCGTGTTTACAAAATATGTAGTATTGACATCCATTTTATTATTCCTTGATATTCCTGATATTATTTACTGAAAATAAAGGGAATAAATCGTTATGAGACACGAATATAATGCATAATATTACCTATAACGGTCCAATTCCACCAATTTTATACTTGAAATGATCTATTCCTCGTTCGTCGTTTGACGTTTTATGATAACTGACCGGGCTCGAACGAACATCGAAATATATCACTTCAAGATGGAAAAAATGAATTAGCGCGAAAATGGACTGAAAAAGGACGATTTTCAAACGCTTATTTGAGGTGTTTTTCTTTCGATTCGTGAATCGCAGGTGCTGTCTAGAGATTCGGAATCTCCTGTAGATTCTTATTCGAGTGCTTGGAAAACGCAAACAATCTTCAACCGCCCATATCGAGAGAAAAATTGATGCCGTATTTTCAAATTTGGAGCTCGCGTTCGGCTATCATCGGAATCGTATGATAAAATATGACACTTCTCCTCGAATTATCGAGAAAATTGCCGAATTTGGAATGAATATCCCCGGCCTTGACTCGCTACTTGGATATGAAGATTGGTACCCTGAGATGGGAAATTTCACGTAGATTCGTTTTCTACCGATCGCGGAGCGATTTATATTGTTTTCGAGCGGCACGGAGGGAAAACGTAGGTGCGGTTTTTGACGTTTCAGGGAAGTCGCGAGTCTAAAAATTGCCGTTTTATATGCATAATTTTCGTATAGATTTCGAGGGGCTCCGCGGCTGAGCTCGTAGCCACGCATGGGGACGTTCCTCGTCCAGAAAAAGCGACCCCCCCCTCCCCGCGAGATGCTCCGGCTTCATAGGAGTACTTTCTCCCGTTTTTCGCCTTTCGGCGATTTCGCGAAAATCGCCGATTTCGCGATTTTCTTTCGAAAATTTCGGGCACTTTAAGAGCGCCCGGGGCGGGTTTCGGGGTCGCTTCTCCTAGAAGAGGATACGCCTTTTCGATCTGTTTTAAGATTGCCCCGGGTTCGGCCCTGCGGGCCTCAAGCTCGGCTACGCCTCGCGGGTCCCTGACGGGACCTTTTTCGATTTTTTTCTCTGGTTCCCGATCTTATCATTTTAATATATTAGACTAGTAAGCGGGTAGATCAATAGGCCCGTAGATCCATAGGCCAGTAGTTCAATAGGCCAGTAGTTCAATTGGCCCATGGATCAATATAGACCATAGATCAATAGGGCCCATACATCAATGAAGCGCGCAGAAACACTAAACACGTCAAAAAACCCGATGAAAGCGAAAAACATAAAAGTATTGGAAAAACACGAAAAAACACGAAGAAACGCGAAAAACAAAGAAGAATCCGAAGAAAGACGAAAGAAACCGAAATTACACGAAACAGCGCGAGAAAACACGAAAGAACACCAAGTAACACGAAAAAATCTAATGGAACCTGAAAAAACCCGAAACACAAAAGTACTTGTAAATTGCACACCCTGTATATCACCCGAACGTAATCTCATTGTAAATTGCACACCTTGTATGACATTTTATCGAAATCAGCTCCCATTCGCGAGAAAACTTGAAGAGAAATGCATATGAGACACTCAGTATACAATTGATTAGCTTTAAAAAAAAAAAGAGAATATCGTTGTTAGTCCATCTATTCGAGTTCAGTAATTACCACGAATTAAGTATCAAAATTATTCTATGGAGCTCCTATGTAACACCCCGTATATGTTTCGAAAATAATTTTTCCGTAAAACAACCCGAAGGAACACAAAAAACTTGAAAAAACTTGAGCGCGCGCAAAAAAACGGAAGAACTTGTAAAGTGCTCACCCCGTATATCACCCGATCGTAAATTCATTTTAAATCGCACACCCTGTATGACATTAAACCGAAATCAGCTCTCATTCGCGAGAAAACCTGAAGAAAAATGCATATGGGACACCCCGTATATATTTGATTCGCAGTGGGTGCTTTCATCATAAAAACAAACCGAAAGAATATCGTTTATAACTCTATCGTTTCAAGTTCAGTGCATTCCACCAAGAAAGAACCCGACCAAATACGAAAAACGCGAAAAAACATGATACAACCCAAAGTAACACGAAAGAACGAAAAAATCCAAAGGAACTCAAAAAACCTCGAAGGAGCACAAAATCAACGAAAGCGCGCAAAATACTCGAAGGAAAGCTTGAAACCCCGAGGGAGCACAAAAACCGAAAGCGTGCAAAAATACCGAAAGAACTTGTAAATTGCACACCCTGTATATCAATCGATCGCGAATTCATTGTTAATGGCACACCCTGTATGACATTTCATTGAATTCAGCTCCTTACGCGGAAAAGCACGAAAGCAAGAGAAAACTCTGGTGAATGTCAGCGCTACTCAGATCTGACACCCTGTATATGAATCGAATATATTTTATCGAATTCAGAAGTGAAACACACCGAAGAATCACGAAAAACTCGAATTTGCGCGAAAAAATCAAATTTACTTATAAATTGAGCACCCCGTAATATCACATGATCGTAAATTCATTGTCAATCGCACACCCTGTATGACATTTTATCGAAATTAGATCCCACTCTCTAATTGGTTCGCAGTGGGTGCTTTTTCCATAAAAATTCAGACGGAAAATCTCTCGAAGAAAGAATCTGGTGAAAATCAGTGCTTTCCATAAGCACAGCCTGTATAGCGATTTTTTCGAGATAGCACAGCCTGTATAGCGATTCATCGCGATCTGTGTTCATTCTTCAAGGACGAAAATGAATTGGCGCGAAAATAGAGCCTGAAATGACGATTTTCAAACGCATATTTGAGGTGCTCTTCTTAAGAGTCTTGAATCGCGGGTGGTATCTAGAGATTCGGAATCTCCTGTAGATTCTTATTCGAGTGCTCGGAAGGTGGAAAAAATCTTCCACCGCCCATATCCAGCGAAAAATCGATGCCGTATTTTCAAATTTGGAGCTCGCGTTCGGCTATCATCGGAATCGTATGAGAAACTATGACACTTCTGATCGAAATATCGAGTAAATTGCCGAATTTGGAATGAAGAATCCGCGGCCTTATATCGCTACTTGGATATGAAAATTGGTACCTGGAGAAGGGGAATTTCCTCAAGTTTCATTTTCTACCGCCGAAAATGCGTTTAGAGGCTTGTAGCGCATGCACGAATCGAAAGCATCATGGGTCATTTTGACGTTTCGCGGGACTGGCGAAACTAAAATTGCCGTTTTACTTACGGGATTTTAGCCTAGAAATAGGGAGGCTCCGGAGTTCTAATGGGTTCTAAGGAAACCGGACGTCCTCGCTCTCGGAATATGTGGCGAGCCCGGGACGCTGGGCGTTTCGGCTTCGGAGCCTATTTCCTTTTTTCTGAGGCACTTTGGGCGATTTCGCGAAAAACGTCATTTTCGCGATTTTCTTTCGAAAATTTCGGGCATTTTAAGAGCGCCCGGGGGGGGTTTCGGGGTCGCTTCTCCTAGAGGAGGATTCGCTTTTTCGATTTTTTTAAGATTCCCTCTCGAGCGGCCCTGCGGGCCGCAAGGAAAGCTGCGCTTTCCGGGTCCCTGACGGGACCACCTGTCAAAATTTTCTCTGGTTCCCGATCTTATCGTTTTAATATATTAGACTAGTAAACGGGTAGATCAATAGGCCCATGGATCAATATAGACCATAGATCATAAGGGACCATAGATCAATATAGACCATAGATCAATATAGACCACAGATCAATAGGGCCCATACATCAATGAAGCGCGCAGAAACACTAAACACGTCAAAATACCCGTTGAAAGTGAAAAAACTTGAAAGAACTGGAAAAAACACGAAGAAACGCGAAAAAACACGAAAGAATCCGAAGAAACACGAAAGAAACCGAAGTTACACGAAAGAAACCGAAATTACACGAAACAACGCGAGAAAACACGAAAGAACCCCAAGCAACACAAATAATCCAAAGGAACCTGAAAAAATCCCGAGAAAATACATATAACTTGAAAGCGCGCAAAAAAACTCGAAGTCACGCGAAACACCCCGGAGAAATATAAAAAAACCGAAAGCGCGCAAAAAAACAAAAGTACTTGTAAATTGCACACCCCGTATATCACCCGATCGTAAACTCATTGTAAATTGCACACCCTGTATGACGTTTTATGGAAATCAGCAAAATAACTTGTAAATTGCACACCCCGTATATCACATGATCGTAAATTAATTGTAAATCGCACACCCTGTATGCCATTTTATCGAAATTAGAGCCCATACGCGAAAAAACCTGAAGAAAATGCATTTGGGACACCCACTCTATAATTGATTCGCAGTGGGTGCTTTTTCCATAAAAATTCAGACGGAAAATCTCTCGAAGAAAGAATCTGGTGAAAATCAGTGCTTTCCATAAGCACAGTCTGTATAGCGATTTTTTCGAGATAGCACAGCCTGTATAGCGATTCATCGCGATCTGTGTTCATTCTTCAAGGACGAAAATGAATTGGCGCGAAAATAGAGCCTGAAATGACGATTTTCAAACGCATATTTGAGGTGTTTTTCTTAAGAGTCTTGAATCGCGGGTGGTATCTAGAGATTCGAATCTCCTGTAGATTCTTATTCGAGTGCTCGGAAGGTGGAAAAAAACTTCCACCGCCCATATCCAGCGAAAAATCGATGCCGTATTTTCAAATTTGGAGCTCGCGTTCGGCTATCATCGGAATCGTATGAGAAACTATGACACTTCTGATCGAAATATCGAGTAAATTGCCGAATTTGGAATGAAGAATTCGCGGCCTTATATCGCTACTTGGATATGAAAATTGGTACCTGGAGAAGGGGAATTTCCTCAAGTTTCATTTTCTACCGCCGAAAATTCGTTTAGAGGCTTGTAGCGCATGCACGAATCGAAAGCATCATGGGTCATTTTGACGTTTCGCGGGGCTGGCGAAACTAAAAATTGCCGTTTTACTTACGGGATTTTAGCCTAGAAATAGGGAGGCTCCGGAGTTCTAATGGGTTCTAAGGAAACCGGACGTCCTCGCTCTCGGAATACGTGGCGAGCCCGGGACGCTGGGCGTTTCGGCTTCGGAGCCTATTTCCTTTTTTCGGAGGCACTTTGGGCGATTTCGCGAAAAACGTCATTTTCGCGATTTTCTTTCGAAAATTTCGGGCACTTTAAGTGCGCCCGGAGGGGTTTTCGGGGTCGCTTCTCCTAGAAGAGGATACACCTTTTCGATCTGTTTCAAGATTGCCCCAGGTTCGGCACTGCGGGCCTCACGCTCGGCTACGCCTCGCGGGTCCCCGACGGGACCACCTGTCAAAATTTACTCTGGTTCCCGATCTTATCATTTTAATATATTAGACTAGTAAGCGGGTAGATCAATAGGCCCATGGATCAATATAGACCATAGATCATAAGGGACCATAGATCAATATAGACCATAGATCAATATAGACCACAGATCAATAGGGCCCATACATCAATGAAGCGCGCAGAAACACTAAACACGTCAAAATACCCGTTGAAAGCGAAAAACTTGAAAGAACTGGAAAAACACACGAAGAAACGCGAAAAATCCGAAGAAACACGAAAGAAACCGAAGTTACACGAAAGAAACCGAAATTACACGAAACAACGCGAAAAAACACGAAAGAACCCCAAGCAACACAAATAATCCAAAGGAACCTGAAAAAATCCCGAGAGAATACATATAACTTGAAAGCGCGCAAAAACTCGAAGTCACGCGAAACACCCCGGAGAAATATAAAAACCGAAAGCGCGCAAAAAAACAAAAGTACTTGTAAATTGCACACCCCGTATATCACCCGATCGTAAACTCATTGTAAATTGCACACCCTGTATGACGTTTTATCGAAATCAGCAAAATAACTTGTAAATTGCACACCCTGTATATCACATGATCGTAAATTAATTGTAAATCGCACACCCTGTATGCCATTTTATCGAAATTAGAGCCCATACGCGAAAAAAACCTGAAGAAAAATGCATTTGGGACACCCACTCTATAATTGATTCGCAGTGGGTGCTTTTTCCATAAAATATTCAGACGGAAAATCTCTCGAAGAAAGAATCTGGTGAAAATCAGTGCTTTCCATAAGCACAGCCTGTATAGCGATTTTTTCGAGATAGCACAGCCTGTATAGCGATTCATCGCGATCTGTGTGCATTCTTCAAGGACGAAAATGAATTAGCGCGAAAATAGAGCCTGAAATTGTAGTATAAGCAGCCTGTATATTTGCATGTGCGCCCTTTAGGATCAGGGTTACATCCGCTGGCACGTGCCGGCGAACAAGGATCGATAATCATTTTATTTAATTGTATACAATGTCAACCTTGTTTTATCAATACATTACGTGTTGAATAATAGACAGACAATATAAACAATATAGTATAAATAGTTATGATATTGTCTGGGAATGAAGAACTCGACATTCATTCAAGACACAGACAATGTTCTTTGATCATTTCATTCATGTGTACCTCGTTGAAGTGTAATGAATATCTCCTGTAAAATAAACACCCTTCCGTGAGAGTGCTGAGTGTTATTCACCATCCCTCAATCGTGTAAACGATTGGCCGAACCGAGTACCCCCAGCCAGGTACGCTACATGGCGATCCTGCCAGTCCTACACGAGTAGAGGTCCAGATGGTCAGCAGCATTATAAATATGGGTATATTCATCCAGTGAGAGGTCGCAGTCCACCACAAAACCAAGATGGGATCAGGGCAGTCTAAGCAAGAGGAAGTAATCATCGCCCAAACAGGGAACAGCGCAGCCACTACAGCAATTGCAGACACAGGCAAGACCTTATCGATCCCAGAAATCCTCGGAATAATAGCATTCCTGCTAGGATGTGTTGGCGCAGTAATGTACCTCTATTGGAAGGCTAAGAAAGCGATCGAGAAGAAGGTACAACAGGAAATCAGGAGGAGCCACCAGGACTTAGTGTAAAGGAAACCCGTAAGAGTTTTTTTTTTCCTTTCCTTGTTATTATGGTCCATGGAATACAATGAACAATTTGCTGAGTTGTGCGGTGTGTCCCAAAAATTCCTCGAAAATATCAAAAAAGAGCCACGTGATCGTAGGGAACGGGTCGACAGAGTCAATAAATTTTTAGATGAACTAAACATATTAGAGTACAAATTTAACAAATTAAATGAAATTGTCAAGTCGGAATCAAATTTTCTCGAAGCATCTAGTCCTAACCAAACAATCATACAAAATTCACTTGTAGAAGCTAGAAAATTGCTTCAAGAAAGATCCAAATTGATTGAGGATAAACGTAATTCAGGAAAATTAATTATGACTGAAAAATTTGACTTGAGGACGGCATCCTCTTTACTGCCATCAATAACTAGCTCGGAAGAATCGGTATTGCAATTACTCGACGCCATTGAATTATATAAAGATATGCTCGATGAGCCAGGTAAAAATCTTTGATTAATTATGTGCTAAAAATTAAATTAACTACAAATGCAAAATTAAGGTTAAAGAAAGAGTATCAGAAAGTTGAAGATTTGATGCTAGATATGAGAAAAACTCTTATAACTAAAAAAGCACCGGGAGCATTATCAGCCCAACTCCATAATGTAAAACAAGCCGATAGAACTATAGAAGATTTTGCCAAACTCGTTGAACAACTGTCTCTCGATTTAACAATCGCGCAAGCAGATAATGCACCAGAAGCATTACCTGTTTTAGCGAACGTTAATGAAAAAATTGCTTTGAGCGCTTTTTCCAATGGATTACGGAATACGGAAATCAGGACGATTATTAAGGCAAGAAATTTCAACACACTTAAAGATGCTGTAGCATCAGCTAGGGAAGAGGAACTTGTTAAGAATACAGCTCAAACTAGTAGTCAAAAGGCTTTCCATATGAAACAGTTCAATACGACACGGAATGATTTTAATCAGAAAAGAAATTCTAAACCTAACCATTCATATCGAGGTCGTGACCGCAACGAAAATCAAAACAAGCAAAATTTTAATATATCGCGTAACGTGCAAGGTCAGGGTCACAAGTTTCGTAGCCAATTTAAAAACAATAACAATCAATACAAGAAACAACAGAAAGCATATTTTGCAGACGAGGGCACGAAATCTGTCTTGGAACAAAATCACGTAGGAGAAAAATTTTTTCGTGACCAACGCTCATGTTAGTTACAATTTAAATGCTTTAAATTATGTCTCAGTGACGTATGACAATAAGGAATTAAATTTTTAATTGATACAGGTGCAAGTATTAGTTGTATATTTCCCGAATATTTAGCTAAACGAGAATATTTAGATACTGAAGGAAAATAGAAATTAAAGGTATAGCCGGGTCCACAGCATCCATGGGCTCCGCAAGCATTTCAATTCTTTTCAAAAATGTAAGATTTATTCACAGTTTTTCAGTTATTAAGTCCTTTGATTCGAGTATACAAGGTGTACTGGGATCAGATTTTTTCAAGAAATACAATGCAGTAATTGATTATGAAAATTTCATTTTAAAACTAAGGAATAATAATAAAGAAATTAATATACCATTGAATCCAAAGCTGAACATTATACTATTATACCACCTAGATGCGAAATAATTCATTATTGCCATACTAAGGAAACAGAAGATTGTGTCATTTTAAACGAACAAATATGTGAAGGCGTTATCATCGCGGGGATGATTGCAAAACCCAAAAATAATATGATTCCAATTAGATTGTTGAATGTGAACGATAGAGAAGTGAAGCTGAAAAATTTTCTTCCAAAACTTGAGAGTCTTTAAATTTCGACGTTATAAATTATGGTAGGAATGAAATATCCGTTCAAAGAGTAGATGAAATATTAGATTCAATTAATATGAAATCATTGAATAGAGAAGAAATAACTGCCGTACAGAAAATTTGTGCCAAATATGCAGATATTTTTCACGTGGACGGTGATCCGTTAACTGTTACTAATTTATACCGACAGAAAATTTTACTCAAACCAGAAGCTCAACCAATTTATGTTAAACCGTATAGGTTACCTCATTCACAGAAGGATGAAATTCATAAGCAAGTAGACAAAATGCTACAAGACGGAATTATAGAGGAAGCCAAATCTGCATGGTCCTCACCGTTACTAATTGTACCAAAGAAACCGGATCAAAATGGAGTTAAGAAATTTCGGGTAGTAGTAGATTACCGATTATTGAACAAGCAAATTAAGGATGATAAATTTCCATTACCAAACATTACTGAAATACTAGATTCATTGTCAGGAGCAGTTTACTTTTCTCATCTAGATTTAGCGCAGGGATATTATCAGTTAGAACTACACCCCGATAGCCGACCATATACAGCATTTACAACCGAAAGAGGTCAATATCAGATGAAGAGACTAGAATGGGACTGAAAACAAGCCCCAGCTCATTCTCAAGGCTTATGACAATAGCTATGTCAGGTTTAAATTACGATTCATGTTTTATTTATTTAGATGATCTAATAGTCTTTGGACATTCTTTGCAAAATCACAATCAAAATTTAGTCAAAGTATTACAACGCCTGAGAGAGGTTAATTTGAAATTAAATCCTAGTAAATGTAAGTTCTTGAAAAGGAAATGTTGTATCTAGGTCATATCATATCGGATAAAGGCATTTCGCCAGATCCAGAAAAAATTGATGCTATTTCACGATATCCTGTACCCACTAGCGCGGAGGAAGTAAAACGTTTTGTTGCATTGGCTAATTATTATAGGAAATTCATAAAAATTTTGCAGCAATTGCTCAACCTTTGAACAATTTGTCACGCAAAGGAAAAGTTTTCGAATGGACGAAAGATTGCGAAAACGCATTTCAAACCTTAAGGCAAGTCCTACTGGAAGCGCCTATTCTTCAATATCCAGATTTTTCAGAAAATAACGTATTCACCCTAAGAACGGACGCAAGTGGATTTGCGTTAGGTTCAGTTTTATCAAATTCAAATGACCATCCAATAGCCTTCGCGTCGCGGAGTTTGAATCCAGCAGAAAAGAACTATTGTACAATTGAAAAGAGCTATTAGCAATAGTTTGGTCAGTCAAACACTTCAGACCTTATTTGTATGGACGGAAATTTAAAATCTTAACCGATCATAGACCACTGATCTATCTGTTTAATATGACTAATCCGTCTAGTAGACTAACCAAATTCCGTTTGATTTTAGAGGAATATGACTTCACGGTTCATTATGTAAAAGGTTCAGAAAATGTCACAGCAGATGCCTTATCGCGTATTAAAATAGATTCAGAAGAACTCAAAGAAATGACGAACGGGATAGTTGGAAACATAAGCGTCATGACGAGATCTCGAATTAAAAAGGAAGTAGGTTCTAAACAACACGAGACGAATGCCTCCGATGGCAAAGGAATTGATCAGCCTGTTGTCGTCGAAGTTTTAAAACGTCCAGCAGAAAGTGTTGAGTTGAGACCACTTTCAGAAAAAGAATTTCGTAATTTGAAAAATCAACATTCAGAGGATTACAATGAGAATTTAATATATAATGTGAATTCACAAATTATTTTCATTAACCAGGACATCCGATCAGCGTACGACTTAGGTACATCGTTGAGGAAACTGGAAAAATTATGCGCAGAAAATAATATATTAGAATTGTACCTCATAAAGCTAGCTAGCAATAAAAAATTTTTGAATATGTTGACAAATTATAAAAATGAAATTCTAGGAACATCATTAAAAATTAATGTAATAAGAGATGTAACGCTAATCGAGGACAGAGAACTAAGGCAAATAATCCTAAATGATTTTCATATTCTCCCCACCGGCGGACACGCAGGTATCGAACGCATGTTTAACAATATCAAAAGAGAATATTTTTGGAATGGCTTAAGATCCGATGTTGGAAAATTTGTAAAGAAGTGTGATGATTGTCAACGTCATAAACATTCCTTACCTAGGAAAGAACCTATGACAATCACTACCACAGCTTCGTCTGCTTTTCAAAGAATTTTTTAGATCTCGTAGGTCCATTACCTACCGATATCGAAAATAATAAATATATACTCACAATTCAATGCGACTTAACCAAATTCGTAGAGTGTTACCCTCTACCAAACAAAGAAGCAGAAACAGTTTCAAAATCTTTCATTCAAAACTTTGTTTTAAGGTATGGTATACCATCTGAAGTTGTTACAGATCAAGGCACAGAATTCTTATCAAGAATATTTAGTGAATCGTGTAAATTGCTCAAAATTAAGCGTTTCAATTCAACAGCTTATCACCACGAAACATTAGGTGCACTTGAAAATTCTCATAAACACTTAGGAGCTTTCCTTCGTATGCACACAGCTAAGGAAAGTAACAACTGGAGTAATTGGATTCCGTTTTGGTGCTTCTCATATAACAATACCGTTAACTCTTCAACTCGCTATACTCCTCACGAATTAGTTTTCGGAAAACCTAGTAAATTTCCCCAAAATTTAAAATGCCAGGTAGATCCAATCTACAATTTTGACAACTATCCTATTGAACTAAAATATAGATTGCAAACGGCATGGAAAGATGCTAGAGAAAACTTGGTAAAGACAAAATTGAAAAGAAAAGAGAGTTTCGACAAAAATGTAATGAAATTAGCTATAAAGTAGGAGATAAGGTGCTCTTGAATAATAAGGACATTGACAATAAACTTGACCCCTTATTCATCGGTCCCTACGAAATAGTGGAAGTGCGAAACCTGAACATTATTGTGAAAACGGACAAAAATAAACTCAAAGAAGTGCACAAGAACAGAGTGAAATTATATTTTTCATAAAGTACTAATAATGATTATCAAGTGATTAGAATTAAGACTGATGTAAATAGTAAATATGTATTGTATATATAGATAATAAGTTATAGATAAGTCAAAAAAAAATTTTTTGTATTTTCATAGAAAAAATTTTTTTTCTCTCAAAGAGGGAAGGTGTAGTATAAGCAGCCTGTATATTTGCATGTGCGCCCTTTAGGATCAGGGTTACATCCGCTGGCACGTGCCGGCGAACAAGGATCGATAATCATTTTATTTAATTGTATACAATGTCAACCTTGTTTTATCAATACATTACGTGTTGAATAATAGACAGACAATATAAACAATATAGTATAAATAGTTATGATATTGTCTGGGAAGAAGAACTCGACATTCATTCAAGACACAGACAATGTTCTTTGATCATTTCATTCATGTGTACCTCGTTGAAGTGTAATGAATATCTCTTGTAAAATAAACACCCTTCCGTGAGAGTGCTGAGTGTTATTCACCATCCCTCAATCGTGTAAACGATTGGCCGAACCGAGTACCCCCAGCCAGGTACGCTACAAAATGACGATTTTCAAACGCATATTTGAGGTGTTTTTCTCGCGATTCGTGAAACGTGAGTGGTCTCTAGAGATTCGGAATCTCCTGTAGATTCTTAATCGAGCAATTGGAAGGCCTGAAAAATCTTCGACAGCCCATATCGAGCGAAAAATTGATGCCGTATTTTCAAATTTGGAGCTCGCGTTCGGCTATCATCGGAATCGTATGAGAAACTATGACACTTCTGATCGAAATATCGAGTAAATTGCCGAATTTGGAATGAAGAATTCGCGGCCTTATCTCGCTACTTGGATATGAAAATTGGTACCCAGAGATGGGGAATTTCCTCAAGTTTCATTTTCTACCGCCGAAAATAAGTTTTGAGGCTCGTAACGCCCGCACTGAGCGAAAGCATCATGGGTGATTTTGACGTTTCGCGGGGCTGGCGAAACTAAAAATTGCCGTTTTACTTACGGGATTTTAGCCTAGAAATAGGGGGGCTCCGGAGTTCTAATGGGTTCTAAGGAAACCGGACGTCCTCGCTCTCGGAATATGTGGCGAGTCCGGGACGCTGGGCGTTTCGGCTTCGGAGCCTATTTCGTTTTTTCTGAGGCACTTTGGGCGATTTCGCGAAAAACGTCATTTTCGCGATTTTCTTTCGAAAATTTCGGGCACTTGGAGGGAGCGCGGGGGGGGTTTCGCGGTCGCTTCTCCTAGAGGAGGATACGCCTTTTCGATTTTTCTTAAGATTCCCTCTCGAGCGGCCCTGCGGGCCGCAAGGAAAGCTTCGCTTTCCGGGTCCCTAACGGGACCACCTGTCAAAATTTTCTCTGGTTCCCGATCTTATCATTTTAATATATTAGACTAGTAAGCGGGTAGATCAATAGGCCCGTAGATCCATAGGCCAGTAGTTCAATAGGCCAGTAGTTCAATTGGCCCATGGATCTATATAGACCATAGATCAATATAGACCATAGATCAATAGGGCCCATACATCAATGAAGCGCGCAGAAACACGAAACACGTCAAAAAACCCGTTGAAAGCGAAAAAACATGAAAGAACTGGAAAAAACACAGAGAAACGCGAAAAACACGGAATAATCCGAAGAAACACGAAAGAATCCGGAGTTACACGAAAAAAACGAAATTGCACGAAACAACGCGAGAAAACACGAAAGAACATCAAGTAACACAAAAAATCTAAAGGAACCTGAAAAAACCTGAAACACAAAAGTACTTGTAAATTGCACACCCCGTATATCACCCGATCGTAAACTCATTGAAAATTGCACACCCCGTATATCACCCGATCATAAACTCATTGTGAATTGCACACCCTGTATGTTATTTTATCGAAATCAGCGAGAAAATTTGAAGAAAAATGCATATGAGACACTCAGTATACAATTGATTAGCAGTGAAAAATAAAACCAAAGAATATCGTTGTAACTCCATCTATTCGAGTTCAGTAATTACCACGAAGGAAGTATCAAAATTATTCTACGGAGCTCCTATGTAACACCCCGTATATGTTTCGAAAATAATTTTTCCGTAAAAAACCCGAAGGAACACAAAAACTTGAAAAACTCGAGAGCGCGCAAAAACAGAAGAACTTATAAAAAGCTCACCCCGTTTATCACCCGATCGCAAATTCATTGTAAATCGCACACCCTGTATGACATTATACCGAAATCAGCTCCCATTCGCGAGAAAACTCGAAGAAAAATGCATATGAGACACCCCGTATATAATTGATTCGCAGTGGGTGCTTTCATCATAAAAAACAAACCGAACGAATATCGTTTATAACTCTATCGTTTCAAGTTCAGTGCATTCCACCAAGAAAGGACCCGACCAAATACGAAAAAACGCGAAAAACATGATAGAACCCAAAGTAACACGAAAGAACGAAAAAAATCCAAAGGAAATCAAAAAACCCCGAAGGAGCACAAAATCAACTTAAGCGCGCAAAAAAACTCGAAGGAAAGCTTAAAACCCCGAGGGAGCACACAAAAAACCGAAAGCGTGCAAAAAATAATGAAAAAACTTTTAAATTGCACGCCCTGTATATCAATCGATCGCGAAATCATTGTTAATGGCACACCCTGTATGAGATTTCATTGAAACCCTCCCTTACGCGGAAAAGTATGAAAATTTGAGAAAAACTCTGGTGAATGTCAGCGCTACTCGGATCTGACACCCTGTATATGAATCGAAAATATTTTATCGAATTAAGAACCCGTAAGTCGAACAGCCGAAATAACTCGATGGAAAGTATTTGTTAATAATAGATTACGCACATGGGACACCCTGTATACAATTGAATCTCATTGGGTGCTTTTTCCAATAAAAAAAAAACAAAGTAATATCCTTTCAATTCGATCGATTCGCGAACGGTGAATTTCACAAAGATGAAATAAAAATTATTCGATAATGGTCCGAAGATGTAACAGGGAACTTGGAATTTCGTGAACCGAGTAGATCCGATCGTCGATCGGAAGTTTTGCGTTTCCAACTATTTATTCTGTGATTCTATACAATTGCCTCAAGGTATGATTTCAAGACGATTGAATCGCGAAACCCGTTCGGGTTTCTCCGTGGGGAATTTGTGACAGAATGGAATGAAGGAATATTAGCAAATTCAAAACGTAAAATCTCGGTCTATCCGTGATTTCTGAGGCCGTTTGAACTGAATTTAAAGAAGGGTTACACTTTATGAGAGGAAAATCCTACCTGCTTGAAGGTTCTTTTGAGAATATCCGTTGTTTACATATATGAACAATATATTCATATTTCGCTTATTCGTTCATTCTTGAGAGATAACTGAAATGAATCGATACGCTTGATTGATTTATCTTTGATTTATAATCGAATAAATACCTGAGAACCTCTCTTTGAACCAATTTCGAGCTAATTTTTCAACTCCAGATCGTGTTTACAAAATATGTAGTATTGACATCCATTTTATTATTCCTTGATATTCCTGATATTATTTACTGAAAATAAAGGGAATAAATCGTTATGAGACACGAATATAATGCATAATATTACCTATAACGGTCCAATTCCACCAATTTTATACTTGAAATGATCTATTCCTCATTCGTCGTTTGACGTTTTATGATAACTGACCGGGCTCGAACGAACATCGAAATATATCACTTCAAGATGGAAAAAATGAATTAGCGCGAAAATGGACTGAAAAAGGACGATTTTCAAACGCTTATTTGAGGTGTTTTTCTTTCGATTCGTGAATCGCAGGTGCTGTCTAGAGATTCGGAATCTCCAGTAGATTCTTATCCGAGTGCTTGGAAAACGCAAATAATCTTTCACCGCCCATATCGAGCGAAAAATTGATGCCGTATTTTCAAATTTGGAGCTCGCGTTCGGCTATCATCGGAATCGTATGATAAAATATGACACTTCTCCTCGAATTATCGAGAAAATTGACGAATTTGGAATGGATATTCCCGGCCTTTACTCGCTACTTGGATGTGAAAATTGGTACCCAGAGATGGGAAATTTCACGTAGATTCGTTTTCTACCGATCGCGGGGCGATTTATATCGTTTTCGAGCGGCACGGAGGGAAAACGTAGGTGCGGTTTTTGACGTTTCAGGGAAGTCGAGAGTATAAAAATTGCCGTTTTATATGCATAATTTTCGTATAGATTCCGGGGGGCTCCGCGGCTGAGCTCGTAGCCACGTATGGGGACGTTCCTCGTCCAGAAAAAGCGACCCCCTCCCCGCGAGATGCTCCGGCTTCATAGGAGTACTTTCTACCGTTTTTCGCCTTTGGGCGATTTCGCGAAAATGGCCGATTTCGCGATTTTCTTTCGAAAATTTCGGGCACTTTAAGAGCGCCCGGGGGGGTTTTCGCGGTCGCTTCTCCTAGAGGAGGATTCGCCTTTTCGATCTGTTTTAAGATTCCCTCTCGAGCGGCCCTGCGGGCCGCTCGGAAAGCTACGCTTTCCGGGTCCCTCACGGGACCGTTTTCGATTTTTTTCTCTGGTTCCCGATCTTATCGTTTCAATATAATAGACTAGTAAGCGGGTAGATCAATAGGCCCGTAGATCCATAGGCCCGTAGATCCATAGGCCTGTAGTTCAATAGGCCAGTAGTTCAATTGGCCCATGGATCAATAAAGACCATAGATCAATATAGACCGCAGATCAATAGGACCCATACATCAATGAAGCGCGCAGAAACACGAAACACGTCAAATTACCCGTTGAAAGCGAAAAAGCTAGAAAGAACTATAAAAAACACGGAGAAACGCGAAAAAACACGAAGGAATCCGAAGAAACACGAAAAAACCGAAGTTATACAAAAGAAACCGAAATTACACGAAACAACGCGTGAAAACACGAAAGAACACCAAGTAACACAAAAAATCTAAAGGTTCCTGAGAAAAACCCGAAACACAAAAGTACTTGTAAATTGCACACCCCGTATATCACCCGACCGTAAACTTATTGTAAATTGCACACCCTGTATGACATTTTATTGAAATCCGCTCCCATTCGCGAGAAAACTTGAAGGAGAATGCATATGAGACACTCTGTATACAATTGATTAGCAGTGAAAAAAAAAACCAAAAGAATATCGTTGTTACTCCATCTATTCGAGTTCAGTAATTACCACGAAGGAAGTATCAAAATTATTCTATGGAGCTCCTATGTAACACCCCGTATATGTTTCGAAGATAATTTTTCCGTAAAAAACCCGAAGGAACACAAACAACTTGAAAAAACTTGAGAGCGCGCAAAAAAACAGAAGAACTTGTGAAGTGCTCACTCAGTATATCACCCGATCGCAAATTCATTGTAAATCGCACACCCTGTATGACATTTTACCGAAATTAGCTTTCACACGTGAAAAAACATGATGAAAAATGCATATGGGACACCCAGTATATAATTGATTTGCAGTGGGTGCTTTCATCATAAGAAACAAACCGAAAGAATATCGTTTTAACTCTATCGTTTCAAGTTCGGTGCATTCCACGAAGAAAGAACCCGACGAAACACGGAAAAACTTGAAAGAACCCGAAGTACCACGAATGAACGAAAAATATCCAAAGGAACCAAAAAACCCCGAAGGAGCACAAAATCACCGAAAGCGTGCAAAAAATAATTAAAGAACTTTTTAATTGCACACCCTGTATATCAATCGATCGCGAAATCATTGTTAATGGCACACCCTGTATGGGATTTCATTGAATTAAGCTCCCTTACGCGGAAAAGCACAAAAGCTGGAGAAAAACTCTGGTGAATGTCAGCGCTACTCAGATCTGACACCCTGTATATGAATCGAATATATTTTATCGAATTAAGATCCAAAACTCCCGAAACAACACAAAAACTCGAATTTGCGCAAAAAAATCAAATTAACTTGTAAATTGCACACCCTGTATATCACCCGATCGCAAATTCATTGTGAATCGCACACCCTGTATGACATTATACCGAAATCAGCTCCCATTCGCGAGAGAACTTGAAGAAAATGCATATGGGACACCCTGTATATAATTGATTCGCAGTGGGTGCTTTCTTCATGAAAAACAAACCGAAAGAATATCGTTTATAACTCTATCGTTTCGAGTTCAGTGCATTCCACCAAGAAAGAAACCGACCAAATACAAAAAAACGCGGAAAACATGATAGAACCGTAAGTAACACGAAATCTCTCGAAGAAAGAATCTGGTGAAAATCAGTGCTTTCCATAAGCACAGCCTGTATAGCGATTTTTTCGAGATAGCACAGCCTGTATAGCGATTCATCGCGATCTGTGTTCATTCTTCAAGGACGAAAATGAATTGGCGCGAAAATAGAGCCTGAAATGACGATTTTCAAACGCATATTTGAGGTGTTTTTCTTAAGAGTCTTGAATCGCGGGTGGTATCTAGAGATTCGGAATCTCCTGTAGATTCTTATTCGACTGCTCGGAAGGTGGAAAAAATCTTCCACCGCCCATATCCAGCGAAAAATCGATGCCGTATTTTCAAATTTGGAGCTCGCGTTCGGCTATCATCGGAATCGTATGAGAAACTATGACACTTATGATCGAAATATCGAGTAAATTGCCGAATTTGGAATGAAGAATTCGCGGCCTTATATCGCTACTTGGATATGAAAATTGGTACCTGGAGAAGGGGAATTTCCTCAAGTTTCATTTTCTACCGCCGAAAATGCGTTTTGAGGCTCGTAACGCCCGCACGAATCGAAAGCATCATGGGTGATTTTGACGTTTCGCGGGGCTGGCGAAACTAAAAATTGCCGTTTTACTTACGGGATTTTAGCCTAGAAATAGGGAGGCTCCGGAGTTCTAATGGGTTCTAAGGAAACCGGACGTCCTCGCTCTCGGAATATGTGGCGAGTCCGAGACGCTGGGCGTTTCGGCTTCGGAGCCTATTTCCTTTTTTCTGAGGCACTTTAGGCGATTTCGCAAAAAACGTCATTTTCGCGATTTTCGTTTGAAAATTTCGGGCTTTTTAAGAGCGCCCGGGGGGGTTTTCGGGGTCGCTTCTCCTAGAAGAGGATACGCCTTTTCGATCTGTTTTAAGATTGCCCCGGGTTCGGCCCTGCGGGCCTCACGCTCGGCTACGCCTCGCGGGTCCCTGACGGGACCACCTGTCAAAATTTTCTCTGGTTCCCGATCTTATCATTTCAATATATTAGACTAGTAAGCGGGTAGATCAATAGGCCCGTAGATCCATAGGCCAGTAGATCCATCAGCCAGTAGTTCAATAGGCCATTAGTTCAATTGGCCCATGGATCAATATAGACCATAGATCAATAGGGCCCATACATCAATGAAGCGCGCAGAAACACTAAACACGTCAAAAAACCAGATTGAAGCAAAAACATAAAAGTACTGGAAAAAACGAAGAAACGCGAAAAACACGGAAGAATCCGAAGAAAGACGAAAGAAACCGAAGTTACACGAAAGAAACCGAAATTACACGAAACAACGCGAGAAAACACAAAAGAACACCAAGTAACACAAAAACTCTAATAGAACCTGAAAAAAACCCGAAACACAAAAGTACTTGTAAATTGCACACCCCGTATATCACCCGATCGTAAACTCATTGTAAATTGCACACCTTGTATGACATTTTATCGAAATCAGTTCCCATTCGCGAAAAAACTTGAAGAGAAATGCATATGAGACACTCAGTATACAATTGATTAGCTTTAAAAAAAAACCAAGTGAATATCGTTGTTACTCCATCTATTCGAGTTCAGTCATTACCACGAAGGAAGTATCAAAATTATTCTATGGACCTCCTATGTAACACCCCGTATATGTTTCGAAAATAATTTTTCCGTAAAACGACCCGAAGGAACACAAAAAAATTGAAAAAACTTGAGAGCGCGCAAAAAAACAGAAGAACTTGTAAGGTGCTCACCCCGTATATCACCCGATCGCAAATTCATTGTAAATCGCGCACCCTGTATGACATTATACCGAAATCAGCTCTCATTCGTGAGAAAACCTGAAGAAAAATGCATATGGGACACCCCGTATATAATTGATTCGCAGTGGGTGCTTTCATCATAAAAAACAAACCGAAAGAATATCGTTTATAACTCTATCGTTTCAAGTTCAGTGTATTCCACCAAGAAAGAACCCGACCAAATACGAAAAAACGCGGAAAAACATGAAAGAACCCAAAGTAACACGGAAGAACGAAAAAAATCCAAAGGAACCCAAAAAACCTCGAAGGAGCACAAAATCAACGAAAGCGCGCAAAAAAACTCGAAGAAAGCTTGAAACCCCGAGGGAGCACAAAAAACCGAAAGCGTCCAAAAAATACCGAAAGAAACCAAAATTACACGAAACAACGCGAGAAAACACAAAAGAACACCAAGTAACACAAAAACTCTAATGGAACCTGAAAAAAACCCGAAACACAAAAGTACTTGTAAATTGCACACCCTGTATATCAATCGATCGCGAATTCATTGTTAATGGCACATCCTGTATGACATTTCATTGAATTCAGCTCTCTTACGCGGAAAAGCACGAAAGCTAGAGAAAAACTCTGGTGAATGTCAGCGCTACTCAGATCTGACACCCTGTATATGAATCGAATATATTTTATCGAATTCAAAACTGAAACACACCGGAGAAACACGAAAAACTCGAATTTGCGCGAAAAAAATCAAATTTACTTATAAATTGAGCACCCCGTATATCACATGATCGTAAATTCATTGTAAATCGCACACCCTGTATGACATTTTATCGAAATTAGATCCCACCCTCTAATTGGTTCGCAGTGGGTGCTTTTTCCATAAAAAATTCAGACGGAAAATCTCTCGAAGAAAGAATCTGGTGAAAATCAGTGCTTTCCATAAGCACAGCCTGTATAGCGATTTTTTCGAGATAGCACAGCCTGTATAGCGATTCATCGCGATCTGTGTGCATTCTTCAAGGACGAAAATGAATTAGCGCGAAAATAGAGCCTGAAATGACGATTTTCAAACGCATATTTGAGGTGTTTTTCTTGCGATTCGTGAACCGCGGGTGCTGTCTAG
Organism: Micraspis discolor; assembly: GCA_030674115.1. Classification (NCBI taxonomy): domain Eukaryota; kingdom Metazoa; phylum Arthropoda; class Insecta; order Coleoptera; family Coccinellidae; genus Micraspis; species Micraspis discolor. The sequence continues at coordinate 63,839 of JARTUT010000917.1, read as the reverse complement.
AGATTCGGAATCTCCTATAGATTCTTAATCGAGCACTTGGAAGGCCTGAAAAATCTTCTATCGCCCATATCGAGCGAAAAATTGATGCCTTATTTTCAAATTTGGAGCTCGCGTTCGGCTATCATCGGAATCGTATGAGAAACTATGACACTTCTGATCGAAATATCGAGTAAATTGCCGAATTTGGAATGAAGAATTCGCGGCCTTATCTCGCTACTTGATGTGAAAATTGGTACCCGGAGATTGGAAATTTCCGTAAGTTTCATTTTCTACCGCCGAAAATGCGTTTAGAGGCTCGTAGCGCACGCACGAATCGAAAGCATGGTGGGTGATTTTGACGTTTCGCGGGGCTGGCGAAACTAAAATTGCCGTTTTACTTACGGGATTTTAGCCTAGAAATAGGGAGGCTCCGGCTGAGTTCTAATGGGTTCTATGGGGACGGACGTCCTCGCTCTCGGAATATGTGGCGAGTCCGGGACGCTGGGCGTTTCGGCTTCGGAGCCTATTTCTTTTTTCTGAGGCACTTTGGGCGATTTCGCGAAAACGTCATTTTCGCGATTTTCTTTCGAAAATTTCGGGCACTTTAAGAGCGCCCGGGGGTGGTTTCGGGGTCGCTTCTCCTAGAACAGGATACGCCTTTTCGATCTGTTTTAAGATTCCCTCTCGAGCGGCCCTGCGGGCCGCTCGGAAAGCTACGCTTTCCGGGTCCCTAACGGGACCACCTGTCAAAATTTTCTCTGGTCCCCGATCTTATCGTACTATAATAGACTATAAGCGGGTAGATCAATAATATCCATAGGCCCGTAGATCCTTAGGCCAGTAGTTCAATAGGCCAGTAGTTCAATTGGCCGATGGATCAATATAGACCATAGATTGATATAGACCATAGATCAATAGGACCCATACATCAATGAAGCGCGCAGAAACACGAAACACGACAAAATACCCGTTGAAAGCGAAAAAGCTTGAAAGAACTGGAAAAAACGAAGAAACGCGAAAAAACACGAAAGAATCCGAAGAAACACGAAAAAACCGAAGTTACACGAAAGAAACCTAAATTACACGAAACAACGCGAGAAAACACGAAAGAACACCAAGTAACACAAAAATTTAAAGGAACCTGAAAAAAACCCGAAACACAAAAGTACTTGTCAATTGCACACCCTGTATATCACTCGATCGCAAATTCATTGTAAATCGCACACCCTGTATGACATTTTATACCGAAATCAGCTCCCATTTGCGAGAAAACTTGAAGAAAATGCATATGGGACACCCTGTATACAATTGATTAGCAGTGGGTGCTTTCATCATAAAAAACCCGAAAGAATATCGTTTATAACTCTATCGTTTCAAGTTCAGTAATTACCACGAAGGAAGAACCCAAAATATTCTAAACGCGAAAAAACATGATAGAACCCAAAGTATATGTTTCGAACGATAATTTTTCCGTAAAAAAACCCGAAGGAACACAAAATCAACGAAAGCGCGCAAAAAACTCGAAGAAAGCTTAAACTTGAGGGCGCGCAAAAAAACAGAAGAAAAATAATGGAAAAACTTTTAAATTGCTCCTCAGTATATCACCGATCGCGAAATCATTGTAAATCGCACACCCTGTATGACATTTTACCGAAATTAGCTCCCATTCACGTGAAAAAACATGATGAAAAAATGCATATGGGACACCCAGTATATAATTGATTTGCAGTGGGTGCTTTCATCATAAGAAACAAACCGAAAGAATATCGTTTTAACTCTATCGTTTCAAGTTCGGTGCATTCCACTGTAACGTGCTAATTGCCACGTTAAGTAGTGATGGTGAGCATGAGACTCTACTCTTAATTTTCTCAGGTGGGCTTGATTATCCCAGCAACAAAACTCCCCTCGGTTTTTGACAAATATAATGAGTACAATAAAAAGATACAATATTAAGTTACAAATTGTGTCAAATGTCCAATCTCCCAAGTACAACACACATTAGGGACTTATCTTAACAGTTGTCGAGCCTCCAAGCGCATCCTCCAATTTTCCAGATATAAGGTGAATTCCACGAAGATGTTCCATGCCAAGGGGATCAGTGCATGTAGATGGTTTCTGCACGAATTCTCTATCGTATTCAGACAGCTACTTGATACGATGCAATTCTCATCTCAGTCGAAGAAGGTGACCATGCCACAAGCTCAAATTAACAGTGCTTAATCCAGTGAAAGGACGTAGCTCAGCAGCCTATGGCATAACTCATCTCAAGATCAAACTGTGATGTTCTTGGCTTCGTCATAAGATGCAATTTAACCCCCAGGAGGAGCGAGAATGATCACGTACTTCTCGCAGATATTTAATTCAGAAAAGTTACACTTAGAAATTGATCTATTTAATTTCTTCAGAATATGAACGTTGTAACTTAATTGCTTCGAGACCGAGAAAGAAATCCTTGAAGGTAACCGATAGAGGTTAGCTTCCGGAACACAGAAATAAGCACAGAGCACATACATCTTCTATAATGCATGGTATCGCGAAATCGTCTCAAATCAGGGGCGTACGAAAAAGGGGTGCAAGCCGTTGCACACACCTCCTCCCAGGAAAGAAAATTTTTCAGAATGAGAAATTTTCCAATTAAAATCCCGAAATATAAGTCAAACTAAACAAATGTCATGAGATATGTGGTCACTGAGGGTGGCCAGATACCAAGATACGCCAAGGCAAGGAACTCTGACGAGAGAGACGTGGGCAAAAGCTACGGCTTGATGCACGACCAACGAGAGGTCACACTCTTCGCGAGTCTAGCGGGATACATAGAGACACAAGTAGGTATATAGAAAAGATAAAAACCAACGTTAAAATCGGGAAATGTCAAAATCGATAAACGTCAAAATCAGATATATATATATAGTTATCAACACGTCAGATGTTCAACGGTCACATTCCCAGGCCTATGGCGGATCCAAAACACCCCTCCGTCACCAGGGTACCACAGCTTAATTTATTGGGCGCCAGCAAGCATAAGCTTACAGAGACAAAATCGAGATAAGGAATCATAGGAAAGATACATACGACAAGGCAAATCAAGATATGTACGATAAGGTAAGGTAAGATATATATGCGATAAGGTACGATAAGGTAAGGTAAGATGTGCACGATAAGGTAAGATATGTACCTCGCGGCAAGGCAAGATACATTGCGATAAAATAAGGCAAGATACCCACGGTAAGACAAAGTAAGATATGTGATATAAGGCAAGGTAAGATATTCGCGGCAAGATAAGACAAGATATGTATGATAAGATCAGACAAGATATCTACGACAAAATAAGGTAAGCCTCAATTCTTTCAATCCGGTACATAAGAAAACGTCAGAGTGTCACTCGACGTCAAATTCAAAAACAACTCCAAAATACACCGGCGGTTACACCAAAGAGGGTTTATCAGCTGCATATCCACAATGTACTCCAGACAGATTAACGGCCACACTCGCAAAGAAGATTCGTAACCTGCGAGATTTGAAGAAAACACAAGCACCAAAGGCCAAAAGGAACCTCCACAGGGTCAAACCAAACATGGCTAAACCACTAAAAACACAAGATAATGCAAGCAACAACTGCCAATCGAAAAGGTGCACCAGAAAGAAAGAGTTTAAGGAGGCAAAGGTCATAATCGTGCTACTCATGATCATCCCTGCCAGAGCTGGTGGACTCCCGACGAGTTAGGTCCTGCTTAAGATGTTTGACATGAAAGTTGCCCAACTTGTGTCCGTTCTGATCCTTCAGGCCATAGACCAATGGAGACACCACTTTATCAACAATACAGGAACATACTTAGGAGCCAGTTTCGCAGAAAACTTGTTGGAGGCATCCGAAAGGACAAAGTTCTTTTTCCAAACCCTATCACCTACCGCAAAACGAACGTCACGCTTCCTTAGATTATATCGACATGCATTTTTCTTATATGCATCTAACAGTCTATGTTGGACAGTGTCGTAAATCTCCGGAAGTTCTCTGAGCTGCAGAGATGGATCCAAAAGCTTATTCTCCACTTCAACCAGATTGCGAGCATTATCTGAAATCAATCCAAAAATGCGCCATCTGTAGGGACGTTTCTATGAAAACACAAGTAAGAAGGGGAATAACCAGTAACCTCATGTTTGGCCAACCTAATAGCCTGAGCAATCTGGTGAATATTTTGGTCCCAGGTGTTGTGATTCTCATCTATAAAGGATCTTATGGCAGTTGTTATCGTTTTGTTTACTCGCTCAGTAGGATTTATTTGAGGAAAATACCTTCGCATTGTACCATATTTTCTGTACTTTATACCTCTCGATCAAGCTCTTGAACTCCCTAGAAATAAACTGAACTCCATTGTCCACCACTACTATCTGAGGAACCCCAAAGACAAGGAAAACCTGATTCTCAACAAAGCTGGCAACAGCCCTAGCGGTAGCTCTAGCCATAGGATGCACCAAGACAAATTTCGTAAACCAATCCGTAACCACGAGAACATACTGGTTCCCACTTTTAACCTAGGATATGGACCTATTAAATCCGCAGATATCAGTTGAAAAGGATGATTGATGTTTCAGGTAATTTCCCGTCAAACCAGCTTGTGGCAAATTATCAGACTTACAGGAAGCACACACCCCACATTTACGAACGTAAGCTTTCACGGAGTTTCTCATCTTAGGCCAATAGTACAATTGAGACAATCTAGAGAGGGTCTTAAAAACACCAAAATGTCCAGCCAAGGGATCGTCATGATATCTCCTTAAAAGCTCCAATCTGTTCGCCGTCGGAACCACAATTTTCCATTCCGGAGAGTTATCCGAGAACCTGGACCTACACATAATATGCTTGTATAAAACACCTCAGAGACCCTAAAATCAGTAAAGGACTCAGGGTTCCTTCCAACTCTGTCACACATGTCACGATACCAACTATCCGTTTTCAAGGTACCAAGATCAAGAACAGCCACCTCAGGGATTCGGGACAAGGAATCAGCAACGGTATTCAGGGAGCCACTCCGATGGACTATCCTAAAGCGATGGCAAGATAATCGAACCATCCACCTAGCAATTCTGGGAGAGGGATTTTCATTGAGTGTAGCCACTGCAAGGAAGAGTGGTCTGTTATCACCGTGAACTCAGTTCCCTCAATGTAAGGGCGAAATCGATCGATAGAAAGTAGAACGGCGAGAAGCTCCTTCTCCGTCGTGGTGTAGTTTCGCTGAGACTTTGACAAGGATTTGCTGAAATATGCTATAGGATGTTCAACACCATCGGTCTCCTGAAAGAGTACACTTCCCACACCAACATCTGAGGCATCACAGGCAAGAATAAAGCGCTTGGAGAAATCCGGACTGGCCAAAATGGGAGTCGTGGTGAGCAACTGCTTTATCTTTATGAAGGCAGTGTTAGCATCATCTGTCCATTGCACAGGTTGTCCCTTCCTACGACCCTTCAAAAGGTCCAAAATAGGAGAACAGACACTAGAAAATCCTTCAGAAATCGCCTATAATATCCAATGAGACCAATTAATCGCCTAATCTGAGTGGTGTTAGTGGGGACAGGATATTCCAAAATGGATCTAACCTTATCAGGGTCCGTTCGTAGACCATGCTCATCCACCAAAAATCCCAGGAATTTGAGTGAGGGACGACAGAACTGACATTTTTCAAAGTTGACAGTAAGGTTGGCTTCTCTAAGACGGTTGGCAAGATCTTTCAACACTCTAACATGGGTCTCGAAATCAGGGTGACAATAATTACATCATCCAGATAATAAAATACATACGGTTCCAGTGATGAACCTATGACCATGTCCATGAGACGACACATAGCCTGGGAGGCATTATTCAGACCAAAAGGAAGAACTTTAAAACAAAAGAGACCACGACCTTGAACAGCAAATGTAGTCTTCAACTTGGACTCATCATCAAGAGGAATTTGAAAGAAAGCAGACTTCAGATCCACTGAGGACAAAAAGGAGGCATTGCTTACCTTACTAATTATAGTTTCAATCAAAGGCATAGGATATGAATCAGGAGGGTAACAGAATTCAGCTTTCTGCCATCAAAACAAACTCTATATGATCCATCCTTCTTATTCACCAACCAAAGAGGAGACGACCAAGGAGAAACAGTGGTAACAGGCTCAATGATATCGAGTTCTAGCATCTCGTCTATCTGTCTATTGAGGACAGACTGCATAGCAGGTGAGAGGGGATATTGACGCTGACGTATCGGAGATCCCTCCGTCTTAATGGAGTGTGTTAGAAGATGAGTTCTACCTATTTTATCCTTCGGTCCAAGTATTCGAAATTGATCAATGACTTCCTCCAAGTTACATCTCTGAGCCGGAGTCAAGGCATCAGCAGGTCTAATCACACGAACAGCAGATGAATTTAGCACTGAAGAATTATAAGAGGAATCAGTGAAGTTCAGACTAAGGTTGAAAGTCTGAATAAAATCCATCCCAAGAATCATTTCCTGAGAAATGGAAGGAATAACTAACACCCTAAGATCTCTCGAGACACCATTCAATTCAATACTCAGAGTAACATAACCCAGAGTACTCTGCAAAGTTCCATCAGCGGTGGTGACATGTAAGGAAACATCATAATTCAAAGGTAAATTCAACTTCTTCAGCAAAAACAACGACGGTGAACCAATAATCGACACATTACTACCGCTATCCAATAACGCTAAGATACTTTCAGAAGAAATCTTCACTCTAAGATAAGGTCTATTATCATCAAAAACTCTCTCTATCAAGGGACACACAGAATGAGTAAGAGGCTCTGGCTGGGAAGTTAAGGGATGTGTTTTCTCAGTTGAACAGAAGGCTTTGATTTTCAGCAACCAATCATTAAAATCCTCACGATCAAATGTACCTACAATGTTGTGCCGCTTGGACCTGGACTTCTGGCAGGATCTAAATGCGGAGTCACGCCCTCTGCCATAACGTGACCAGCATCTGCGTTTTTTTGAACACTTAGGGCACCTCGATTTTATGAGATTTTTGGCTCCACAGCCATAACAAAATACATTCCGACGCCTCACGCATGATGAATATTTATGTCCAGTCTTGTCGCAATTCCAGCATGTAATCAAGTTAACCTGAGAAACTTCACGAGACTTCACGGTGCTTAACCCAAGAGTACCTCAACTCTTTTTTACACAAGGAGGTCAGATCAGACAGAGTATCAATATCTCTCAAAACCAATGCCCTCACATAGTCCGGTAGCAAATTCGATCTAATAATCCTAACCATCTCTACTCTCAGAATTTTAACATTTAAACGATAAAATTGAGCTTCCATCGAGGATATAAAAACACCAACACTTTCCCGCGAACGCTGCTTTCTCGATTTTATCTCATCGAGTAGAACCTGATCATAATTTGCATGCAAAAAAGCATCCTTGAGCGCATCCACCATTTCCGACCACGTGCTGAAAGATTTTCTAACGAAGTGATTGTGCCACCAAGTCCAGGCATCTGACTCAAATAAATCTGAAGCCGAGGCAAATAGGTCCTCATCAGAACAGCCACGAGAGATCTTTAAAGTATCCAAAAGTTCGAGAAATGGTACGAGTGGCTCTTTTCCAGAAAATTTTCTGATGTTCCATTTATAAACAGGCACTTTACTACTAGATGATTGTACACAAGAGGAAGAGTGAGAAGTTAGAGTGACAGGATCCGAAAGAACGGAGGTAGCAGTTTTAGTCGAGAGCTTGTGGTCATGGAAATCTGCCTCTAAGTCAATAATCTTAAGCCTAAGGTCATGCTTTTTGACTCTCCAAGGTATCGTCCTCAAGTGAAATGCGTTTCAAGCGACCAGCACAGTGAGATAACCTATCCTCAATTTTGGCCAAATCGGCAAGGCCATACTTATGAGTTAATTTAGATATCTTCGATTCTAAATCGGAAATCGAAAGAGAAAGCTCATGAAAGTCATCCTCTACAGAAAAAATACCTGATACTCAGAAGGACCTCCATCCCTCTCTGCTTGTGCCAAAAGACCTCTCAAAATCTTACGATTAAATTCAACGGTTCTCCTGTCATCCCTGCCCAAGCGTATCGCAACCTCATAAGAGAGTTCATGACTCTTTAAGGAGTCCGGATTCATGACTTCAAAAATTTTTTTAGATATAAGATAATAATTGGAGTTAAAAAAAGCACAAAATGATAACAGTTAAGGCACGTGATAATAGTAAACAGAAAGGTATATAACATCAACTTATGCAATAGCAAGATATATAAATGTAGATAACGATATACTATGAGAGACTGGTTTTGTTGTTATAAGTGAGATTAATTTGTTGCCAGGTTCCTCGAGCCCCACGTTATGCCAATGTGTAACGTGCTAATTGCCACGTTAAGTAGTGATGGTGAGCATGAGACTCTACTCTTAATTTTCTCAGGTGGGCTTGATTATCCCAGCAACAAAACTCCCCTCGGTTTTTGACAAATATAATGAGTACAATAAAAGATACAATATTAAGTTACAAATTGTGTCAAATGTCCAATCTCCCAAGTACAACACACATTAGGGACTTATCTTAACAGTTGTCGAGCCTCCAAGCGCATCCTCCAATTTTCCAGATATAAGGTGAATTCCCACGAAGATGTTCCATGCCAAGGGATCAGTGCATGTAGATGGTTTCTGCACGAATTCTCTATCGTATTCAGACAGCTACTTGATACGATGCAATTCTCATCTCAGTCGAAGAAGGTGACCATGCCACAAGCTCAAATTAACAGTGCTTAATCCAGTGAAAGGACGTAGCTCAGCAGCCTATGGCATAACTCATCTCAAGATCAAACTGTGATGTTCTTGGCTTCGTCATAAGATGCAATTTAACCCCCAGGGAGGAGCGAGAATGATCACGTACTTCTCGCAGATATTTAATTCAGAAAAGTTACACTTAGAAATTGATCTATTTAATTTCTTCAGAATATGAACGTTGTAACTTAATTGCTTCGAGACCGAGAAAAAAATCCTTGAAGGTAACCGATAGAGGTCAGCTTCCGGAACACAGAAATAAGCACAGAGCACATACATCCTCTATAATGCATGGTATCGCGAAATCGTCTCAAATCAGGGGCGTACGAAAAAGGGGTGCAAGCCGTTGTACCACGAAGAAAGAACCCGACGAAACACGGAAAACTTGAAAGAACCCGAAGTACCAATGAATGAACGAAAAATATCCAAAGGAACCAAAAACCCCGAAGGAGCACAAAATCACCGAAAGCGTGCAAAAATAATGAAAGAACTTTTAATTGCACACCCTGTATATCAATCGATCGCGAAATCATTGTTAATGGCACACCCTGTATGGGATTTCATTGAATTAAGCTCCCTTACGCGGAAAAGCACAAAAGCTGGAGAAAAATCTCTGGTGAATGTCAGCGCTACTCAGATCTGACACCCTGTATATGAATCGAATATATTTTATCGAATTAAGATCCAAAATTCTGAAACAACACAAAAACTCGAATTTGCGCAAAAAATCAAATTAACTTGTAAATTGCACACCCTGTATATCACCCGATCACAAATTCATTGTGAATCGCACACCCTGTATGACATTATACCGAAATCAGCTCCCATTCGCGAGAGAACTTGAAGAAAATGCATATGGGACACCCTGTATCTAATTGATTCGCAGTGGGTGCTTTCTTCATAAAAACAAACCGAAAGAATATCGTTTATAACTCTATCGTTTCGAGTTCAGTGCATTCCACCAAGAAAGAAACCGACCAAATACGAAAAAACGCGGAAAACATGATAGAACCGTAAGTAACACGAAATCTCTCGAAGAAAGAATCTGGTGAAAATCAGTGCTTTCCATAAGCACAGCCTGTATAGCGATTTTTTCGAGATAGCACAGCCTGTATAGCGATTCATCGCGATCTGTGTTCATTCTTCAAGGACGAAAATGAATTGGCGCGAAAATAGAGCCTGAAATGACGATTTTCAAACGCATATTTGAGGTGTTTTTCTTAAGAGTCTTGAATCGCGGTGGTAATTAGAGATTCGGAATCTCCTGTAGATTCTTATTCGAGTGCTCGGAAGGTGGAAAAAATCTTCCACCGCCCATATCCAGCGAAAAATCGATGCCGTATTTTCAAATTTGGAGCTCGCGTTCGGCTATCATCGGAATCGTATGAGAAACTATGACACTTATGATCGAAATATCGAGTAAATTGCCGAATTTGGAATGAAGAATTCGCGGCCTTATATCGCTACTTGGATATGAAAATTGGTACCTGGAGAAGGGGAATTTCCTCAAGTTTCATTTTCTACCGCCGAAAATGCGTTTAGAGGCTCGTAACGCCCGCACGAATCGAAAGCATCATGGGTGATTTTGACGTTTCGCGGGCTGGCGAAACTAAAAATTGCCGTTTTTCTTACGAAATTTTAGCCTAGAAATAGGGGGGCTCCGGAATTCTAATGGGTTCTAAGGAAACCGGACGTCCTCGCTCTCGGAATATGTGGCGAGTCCTGGACGCTGGGCGTTTCGGCTTCGGAGCCTATTTCCATTTTTCCGGGGCACTTTTATGATTTCGCGAAAAACGTCATTTTCGCGATTTTCGTTTGAAAATTTCCCGGGCACTTTAAGAGCGCCCGGGGGTTTTCGGGGTCGCTTCTCCTAGAAGAGGATACGCCTTTTCGATCTGTTTTAAGATTGCCCTCGGTTCGGCCTCTGGGCTCTCACGCTCGGCTACGCCTCGCGGTCCCTAACGGGACCACCTGTCAAAATTTTCTTTGGTTCCCGATCTTATCATTTTAATATATTAGACTAGTAAGCGGGTAGATCAATAGGCCCATGGATCAATATAGACCATAGATCATAATGGACCATAGATCAATATAGACCATAGATCATAATGGACTATAGATCAATATAGACCATAGATCAATATAAACCATAGATCAATAGGGCCCATATATCAATGAATCGCGCAGAAACACGACACACGTCAAAATACCCGTTGAAAGCGAAAAACATGAAAGAACTGAAAAACGCGAAGAAACGCGAAAAACACGGAAGAATCCGAAGAAACACGAAAGAAACCGAGTTACACGAAAGAAACCGAAATTACACGAAACAACGCGAGAGAACACGAAAGTACCCCAAGTAACACAAATAGTCCAAAGGAACCTGAAAAAAAACCCGAACGAATACATATAACTTGAAAGCGCACAAAAAACTTGAAGTCACGCGAAAAACCCGGAGAAATACAAAAACCGAAAGCGCGCAAAAATCAAAAGTACTTGTAAATTGCACACCCCGTATATCACCCGAACGTAAACTCATTGTAAATTGCACACCTTTATGACATTTTATCGAAATCAGCAAAATAACTTGTAAATCTCTCGAAGAAAAAATCTGAAAGAATGAAAATCAGTGCTTTCCATAAGCACAGCCTGTATAGCGATTTTTTCGAGATAGCACAGCCTGTATAGCGATTCATCGCGATCTGTGTGCATTCTTCAAGGACGAAAATGAATTAGCGCGAAAATAGAGCCTGAAATGACGATTTTCAAACGCATATTTGAGGTGTTTTTCTCGCGATTCGTGAAACGTGAGTGGTCTCTAGAGATTCGGAATCTCCTGTAGATTCTTAATCGAGCACTTGGAAGGCCTGAAAAAATCTTCGACCGCCCATATCGAGCGAAAAATTGATGCCGTATTTTCAAATTTGGAGCTCGCGTTCGGCTATCATCGGAATCGTATGAGAAATTATGACATTTTGCCTCTTTTCACCGTAGAAATTGCCGAATTTGGAATGAAGAATTCGCGGCCTTATATCGCTACTTGGATATGAAAATTGGTACCTGGAGATGGGGAATTTCCTCAAGTTTCATTTTCTACCGCCGAAAATGCGTTTAGAGGCTTGTATCGCATGCACGAGCGAAAGCATCATGGGTGATTTTGACGTTTCGCGGGGCTGACGAAACTAAAATTGCCGTTTTACTTACGGGATTTTAGCCTAGAAATAGGGAGGCTCCGGAGTTCTAATGGGTTCTAAGGAAACCGGACGTCCTCGCTCTCGGAATATGTGGCGAGCCCGGGACGCTGGGCGTTTCGGCTTCGGAGCCTATTTCCTTTTTCTGAGGCACTTTAGGGCGATTTCGCGAAAAACGTCATTTTCGCGATTTTCTTTCGAAAATTTCGGGCACTTTAAGAGCGCCCGGAGGGTTTTCGGGGTCGCTTCTCCTAGAAGAGGATACGCCTTTTCGATCTGTTTTAAGATTGCCCCGGGTTCGGCCCTGCGGGTCTCACGCTCGGCTACGCCTCGCGGGACCCCGACGGGACCACCTGTCAAAATTTTCTCTGGTTCCCGATCTTATCATTTTAATATATTAGACTAGTAAACGGGTAGATCAATAGGCCCATGGATCAATATAGACCATAGATCATAAGGGACCATAGATCAATATAGACCACAGATCAATAGGGCCCATACATCAATGAAGCGCGCAGAAACACTAAACACGTCAAAATACCCGTTGAAAGCGAAAAAACTTGAAAGAACTGTAAAAAACACGAAGAAACGCGAAAAACACGAAAGAATCCGAAGAAACACGAAAGAAACCGAAGTTACACGAAAGAAACCGAAATTACACGAAACAACGCGAGAAAACACGAAAGAACCCCAAGCGACACAAATAATCCAAAGGAACCTGAAAAAATCCCGAGAGAATACATATAACTTGAAAGCGCGCAAAAAAACTCGAAGTCACGCGAAACACCCCGGAGAAATATAAAAAAACCGAAAGCGCGCAAAAAAACAAAAGTACTTGTAAATTGCACACCCCGTATATCACCCGATCGTAAACTCATTGTGAATTGCACACCCTGTATGACGTTTTATCGAAATCAGCAAAATAACTTGTGAATTGCACACCCCGTATATCACATGATCGTAAATTAATTGTAAATCGCACACCCTGTATGCCATTTTATCGAAATTAGAGCCCATACGCGAGAAAACTTGAAGAAAAAAATGCATTTGGGACACCCACTCTATAATTGATTCGCAGTGGTGCTTTTTCCATAAAATATTCAGACGGAAAATCTCTCGAAGAAAGAATCTGGTGAAAATCAGTGCTTTCCATAAGCACAGCCTGTATAGCGATTTTTTCGAGATAGCACAGCCTGTATAGCGATTCATCGCGATCTGTGTGCATTCTTCAAGGACGAAAATGAATTAGCGCGAAAATAGAGCCTGAAATGACGATTTTCAAACGCATATTTGAGGTGTTTTTCTTGCGATTCGTGAAACGTGGGTGGTCTCTAGTGATTCGGAATCTCCTGTAGATTCTTAATCGAGCACTTGGAAGGCCTGGAAAATATTCGACCGCCCATATCGAGCGAAAAATTGATGCCGTATTTTCAAATTTGGAGCTCGCGTTCGGCTATCATCGGAATCGTATGAGAAATTATGACATTTTGACTCATTTCACCGTAAAATTGCCGAATTTCGAATGAAGAATTCGCGGCTTTGACTCGCTACTTGGATATGAAAATTGGTACCCGGAGATTGGAAATTTCCTCAAGTTTCATTTTCTACCGCCGAAAATGCGTTTAGAGGCTCGTAGCGCTCGCACGAATCGAAAGCATCATGGGTGATTTTGACTTTTCGCGGGGCTGGCGAAACTAAAATTGCCGTTTTACTTACGGGATTTTAGCCTAGAAATAGGGGGCTCCGGAGTTCTAATGGGTTCTGAGGAAACCGGACGTCCTCGCTCTCGGAATATGTGGCGAGTCCGGGACGCTGGGCGTTTCGGCTTCGGAGCCTATTTCCTTTTTCTGAGGCACTTTGGGCGATTTCACGAAAAACGTCATTTTCGCGATTTTCTTTCGAAAATTTCGGGCACTTGGAGGAGCGCGGGGGGGTTTTCTTGGTCGCTTCTCCTAGAGGAAGATACGCCTTTTCGATTTTTCTTAAGATTCCCTCTCTAGCGGCCCTGTGGGCTGCAAGGAAAGCTTCGCTTTCCGGGTCCCTGACGGGACCACCTGTCAAAATTTTCTCTGGTTCCCGATCTTATCGTTTTAATATATTAGACTAGTAAGCGGGTAGATCAATAGGCCCGTAGATCCATAGGCCAGTAGATCCATCAGCCAGTAGTTCAATAGGCCATTAGTTCAATTGGCCCATGGATCAATATAGACCATAGATCAATAGGGCCCATACATCAATGAAGCGCGCAGAAACACTAAACACGTCAAAAAAACCAGATTAAAGCAAAAAAACATAAAAGTACTGGAAAAAAACGAAGAAACGCGAAAAAACACGGAAGAATCCGAAGAAAGACGAAAGAAACCGAAGTTACACGAAAGAAACCGAAATTACACGAAACAACGCGAGAAAACACAAAACAACACCAAGTAACACAAAAACTCTAATAGAACCTGAAAAAAACCCGAAACACAAAAGTACTTGTAAATTGCACACCCCGTATATCACCCGATGGTAAACTCATTGTAAATTGCACACCTTGTATGACATTTTATCGAAATCAGTTCCCATTCGCGAGAAAACTTGAAGAGAAATGCATATGAGACACTCAGTATACAATTGATTAGCTTTAAAAAAAAAAACCAAGAGAATATCGTTGTTACTCCATCTATTTGAGTTTAGTCATTACCACGAAGGAAGTATCAAAATTATTCTATGGACCTCCTATGTAACACCCCCTATATGTTTCGAAAATAATTTTTCCGTAAAACGACCCGAAGGAACACAAAAAACTTGAAAAAACTTGAGAGCGCGCAAAAAAACAGAAGAACTTGTAAAGTGCTCACCCCGTATATCACCCGATCGCAAATTCATTGTAAATCGCACACCCTGTATGACATTATACCGGAATCAGCTCTCATTCGCGAGAAAACCTGAAGAAAAATGCATATGGGACACCCCGTATATAATTGATTCGCAGTGGGTGCTTTCATCATAAAAAAAAAACCGAAAGAATATCATTTATAACTCTATCGTTTCAAGTTCAGTGCATTCCACCAAGAAAGAACCCGACCAAATACGAAGAAACGCGAAAAACACGGAAGAATCCGAAGAAAGACGAAAGAAACCAAAATTACACGAAACAACGCGAGAAAACACAAAAGAACACCAAGTAACACAAAAACTCTAATGGAACCTGAAAAAAACCCGAAACACAAAAGTACTTGTAAATTGCACACCCTGTATATCACCCGATCGTAAACTCATTGTAATTGCACACCTTGTATGACATTTTATCGAAATCAGCTCCCATTTGCGAGAAAACTTGAAGAGAAATGCATATGAGACACTCAGTATACAATTGATTAGCTTCAAAAAAAAAAAACCAAGAGAATATCGTTGTTACTCCATCTATTCGAGTTCAGTCATTACCACGAAGGAAGTATCAAAATTATTCTATGGACCTCCTATGTAACACCCCGTATATGAATCGAAAATAATTTTTCCGTAAAACAACCCGAAGGAACACAAAAAACTTGAAAAAACTTGAGAGCGCGCAAAAAAACAGAAGAACTTGTATAGTGCTCACCCTGTATATCACTCGATCGCAAATTCATTGTAAATCGCGCACCCTGTATGACATTATGCCGAAATCAGCTCTCATTCGTGAGAAAACCTGAAGAAAAATGCATATGGGACACCCCGTATATAATTGATTCGCAGTGGGTGCTTTTATCATAAAAAACAAACCGAAAGAATATCGTTTATAACTCTATCGTTTCAAGTTCAGTGTATTCCACCAAGAAAGAACCCGACCAAATACGAAAAAACGCGGAAAAACATGAAAGAACCCAAAGTAACACGGAAGAACGAAAAATCCAAAGGAACCCAAAAAAGGAGCACTCGAAGGAGCACAAAATCAACGAAAGCGCGCAAAAAAACTCGAAGAAAGTTTGAAACCCCGAGGGAGCACAAAAAACCGAGAGCGTGCAAAAAATACCGAAAGAACTTGTAAATTGCACACCCTGTATATCAATCGATCGCGAATTCATTGTTAATGGCACATCCTGTATGACATTTCATTGAATTCAGCTCTCTTACGCGGAAAAGCACGAAAGCTAGAGAAAAACTCTGGTGAATGTCTGCGCTACTCAGATCTGACACCCTGTATATGAATCGAATATATTTTATGGAATTCAGAACTGAAACACACGAAGAAACACGAAAAACTAAAATTCACGCGAAATAAATCAAATTTACTTATAAATTGAGCACCCCGTAATATCACATGATCGTAAATTCATTGTAAATCGCACACCCTGTATGACATTTTATCGAAATCAGATCCCACTCTCTAATTGGTTCGCAGTGGGTGCTTTTTCCATAAAAAATTCAAACGGAAAATCTCTCGAAGAAAGAATCTGGTGAAAATCAGTGCTTTCCATAAGCACAGCCTGTATAGCGATTTTTTCGAGATAGCACAGCCTGTATAGCGATTCATCGCGATCTGTGTGCATTCTTCAAGGACGAAAATGAATTAGCGCGAAAATAGAGCCTGAAATGACGATTTTCAAACGCATATTTGAGGTGTTTTTCTCGCGATTCGTGAAACGTGACAGGTCTCTAGAGATTCGGAATCTCCTGTAGATTCTTAATCGAGCACTTGGAAGGCCTGAAAAATCTTCGACCGCCCATATCGAGCGAAAAATTGATGCCGTATTTTCAAATTTGGAGCTCGCGTTCGGCTATCATCGGAATCGTATGAGAAATTATGACATTTTGCCTCATTTCACCGTAAAAATTGCCGAATTTGGAATGAAGAATTCGCGGCCTTATCTCGCTACTTGGATATGAAAATTGGTACCCAGAGATGGGGAATTTCCTCAAGTTTCATTTTCTACCGCCGAAAATAAGTTTCGAGGCTTGTATCACCCGCACTGAGCGAAAGCATCATGGTTGATTTTGACGTTTCGCGGGGCTGGCGAAACTAAAAATTGCCGTTTTACTTACGAAATTTTAGCCTAGAAATAGGGGGGCTCCGGAGTTCTAATGGGTTCTAAGGAAACCGGACGTCCTCGCTCTCGGAATATGTGGCGAGTCCGGGACGCTGGGCGTTTCGGCTTCGGAGCCTATTTCCTTTTTTCTGAGGCACTTTAGGCGATTTCGCGAAAATGACGTTTTTCGCGATTTTCTTTCGAAAATTTCGGGCACTTTAAGAGCGCCCGGGGGGATTTTCGCGGTCGCTTCCCCTAGAAGAGGATACGCCTTTTCGATTTTTTTTAAGATTCCCTCTCGAGCGGCCCTGCGGGCCGCAAGGAAAGCTTCGCTTTCCGGGTCCCTAACGGGACCACCTGTCAAAATTTTCTCTGGTCCCCGATCTTATTACTTTATTATATAGACTAGTAAGCGGGTAGATCAATAGGCCCGTAGATGCATAGGCCCGTAGATCCATAGGCCAGTAGTTCAATAGGCCAGTAGTTCAATTGGCCCATGGATCAATATAATAATAATAATAATAATAATCTTTATTCATCCCTTAGACATTAATTGTATGAGACAAGTCAAAATGAAAAAATACAGGAAAACAACAAATTTTGATCTGAAAGATCGACTTGAAGAGAAAAAATTTGATATCAAATTACAAAGGATCAACCATATATTCATTTAGACTATAATAACCTTTTTACATAACATGGATTTAGTCTCCCTCTTGAAACAAGCAAAATTCATATTTTTAAAACATTCTGGTAATTTATTGTAAATTTTAATACCTTGGTAAGTAGGTGAATGTTCAAACTTCGTCGTTCGGTGCTTAGGCAGAGACAGGATTTTGTCATTTCTCGTTGTATAGGAGTGATGACTGGACAATCTTTCTAGAGTTCTTAAATTTTGCTTGATCAAGAGCAGTGACTTATAAATATATACACAAGGGACTGTCAAAATTTTATTCTCCACAAAGAGAGGTCTGCAGGAGGATCTCGAGTCTATACCAAAGATCAAGCGCAGGACCCTCTTCTGAGCAACAAAACTCTATCTACATCAGTGGAATTTCCCAAAGTAAAATATTATAAGAAATGTGGCTGTAAACCAAACAATAGTATAAATCAAGCAAACATTCAAGTGAAAAATAATTTTTTACTCGGTTTATTGTATAATATGATGAATTCAACTTTTTACTCAGTATGTGATTAGTCCACCTAAGATATTCGTCAATGTATATACCTGAAAACTTTATATATTTCATTGAAGTATTAGAACAGCTGATACTCAAAATGTCACGGTTCATGTTTTTCAGACCAACGTAAATACATTTAGTTTTCTCGACATTTAAGAGTAGTGCATTCCTTTGGCTACAATCCATAAGACTTTTAATAATACCTTTACAGGCATCAACAAGTTCAGTAACACTCGAGGCTGTAACGGCAACAGAAAAATCATCTACAAAAATGAGCACTAACACCGATCTCAGGTAATCAGGCAAATCATTGATGAAAATTATGAACTCAAGACAGAACCTTGGGGCACGCCAGACGTGGTGTCGTATTTATTACTGAAAACTTTGTTAACCTTTACCTTCATGGTCAAGGAACACACCTCTAAATCCCAAATCCCAAAATACAATTTCTCTTTTATGAACTCGAACGATATAACATCAAATGCACAGGACAAGTCGAAAAATAACCCTGCTACAAATCGGCCCTCATCCAGAAATTTATGGACACATTCAATGAACTTATAAGCTGCTATCTCAGTAGAACGACCAGGCCTAAACCGATGCTGAGAGTCAGAAATCAAACTGTATCTATCCAGAAACCGTGTGATTCTCCTCAAAACAATACTTTCAATCACCTTTGAAATAACACTCAGCACAGATACAGGACGGTAGTTGGAAATGTTTTGAATGTCATTTTTATTCTTTGGAACCGGAATAACTATTGCAGCCTTAAGAAGATTCGGAAATGCACCACTAGTGACAGATAAATTTATGAGATATGCTAGGTGATCGGATATAAACTCTCCTGATGCCTTTATAAGTCGACTGGATATATAGTCAGTTCCAGCACTTTTTTGTTTTTAAACTTCTTATTGCATCAAAAACTTCAACATCAATTACAGGGTAGAAATAAAATGTATGTAAAGACATAGAACTAGTTGTACAGTTTTTTGAGAGTTCAGTACCATAATGAAGTTTGAGCCGACCGCTAGCATAACTAGAAAAATACTCTCCGAAAGCTTCAGCTACCATCGAAGACTCTGAACAGATGGTATTCTTTATATTTAAAGAAATATCAGAATTAGTTGAACCTTTATGACCTGTTTCATGTTTGACTATATTCCAAACCGCTTTATTTTTATTTTCCGATTTAAGAAGAAATTGATCATAATGAAGCCTCTTAGTTCTACGGAGCAACAGACTGTATTCAGTCTTTGCTTTTTTATAAACTTCCAGAGAATGAAGAGATCTAATATTTGCATGAACCCAAAAGAGGTTCTTCAGACTTAAACTAGCCTGTCTAACCTCATCGTTTATCCAATCTTTTCCCAAATTATTTCGACACATGACTTTTTTAACAGGAAAACATTCCCTCACTAAGGATTGAAATTTTTCTATAAATATCCGATAACAAATATTGACATCACTGCAACTATATAAATCCTGAAAAGAAAAATCATGCAAAGTTGATTTAAATAAATTCAAATTATTCTCAGAAAAAACCTGCATATTTCTAGTAGGTGGTTTGACTTCAGCGCAGACTGCAAAGCAATCGGTGTACACCACGGAAATTACTCTGTGATCACTAAGAGAAGCTTCAAACACGTTAGTTTTA
This sequence comes from Micraspis discolor, assembly GCA_030674115.1. Taxonomy (NCBI): domain Eukaryota; kingdom Metazoa; phylum Arthropoda; class Insecta; order Coleoptera; family Coccinellidae; genus Micraspis; species Micraspis discolor. The sequence goes on along the minus strand of JARTUT010000917.1, from coordinate 44,054 downwards.
CAACAATCCAACTCAACATTTGTTAGGATATAATCTACTTTAGTACTAGATGTAGTACCATTGACGTTAGTGAAAACTCTTGTTGGTGACATAGAAGTTACTTTTAAATTGAAGCAAATCAGCAAATCACAGAACATATTCTTATTTTTATCATTCGTGAGGAAATCTACATTAAAATCTCCACAAACGAAAAGATTTTTAACTAAACCAGAGCAATATTGGAGAACCTGGCACATTGTGTTCAGAAAGAGTTCAAAATCGCCTTTTGGCCGCCTGTAAGCACTTATTATACCCAACTTCACATCACCAAGCACCATAATACCACATAGTTCACAATTCATCTCTACTGAAAATCTGGAGATATCAAGATTCCGCACAGGAAGAGGAGATCTCACATACACCAGCGATCCTCCATGCCTTCTGGTGGGACGGCAGAAAGAAGCAGCCTGAATATACCCTGGAATATTCATCACCTCCAAGGTAGAGGCATCACACCAATGCTCAGAGACGCATACAATATCAGGCAATTCCTCAGCTAACAACACTTCCAGACGATCCAATTTATTGGTGATACATTGAATATTCAAATTTATGATCTTAATCTTATTCTTTTTCGGTTGATTTTTAAGATTGATTATTTTATCTGGGTTGGGCCTTTCTGATGAAAAAAATGGTGTACACTGGCTCTATTTGGCCATGATGACCCCTTTAAGGCAACATCATATTGACTATCTGGTATAAGAACTTTGAATGAAGCGTAACTTTCAGGAAATCTAGAATTAATTTTTTCACATTTCACATCTGTAAACGTCTTCATCAGAAAAGAATGTAAATCTTCAGAAGTAGTATTGGGTTTCAAGTTAGAGACGTGCAGTGCTTTATATTTCACAATACCTTCAACCTCTGAAACTCCCTCATAAGACCCCAAAACAAGCGGAGATCTCCTTCTTCGCCTGCTCGCAACCTTCACCCAGTCAGAGGTGTTATTTTTTCCTTCCGGTTCATTAAGGGCCAAAGATCGACTATCCGATATTAGGGAAATTTTTTCCACTGGAGATATTAAGGATTTATTATCCCGTTTATTTATCTTTCGTTCTTGAGCGCGACTAGATTCCCTTACAATATTATTTGTCGAATTGTCAGACAGAATAACTTTCTTTTTCGATACAGTCTTTTTACCAGCTACAAACTGCCTCTGATCCGTATCAGAGATGGAATGAGGTGATGAGTCCGTGTTAACAATGGCAACCTCAGTATGGAACGGTACATTCGAGGAACGAGGATCAAGTGAAGACACCATGTTCACAGCGAGTGGAACAGGCGAAGAACCTCGGTCTTTAGAATTTACCTCAGATGGTGAATTATTCGGAGGATGCCCCGTTTTCTTATCTTGGGGATTCCGCACAGCTGTTGTAGTCTCTTTACGAATGTTTACATTTGTTTTCAATGATTTTATTTCTTCAATAAGATATAATATTCTCTCATTTTGGAAATGAATGAGATTTTTCAACTGAGATATTTCAGTTTTTAAGGGTGAAACTACCTCACTCACTATCATGAGGAGGGCACTCTTAAATGATTCCTCGTTTTCCCCGAAATAATCGGTGTACAAACCATCGAAGGAACAGAGTCCTCTGGCCCTAGACAGTTATTACAACACCACTTTTCAATAAGTCCACTTGCACGCATTTCATTGAATAATTCAATGGAAACACCCACACAATCAACATGAAAACTTTTATCACATAAAGAACATTTGATCGGATCATCATATCGATCAACTTTATTTGAACATTGAGAGCAACTTATTCCTCGTACGCGTGACATGACGGTCATGAGTATATAGACCAAAGATCAATATAGACCGCAGATCAATAGGGCCCATACATCAATGAACACGTCAAATTACCCGTTGAAAGCGAAAAGGCTAGAAAGAACTGAAAAAAACACGGAGAAACGCGAAAAAACACGAAGGAATCCGAAGAAACACGAAAGAAACCGAAGTTATACGAAAGAAACCGAAATTACACGAAACAACGCGAGAAAACACGAAAGAACACCAAGTAACACAAAAAATCTAAAGGAATCTGAAAAAAACCCGAAACACAAAAGTACTTGTAAATTGCACACCCCGTATATCACCCGACCGTAAACTTATTGTAAATTGCACACCCTGTATGACATTTTATCGAAATCCGCTCCCATTCGCGAGAAAACTTGAAGGAGAATGCATATGAGACACTCAGTATACAATTGATTAGCAGTGAAAAAAAAAACCAAAAGAATATCGTTGTTACTCCATCTATTCGAGTTCAGTAATTACCACGAAGGAAGTATCAACATTATTCTATGGAGCTCCTATGTAACACCCCGTATATGTTTCGAAGATAATTTTTCCGTAAAAACACCCGAAGGAACACAAATAACTTGAAAAAACTTGAGAGCGCGCAAAAAAACAGAAGAACTTGTGAAGTGCTCACCCCGTATATCACCCGATCGCAAATTCATTGTAAATCGCACACCCTGTATGACATTTTACCGAAATTAGCTTTCACACGTGAAAAAACATGATGAAAAATGCATATGGGACACCCAGTATATAATTGATTTGCAGTGGGTGCTTTCATCATAAGAAACAAACCGAAAGAATATCGTTTTAACTCTATCGTTTCAAGTTCGGTGCATTCCACGAAGAAAGAACCCGACGAAACACGGAAAAACTTGAAAGAACCCGAAGTACCACGAATGAACGAAAAATATCCAAAGGAACCGAAAAAACCCCGAAGGAGCACAAAATCACCGAAAGCGCGCAAAAACTCGAAGGAAAGCTCAAAACCCCGAGGGAGCACAAAAACCGAAAGCGTGCAAAAATAATGAAAGAACTTTTAAATTGCACACCCTGTATATCAATCGATCGCGAAATCATTGTTAATGGCACACCCTGTATGGGATTTCATTGAATTAAGCTCCCTTACGCGGAAAAGCGCAAAAGCTGGAGAAAAACTCTGGTGAATGTCAGCGCTACTCAGATCTGACACCCTGTATATGAATCGAATATATTTAATCGAATTAAGATCCAAAACTCCCCGAAACAACACAAAAACTCGAATTTGCGCAAAAAAATCAAATTAACTTGTAAATTGCACACCCTGTATATAACCCGATCGCAAATTCATTGTGAATCGCACACCCTGTATGACATTATACCGAAATCAGCTCCCATTCGCGAGAGAACTTGAAGAAAAATGCATATGGGACACCCCGTATATAATTGATTCGCAGTGGGTGCTTTCTTCATAAAAACAAAACCGAAAGAATATCGTTTATAACTCTATCGTTTCGAGTTCAGTGCATTCCACCAAGAAAGAAACCGACCAAATACGAAAAAACGCGGAAAACATGATAGAACCCTAAGTAACACGAAATCTCTCGAAGAAAGAATCTGGTGAAAATCAGTGCTTTCCATAAGCACAGCCTGTATAGAGATTTTTTCGAGATAGCACAGCCTGTATAGCGATTCATCGCGATCTGTGTGCATTCTTCAAGGACGAAAATGAATTAGCGCGAAAATAGAGCCTGAAATGACGATTTTCAAACGCATATTTGAGGTGTTTTTCTCGCGATTCGTGAAACGTGAGTGGTCTCTAGAGATTCGGAATCTCCTGTAGATTCTTAATCGAGCACTTGGAAGGCCTGAAAAATCTTCGACCGCCCATATCGAGCGAAAAATTGATGCCGTATTTTCAAATTTGGAGCTCGCGTTCGGCTATCATCGGAATCGTATGAGAAATTATGACATTTTGCCTCATTTCACCGTAGAAATTGCCGAATTTCGAATGAAGAATTCGCGGCTTTGACTCGCTACTTGGAGATGAAAATTGGTACCCGGAGATTGGAAATTTCCTCAAGTTTCATTTTCTACCGCCGAAAATGCGTTTAGAGGCTCGTAGCGCTCGCACGAATCGAAAGCATCATGGGTGATTTTGACGTTTCGCGGGGCTGGCGAAACTAAAAATTGCCGTTTTACTTACGGGATTTTAGCCTAGAAATAGGGGGCTCCGGAGTTCTAATGGGTTCTGAGGAAACCGGACGTCCTCGCTCTCGGAATATGTGGCGAGTCCGGGACGCTGGGCGTTTCGGCTTCGGAGCCTATTTCCTTTTTTCCGGGGCACTTTGGGCGATTTCGCGAAAAACGTCATTTTCGCGATTTTCTTTCGAAAATTTCGGGCACTTGGAGGGCGCGCGGGGGTTTCGCGGTCGCTTCTCCTAGAGGAAGATACGCCTTTTCGATTTTTCTTAAGATTCCTCTCGAGCGGCCCTGTGGGCTGCAAGGAAAGCTTCGCTTTCCGGGTCCCTGACGGGACCACCTGTCAAAATTTTCTCTGGTTCCCGATCTTATCGTTTTAATATATTAGACTAGTAAGCGGGTAGATCAATAGGCCCGTAGATCCATAGGCCAGTAGATCCATCAGCCAGTAGTTCAATAGGCCATTAGTTCAATTGGCCCATGGATCAATATAGTAATAGATCAATAGGGCCCATACATCAATGAAGCGCGCAGAAACACTAAACACGTCAAAAACCAGATTAAAGCAAAAAACATAAAAGTACTGGAAAAAACGAAGAAACGCGAAAAAACACGGAAGAATCCGAAGAAAGACGAAAGAAACCGAAGTTACACGAAAGAAACCGAAATTACACGAAACAACGCGAGAAAACACAAAAGAACACCAAGTAACACAAAAACTCTAATAGAACCTGAAAAAACCCGAAACACAAAAGTACTTGTAAATTGCACACCCCGTATATCACCCTATCGTAAACTCATTGTAAATTGCACACCTTGTATGACATTTTATCGAAATCAGTTCCCATTCGCGAGAAAACTTGAAGAGAAATGCATATGAGACACTCAGTATACAATTGATTAGCTTTAAAAAAAAACCAAGAGAATATCGTTGTTACTCGATCTATTCGAGTTTAGTCATTACCACGAAGAAAGTATCAAAATTATTCTATGGACCTCCTATGTAAAACCCCGTATATGTTTCGAAAATAATTTTACCGTAAAACGACCCGAAGGAACACAAAAACTTGAAAAAACTTGAGAGCGCGCAAAAAAACAGAAAAACTTGTAAAGTGCTCACCCCGTATATCACCCGATCGCAAATTCATTGTAAATCGCACACCCTGTATGACATTATACCGAAATCAGCTCTCATTCGAGAAAAACCTGAAGAAAAATGCATATGGGACACCCCGTATATAATTGATTCGCAGTGGGTGCTTTCATCATAAAAAAAAACCGAAAGAATATCATTTATAACTCTATCGTTTCAAGTTCAGTGCATTCCACCAAGAAAGAACCCGACCAAATACGAAGAAACGCGAAAAAACACGGAAGAATCCGAAGAAAGACGAAAGAAACCAAAATTACACGAAACAACGCGAGAAAACACAAAAGAACACCAAGTAACACAAAAACTCTAATGGAACCTGAAAAAAACCCGAAACACAAAAGTACTTGTAAATTGCACACCCTGTATATCACCCGATCGTAAACTCATTGTAATTGCACACCTTGTATGACATTTTATCGAAATCAGCTCCCATTTGCGAGAAAACTTGAAGAGAAATGCATATGAGACACTCAGTATACATTTGATTAGCTTCAAAAAAAAAAAGAGAAATATCGTTGTTACTCCATCTATTCGAGTTCAGTCATTACCACGAAGGAAGTATCAAAATTATTCTATGGACCTCCTATGTAACACCCCGTATATGAATCGAAAATAATTTTTCCGTAAAACAACCCGAAGGAACACAAAAAACTTGAAAAAACTTGAGAGCGCGCAAAAAAACAGAAGAACTTGTAAAGTGCTCACCCCGTATATCACCCGATCGCAAATTCATTGTAAATCGCGCACCCTGTATGACATTATACCGAAATCAGCTCTCATTCGTGAGAAAACCTGAAGAAAAATGCATATGGGACACCCCGTATATAATTGATTCGCAGTGGGTGCTTTCATCATAAAAAACAAACCGAAAGAATATCGTTTATAACTCTATCGTTTCAAGTTCAGTGTATTCCACCAAGAAAGAACCCGACCAAATACGAAAAAACGCGGAAAAACATGAAAGAACCCAAAGTAACACGGAAGAACGAAAAAAATCCAAAGGAACCCAAAAAACCTCGAAGGAGCACAAAATCAACGAAAGCGCGCAAAAAAACTCGAAGAAAGCTTGAAACCCCGAGGGAGCACAAAAAACCGAAAGCGTGCAAAAAATACCGAAAGAACTTGTAAATTGCACACCCTGTATATCAATCGATCGCGAATTCATTGTTAATGGCACATCCTGTATGACATTTCATTGAATTCAGCTCTCTTACGCGGAAAAGCAAGAAAGCTAGAGAAAAACTCTGGTGAATGTCAGCGCTACTCAGATCTGACACCCTGTATATGAATCGAATATATTTTATGGAATTCAGAACTGAAACACACGAAGAAACACGAAAAACTAAAATTTGAGCGAAAAAAATCAAATTTACTTATAAATTGAGCACCCCGTAATATCACATGATCGTAAATTCATTGTAAATCGCACACCCTGTATGACATTTTATCGAAATCAGATCCCACTCTCTAATTGGTTCGCAGTGGGTGCTTTTTCCATAAAAAATTCAAACGGAAAATCTCTCGAAGAAAGAATCTGGTGAAAATCAGTGCTTTCCATAAGCACAGCCTGTATAGCGATTTTTTCGAGATAGCACAGCCTGTATAGCGATTCATCGCGATCTGTGTGCATTCTTCAAGGACGAAAATGAATTAGCGCGAAAATAGAGCCTGAAATGACGATTTTCAAACGCATATTTGAGGTGTTTTTCTCGCGATTCGTGAAACGTGAGTGGTCTCTAGAGATTCGGAATCTCCTGTAGATTCTTAATCGAGCACTTGGAAGGCCTGAAAATCTTCGACCGCCCATATCGAGCGAAAAATTGATGCCGTATTTTCAAATTTGGAGCTCGCGTTCGGCTATCATCGGAATCGTATGAGAAATTATGACATTTTGCCTCATTTCACCGTAAAAATTGCCGAATTTGGAATGAAGAATTCGCGGCCTTATCTCGCTACTTGGATATGAAAATTGGTACCCAGAGATGGGGAATTTCCTCAAGTTTCATTTTCTACCGCCGAAAAGAAGTTTCGAGGCTTGTATCGCCCGCACTGAGCGAAAGCATCATGGTTGATTTTGACGTTTCGCGGGGCTGGCGAAACTAAAAATTGCCGTTTTACTTACGAAATTTTAGCCTAGAAATAGGGGGGCTCCGGAGTTCTAATGGGTTCTAAGGAAACCGGACGTCCTCGCTCTCGGAATATGTGGCGAGTCCGGGACGCTGGGCGTTTCGGCTTCGGAGCCTATTTCCTTTTTTCTGAGGCACTTTAGGCGATTTCGCGAAAATGACGTTTTTCGCGATTTTCTTTCGAAAATTTCGGGCACTTTAAGAGCGCCCGGGGATATTTTCGCGGTCGCTTCCCTAGAAGAGGATACGCCTTTTCGATTTTTTTAAGATTCCTCTCGAACGGCCCTACGGGCCGCAAGGAAAGCTTCGCTTTCCGGGTCCCTAACGGGACCACCTGTCAAAATTTTCTCTGGTCCCCGATCTTATTACATTATTATATAGACTAGTAAGCGGGTAGATCAATAGGCCCGTAGATGCATAGGCCCGTAGATCCATAGGCCAGTAGTTCAATTGGCCCATGGATCAATATAGACCATAGATCAATATAGACCGCAGATCAATAGGGCCCATACATCAATGAACACGTCAAATTACCCGTTGAAAGCGAAAAGGCTAGAAAGAACAGAAAAAAACACGGAGAAACGCGAAAAAACGAAGGAATCCGAAGAAACACGAAAGAAACCTAAGTTATACGAAAGAAACCGAAATTACACGAAACAACGCGAGAAAACACGAAAGAACACCAAGTAACACAAAAAATCTAAAGGAATCTGAAAAAAACCCGAAACACAAAAGTACTTGTAAATTGCACACCCCGTATATCACCCGACCGTAAACTTATTGTAAATTGCACACCCTGTATGACATTTTATCGAAATCCGCTCCCATTCGCGAGAAAACTTGAAGGAGAATGCATATGAGACACTCAGTATACAATTGATTAGCAGTGAAAAAAAAAAAAAAGAATATCGTTGTTACTCCATCTATTCGAGTTCAGTAATTACCACGAAGGAAGTATCAACATTATTCTATGGAGCTCCTATGTAACACCCCGTATATGTTTCGAAGATAATTTTTCCGTAAAAACACCCGAAGGAACACAAAAACTTGAAAAACTTGAGAGCGCGCAAAAAAACAGAAGAACTTGTGAAGTGCTCACCCCGTATATCACCCGATCTCAAATTCATTGTAAATCGCACACCCTGTATGACATTTCACCGAAATTAGCTTTCACACGTGAAAAAACATGATGAAAATGCATATGGGACACCCAGTATATAATTGATTTGCAGTGGGTGCTTTCATCATAAGAAACAAACCGAAAGAATATCATTTATAACTCTATCGTTTCAAGTTCGGTGCATTCCACGAAGAAAGAACCCGACGAAACACGGAAAAACTTGAAAGAACCCGAAGTACCACGAATGAACGAAAAATATCCAAAGGAACCGAAAAAACCCCGAAGGAGCACAAAATCACCGAAAGCGCGCAAAAAAACTCGAAGGAAAGCTTAAAACCCCGAGGGAGCACAAAAAACCGAAAGCGTGCAAAAAATAATGAAAGAACTTTTAAATTGCACACCCTGTATATCAATCGATCGCGAAATCATTGTTAATGGCACACCCTGTATGGGATTTCATTGAATTAAGCTCCCTTACGCGGAAAAGCGCAAAAGCTGGAGAAAAACTCTGGTGAATGTCAGCGCTACTCAGATCTGACACCCTGTATATGAATCGAATATATTTAATCGAATTAAGATCCAAAACTCCCCGAAACAACACAAAAACTCGAATTTGCGCAAAAAAATCAAATTAACTTGTAAATTGCACACCCTGTATATCACCCGATCGCAAATTCATTGTGAATCGCACACCCTGTATGACATTATACCGAAATCAGCTCCCATTCGCGAGAGAACTTGAAGAAAAATGCATATGGGACACCCCGTATATAATTGATTCGCAGTGGGTGCTTTCTTCATAAAAAACAAACCGAAAGAATATCGTTTATAACTCTATCGTTTCGAGTTCAGTGCATTCCACCAAGAAAGAAACCGACCAAATACGAAAAAACGCGGAAAACATGATAGAACCCTAAGTAACACGAAATCTCTCGAAGAAAGAATCTGGTGAAAATCAGTGCTTTCCATAAGCACAGCCTGTATAGCGATTTTTTCGAGATAGCACAGCCTGTATAGCGATTCATCGCGATCTGTGTGCATTCTTCAAGGACGAAAATGAATTAGCGCGAAAATAGAGCCTGAAATGACGATTTTCAAACGCATATTTGAGGTGTTTTTCTCGCGATTCGTGAAACGTGAGTGGTCTCTAGAGATTCGGAATCTCCTGTAGATTCTTAATCGAGCACTTGGAAGGCCTGAAAAATCTTCGACCGCCCATATCGAGCGAAAAATTGATGCCGTATTTTCAAATTTGGAGCTCGCGTTCGGCTATCATCGGAATCGTGTGAGAAATTATGACATTTTGCCTCATTTCACCGTAGAAATTGCCGAATTTCGAATGAAGAATTCGCGGCCTTATATCGCTACTTGGATATGAAAATTGGTACCCAGAGATGGGGAATTTCCTCAAGTTTCATTTTCCACCGCCGAAAATGCGTTTCGAGGCTCGTAACGCCCGCACTGAGCGAAAGCATCATGGGTGATTTTGACGTTTCGCGGGGCTGGCGAAACTAAAAATTGCCGTTTTACTTACGAAATTTTAGCCTAGAAATAGGGGGGCTCCGGAATTCTAATGGGTTCTAAGGAAACCGGACGTCCTCGCTCTCGGAATATGTGGCGAGTCCCGGACCCGGGGCGTTTCGGCTTCGGAGCCTATTTCCTTTTTTCTGAGGCACTTTTGACGATTTCGCGAAAATGACGTTTTTCGCGATTTTCTTTCGAAAATTTCGGGCACTTTAAGAGCGCCCGGGGGTGGTTTCGCGGTCGCTTCTCCTAGAACAGGATACGCCTTTTCGATCTGTTTTAAGATTCCCTCTCGAGCGGCCCTGCGGGCCGCAAGGAAAGCTTCGCTTTCCGGGTCCCTCACGGGACCACCTGTCAAAATTTTCTCTGGTCCCCGATCTTATTACTTTATTATATAGACTAGTAAGCGGGTAGATCAATAGGCCCGTAGATCCATAGGCCCGTAGATCCATAGGCCAGTAGTTCAATAGGCCAGTAGTTCAATAGGCCCATGGATCAATATAGACCATAGATCAATATAGACCGCAGATCAATAGGGCCCATACATCAATGAAGCGCGCAGAAACACGAAACACGTCAAATTACCCGTTGAAAGCGAAAAAGCTAGAAAGAACTGGAAAAAACAAGGAGAAACGCGAAAAAACACGAAGGAATCCGAAGAAACACGAAAGAAACCGAAGTTATACGAAAGAAACCGAAATTACACGAAACAACGCGAGAAAACACGAAAGAACACCAAGTAACACAAAAAATCTAAAGGAACCTGAAAAAAACCCGAAACACAAAAGTATTTGTAAATTGCACACCCCGTATATCACCCGACCGTAAAATTATTGTAAATTGCACACCCTGTATGACATTTTATCGAAATCCGCTCCCATTCGCGAGAAAACTTGAAGGAGAATGCATATGAGACACTCAGTATACAATTGATTAGCAGTGAAAAAAAAAACCAAAAGAATATCGTTGTAACTCCATCTATTCGAGTTCAGTAATTACCACGAAGGAAGTATCAAAGCTATTCTATGGAGCTCCTATGTAACATCCCGTATATGTTTCGAAGATAATTTTTCCGTAAAAAAACCCGAAGGAACACAAAAAACTTGAAAAAACTTGAGAGCTCGCAAAAAAACAGAAGAACTTGTAAAGTGCTCACCCCGTATATCACCCGATCGCAAATTCATTGTAAATCGCACACCCTGTTTGACATTTTACCGAAATTAGCTTTCACACGTGAAAAAACATGATGAAAAATGCATATGGGACACCCAGTATATAATTGATTTGCAGTGGGTGCTTTCATCATAAGAAACAAAGCGAAAGAATATCGTTTCAACTCTATCGTTTCAAGTTCGGTGCATTCCACGAAGAAAGAACCCGACGAAACACGGAAAAACTTGAAAGAACCCGAAGTACCACGAATGAACGAAAAATATCCAAAGGAACCGAAAAAACCCCGAAGGAGCACAAAATTACCGAAAGCGCGCAAAAAAACTCGAAGGAAAGCTTAAAACCCCGAGGGAGCACAAAAAACCAAAAGCGTGCAAAAAATAATGAAAGAACTTTTAAATTGCACACCCTTTATATCAATCGATCGCGAAATCATTGTTAATGGCACACCCTGTATGAGATTTCATTGAATTTAGCTCCCTTACGCGGAAAAGCACAAAAGCTGGAGAAAAACTCTGGTGAATGTCAGCGCTACTCAGATCTGACACCCTGTATATGAATCGAATATATTTTATCGAATTAAGATCCAAAACTGCCCGAAACAACACAAAAACTCGAATTTGCGCAAAAAAAATCAAATTAACTTGTAAATTGCACACCCCGTATATCACCCGATCGCAAATTCATTGTGAATCGCACACCCTGTATGACATTATACCGAAATCAGCTCCCATTCGCGAGAGAACTTGAAGAAAAATGCATATGGGACACCCCGTATATAATTGATTCGCAGTGGGTGCTTTCTTCATAAAAAACAAACCGAAAGAATATCGTTTATAACTCTATCGTTTCGAGTTTAGTGCACTCCACCAAGAAAGAAACCGACCAAATACGAAAAAACGCGGAAAATATGATAGAACCCTAAGTAACACGAAATCTCTCGAAGAAAGAATCTGGTGAAAATCAGTGCTTTCCATAAGCACAGCCTGTATAGCGATTTTTTCGAGATAGCACAGCCTGTATAGCGATTCATCGCGATCTGTGTGCATTCTTCAAGGACGAAAATGAATTAGCGCGAAAATAGAGCCTGAAATGACGATTTTCAAACGCATATTTGAGGTGTTTTTCTTGCGATTCACGAAAAGTGGTAGGTATCTAGAGATTCGGAATCTCCTGTAGATTCTTAATCGAGCACTTGGAAGGCCTGAAATATCTTCGACCGCCCATATCGAGCGAAAAATTGATGCCGTATTTTTAAATTTGGAGCTCGCGTTCGGCTATCATCGGAATCGTATGAGAAATTATGACATTTTGCCTCATTTCACCGTAGAAATTGCCGAATTTCGAATGAAGAATTCTCGGCCTTGACTCGCTACTTGGATATGAAAATTGGTACCCAGAGATGGGTAATTTCCTCAAGTTTCATTTTCTACCGCCGAAAATGCGTTTAGAGGCTCGAGGGGCCCGCACTGAGCGAAAGCATCATGGGTGATTTTGACGTTTCGCGGGGCTGGCGAAACTAAAAATTGCCGTTTTACTTACGGGATTTTAGCCTAGAAATAGGGGGGCTCCGGAGTTCTAATGGGTTCTAAGGAAACCGGACGTCCTCGCTCTCGGAATATGTGGCGAGTCCAGGACGCTGGGCGTTTCGGCTTCGGAGCCTATTTCCATTTTTCTGAGGCACTTTAGGCGATTTCGCGAAAATGACGTTTTTCGCGATTTTCGTTTGAAAATTTCGGCTACTTTAAGAGCGCCCGGGGCGGGTTTCGGGGTCGCTTCTCCTAGAAGAGGATACGCCTTTTCGATCTGTTTTAAGATTCCTCTCGAGCGGCCCTGCGGGCTGCAAGGAAAGCTTTCGCTTTCCGGGTCCTTACGGGACCACCTGTCAAAATTTTCTCTGGTTCCCGATCTTATCATTTTAATATATTAAACTAGTAAGCGGGTAGATCAATAGGCCCGTAGATCCATAGGCCCGTAGATCCATAGGCCCGTAGATCCATAGGCCAGTAGTTCATTTGGCCCATGGATCAATATAGACCATAGATCAATATAGATCGCAGATCAATAGGGCCCATACATCAATGAAGCGCGCAGAAACACGAAACACGTCAAATTACCCGTTGAAAGCGAAAAAGCTAGAAAGAACTGGAAAAAACACGGAGAAATGCGAAAAAACACGAAGGAATCCGAAGTTATACGAAAGAAACCGAAATTACACGAAACAACGCGAGAAAACACGAAAGAACACCAAGTAACACAAAAAATCTAAAGGAACCTGAAAAAAACCCGAAACACAAAATTAATTGTAAATTGCACACCCCGTATATCACCCGACCGTAAACTTATTGTAAATTGCACACCCTGTATGATATTTTATCGAAATCCGCTCCCATTCGCGAGAAAACTTGAAGGAGAATGCATATGAGACACTCAGTATACAATTGATTAGCAGTGAAAAAAAAACCAAAAAAATATCGTTGTTACTCCATCTATTCGAGTTCAGTAATTACCACGAAGGAAGTATTAAAATTATTCTATGGAGCTCCTATGTAACACCCCGTATATGTTTCGAAGATAATTTTTCCGTAAAAAAACCCGAAGGAACACAAAAAACTTGAAAAAACTTGAGAGCGCGCAAAAAAACAGAAAAACTTGTAAAGTGCTCACCCCGTATATCACCAGATCGCAAATTCATTGTAAATCGCACACCCTGTATGACATTTTACCGAAATTAGCTTTCACACGTGAAAAAACATGATGAAACATGCATATGGGACACCCAGTATATAATTGATTTGCAGTGGGTGCTTTCATCATAAGAAACAAACCGAAAGAATATCGTTTTAACTCTATCGTTTCAAGTTCAGTGTATTCCACCAAGAAAGAACCCGACCAAATACGAAAAAACATGAAAGAACCCAAAGTAACACGGAAGAACGAAAAAAATCCAAAGGAACCCAAAAAACCTCGAAGGAGCACAAAATCAACGAAAGCGCGCAAAAAAACTCGAAGGAAAGCTTGAAACCCCGAGGGAGCACAAAAAACCGAAAGCGTGCAAAAAATACCGAAAGAACTTGTAAATTGCACACCCTGTATATCAATCGATCGCGAATTCATTGTAAATCGCACACCCTGTATGACATTTTATCGAAATTAGATCCCACTCTCTAATTGGTTCGTAGTGGGTGCTTTTTCCATAAAAAATTCAGACGGAAAATCTCTCGAAGAAAGAATCTGGTGAAAATCAGTGCTTTCCATAAGCACAGCCTGTATAGCGATTTTTTCGAGATAGCACAGCCTGTATAGCGATTCATCGCGATCTGTGTGCATTCTTCAAGGACGAAAATGAATTAGCGCGAAAATAGAGCCTGAAATGACGATTTTCAAACGCATATTTGAGGTGTTTTTCTTGCGATTCGTGAACCGCGGGTGCTGTCTAGAGATTCGGAATCTCCTGTAGATTCTTAATCGAGCACTTGGAAGGCCTGAAAAATCTTCTACCGCCCATATCGAGCGAAAAATTGATGCCTTATTTTCAAATTTGGAGCTCGCGTTCGGCTATCATCGGAATCGTATGAGAAACTATGACACTTCTGATCGAAATATCGAGTAAATTGCCGAATTTGGAATGAAGAATTCGCGGCCATATCTCGCTACTTGGATATGAAAATTGGTACCCAGAGATGGGGAATTTCCTCAAGTTTCATTTTCTACCGCCGAAAATGCGTTTAGAGGCTCGAGGGGCCCGCACTGAGCGAAAGTATCATGGGTGATTTTGACGTTTCGCGGGGCTGGCGAAACTAAAAATTGTCGTTTTACTTACGGGATTTTAGCCTAGAAATAGGGGGGCTCCGGAGTTCTAATGGGTTCTAAGGAAACCGGACGTCCTCGCTCTCGGAATATGTGGCGAGTCTGGGCGTTTCGGCTTCGGAGCCTATTTCCTTTTTTCTGAGGCACTTTGGGCGATTTCGCGAAAAACGTCATTTTCGCGATTTTCTTTCGAAAATTTCGGGCACTTTAAGAGCGCCCGGGGTGGTTTCGGGGTCGCTTCTCCTAGAACAGGATACGCCTTTTCGATCTGTTTTAAGATTCCCTCTCGAGCGACCCTGCGGGACCACCTGTCAGAATTTTCTCTGGTCCCCGATCTTATTACTTTATTATATAGACTAGTAAGCGGGTAGATCAATAGGCCCGTAGATCCATAGGCCCGTAGATCCATAGGCCAGTAGTTCAATAGGCCAGTAGTTCAATTGGCCCATGGATCAATATAGGCCATAGATCAATATAGACCGCAGATCAATAGGGCCCATACATCAATGAAGCGCGCAGAAACACGAAACACGTCAAATTACCCGTTGAAAGTGAAAAAGCTTGAAAGAACTGGAAAAAACACGGAGAAACGCGAAAAAACACGAAGGAATCCGAAGAAACACGAAAGAAACCGAAATTATACGAAAGAAACCGAAATTACACGAAACAACGCGAGAAAACACGAAAGAACACCAAGTAACACAAAAAATCTAAAGGAACCTGAAAAAAACCCGAAACACAAAAGTACTTGTAAATTGCACACCCCGTATATCACCCGATCGTAAACTTATTCTAAATTGCACACCCTGTATGACATTTTATCGAAATCCGCTCCCATTCGCGAGAAAACTTGAAGGAGAATGCATATGAGACACTCAGTATACAATTGATTAGCAGTGAAAAAAAAAAGAATATCGTTGTAACTCCATCTATTCGAGTTCAGTAATTACCACGAAGGAAGTATCAAAGCTATTCTATGGAGCTCCTATGTAACATCCGTATATGTTTCGAAGATAATTTTCCGTGAAAAAACCCGAAGGAACACAAAAACTTGAAAAAACTTGAGAGCTCGCAAAAAAACAGAAGAACTTGTAAAGTGCTCACCCCGTATATCACCCGATCGCAAATTCATTGTAAATCACACACCCTGTTTGACATTTTACCGAAAATAGCTTTCACACGTGAAAAAACATGATGAAAAATGCATATGGGACACCCAGTATATAATTGATTTGCAGTGGGTGCTTTCATCATAAGAAACAAAGCGAGAGAATATCGTTTTAACTCTATCGTTTCAAGTTCGGTGCATTTCACGAAGAAAGAACCCGACGAAACACGGAAAAACTTGAAAGAACCCGAAGTACCACGAATGAACGAAAAATATCCAAAGGAACCGAAAAAACCCCGAAGGAGCACAAAATTACCGAAAGCGCGCAAAAAAACTCGAAGGAAAGCTTAAAACCCCGAGGGAGCACAAAAAACCAAAAGCGTGCAAAAAATAATGAAAGAACTTTTAAATTGCACACCCTTTATATCAATCGATCGCGAAATCATTGTTACTGGCACACCCTGTATGAGATTTCATTGAATTTAGCTCCCTTACGCGGAAAAGCACAAAAGCTGGAGAAAAACTCTGGTGAATGTCAGCGCTACTCAGATCTGACACCCTGTATATGAATCGAATATATTTTATCGAATTAAGATCCAAAACTGCCCGAAACAACACATAAACTCGAATTTGCGCAAAAAAAATCAAATTAACTTGTAAATTGCACACCCCGTATATCACCCGATCGCAAATTCATTGTGAATCGCACACCCTGTATGACATTATACCGAAATCAGCTCCCATTCGCGAGAGAACTTGAAGAAAAATGCATATGGGACACCCCGTATATAATTGATTCGCAGTGGGTGCTTTCTTCATAAAAAACAAATCGAAAGAATATCGTTTATAACTCTATCGTTTCGAGTTTAGTGCATTCCACCAAGAAAGAAACCGACCAAATACGAAAAAACGCGGAAAATATGATAGAACCCTAAGTAACACGAAATCTCTCGAAGAAAGAATCTGGTGAAAATCAGTGCTTTCCATAAGCACAGCCTGTATAGCGATTTTTTCGAGATAGCACAGCCTGTATAGCGATTCATCGCGATCTGTGTGCATTCTTCAAGGACGAAAATGAATTAGCGCGAAAATAGAGCCTCAAATGACGATTTTCAAACGCATATTTGAGGTGTTTTTCTTGCGATTCACGAAAAGTGGTAGGTATCTAGAGATTCGGAATCTCCTGTAGATTCTTAATCGAGCACTTGGAAGGCCTGAAATATCTTCGACCGCCCATATCGAGCGAAAAATTGATGCCGTATTTTTAAATTTGGAGCTCGCGTTCGGCTATCATCGGAATCGTATGAGAAATTATGACATTTTGCCTCATTTCACCGTAGAAATTGCCGAATTTCGAATGAAGAATTCTCGGCCTTGACTCGCTACTTGGATATGAAAATTGGTACCCAGAGATGGGTAATTTCCTCAAGTTTCATTTTCTACCGCCGAAATTGCGTTTAGAGGCTCGAGGGGCCCGCACTGAGCGAAAGCATTATGGGTGATTTTGACGTTTCGCGGGGCTGGCGAAACTAAAAATTGCCGTTTTACTTACGGGATTTTAGCCTAGAAATAGGGGGGCTCCGGAGTTCTAATGGGTTCTAAGGAAACCGGACGTCCTCGCTCTCGGAATATGTGGCGAGTCCGGGACGCTGGGCGTTTCGGCTTCGGAGCCTATTTCCATTTTTCTGAGGCACTTTAGGCGATTTCGCGAAAATGACGATTTTCGCGATTTTCGTTTGAAAATTTCGGCTACTTTAAGAGCGCCCGGGGCGAGTTTCGGGGTCGCTTCTCCTAGAAGAGGATACGCCTTTTCGATCTGTTTTAAGATTCCCTCTCGAGCGGCCCTGCGGGCCGCAAGGAAAGCTTCGCTTTCCGGGTCCCTTACGGGACCACCTGTCAAAATTTTCTCTGGTTCCCGATCTTATCATTTTAATATATTAGACTAGTAAGCGGGTAGATCAATAGGCCCGTAGATCCATAGGCCCGTAGATCCATAGGCCAGTAGTTCAATTGGCCCATGGATCAATATAGACCATAGATCAATATAGACCGCAGATCAATAGGGCCCATACATCAATGAAGCGCGCAGAAACACGAAACACGTCAAATTACCCGTTGAAAGCGAAAAAGCTAGAAAGAACTGGAAAAAACACGGAGAAACGCGAAAAAACACGAAGGAATCCGAAGTTATACGAAAGAAACCGAAATTACACGAAACAACGCGAGAAAACACGAAAGAACACCAAGTAACACAAAAAATCTAAAGGAACCTGAAAAAAACCCGAAACACAAAATTAATTGTAAATTGCACACCCCGTATATCACCCGACCGTAAACTTATTGTAAATTGCACACCCTGTATGATATTTTATCGAAATCCGCTCCCATTCGCGAGAAAACTTGAAGGAGAATGCATATGAGACACTCAGTATACAATTGATTAGCAGTGAAAAAAAAACCAAAAAAATATCGTTGTTACTCCATCTATTCGAGTTCAGTAATTACCACGAAGGAAGTATTAAAATTATTCTATGGAGCTCCTATGTAACACCCCGTATATGTTTCGAAGATAATTTTTCCGTAAAAAAACCCGAAGGAACACAAAAAACTTGAAAAAACTTGGGAGCGCGCAAAAAAACAGAAGAACTTGTAAAGTGCTCACCCCGTATATCACCTGATCGCAAATTCATTGTAAATCGCACACCCTGTATGACATTATACCGAAATCAGCTCTCATTAGCGAGAAAACCTGAAGAAAAATGCATATGGGACACCCCGTATATAATTGATTCGCAGTGGGTGCTTTCATCATAAAAAACAAACCGAAAGAATATCGTTTATAACTCTATCGTTTCAAGTTCAGTGCATTCCACCAAGAAAGAACCCGACCAAATACGAAAAAACGCGAAAAAACATGATAGAACCCAAAGTAACACGAAAGAACGAAAAAAATCCAAAGGAACTCAAAAAACCCCGAAGGAGCACAAAATCAACGAAAGCGCGCAAAAAAACTCGAAGGAAAGCTTAAAACCCCGAGGGAGCACAAAAAACCGAAAGCGTGCAAAAATAATGAAAGAACTTTTAAATTGCACACCCTGTATATCAACCGATCGTAAACACATTGTAAATCGCACACCCTGTATGACATTTTATCGTAATCAGCTCCCTTACGCGGAAAAGCACGAAAGCTAGAGAAAAACTCTGTTGAATGTCAGCGCTACTCAGATCTGACACACTGTATATGAATCGAATATATTTTATCGAATTCAGAACGAAAACACATCGAAGGAACACAAAAAACTCGAATTTGCGCGAAAAAAATCAAATTAACTTGTGAATTGAGCACCTCGTATATCACATGATCGCAAATTCATTGTAAATCGTTCACCCTGTATGACATTTTATCGAACTTAGATCCTACTCTATAATTGGTTCGCAGTGGGTGCTTTTTCCATAAAAATTCAGACGGAAAATCTCTCGAAGAAAGAATCTGGTGAAAATCAGTGCTTTCCATAAGCACAGCCTGTATAGCGATTTTTCGAGATAGCACAGCCTGTATAGCGATTCATCGCGATCTGTGTGCATTCTTCAAGGACGAAAATAAATTAGCGCGAAAATAGAGCCTGAAATGACGATTTTCAAACGCATATTTGAGGTACTTTTCTTGAGAGTCGTGAATCCCGGGTGGTATCTAGAGATTCGGAATCTCCTGTAGATCCTTAATCGAGCACTTCGAAGGAGCAAAGTCTTTCAGCGCCCATATCGAGCGAAAAATTGATGCCGTATTTTCAAATTTGGAGCTCGCGTTCGGCTATCATCGGAATCGTATGAGAAATTATGACATTTTGCTTCATTTCACCGTAGGAATTGCCGAATTTCGAATGAAGAATTCGCGGCCTTATCTCGCTACTTGGATATGAAAATTGGTACCCTGAGATGGGGAATTTCCTCAAGTTTCATTTTCTACCGCCGGAAATGCGTTTAGAGGCTTGTATCGCCCGCATTGAGCGAAAGCATCATGGGTGATTTTGACGTTTCGCGGGGCTGGCGAAACTAAAATTGCCGTTTTACTTACGGGATTTTAGCCTAGAAATAGGGGGCTCCGGAGTTCTGATGGGTTCTAAGGAAACCGGACGTCCTCGCTCTCGGAATATGTGGCGAGTCCGGGACGCTGGGCGTTTCGGCTTCGGAGCCTATTTCCTTTTTTCTGAGGCACTTTGGGCGATTTCGCGAAAAACGTCATTTTCGCGATTTTCTTTCGAAAATTTCGGGCACTTGGAGGGAGCGCGGGGGGGGTTTCGCGGTCGCTTCTCCTAGAGGAGGATGAGCCTTTTCGATTTTTCTTAAGATTCCCTCTCGAGCGGCCCTGCGGGCCGCAAGGAAAGCTTCGCTTTCCGGGTCCCTAACGGGACCACCTGTCAAAATTTTCTCTGGTTCCCGATCTTATCGTTTTAATATATTAGACTAGTAAGCGGGTAGATCAATAGGCCCATGGATCAATATAGACCATAGATCATAAGGGACCATAGATCAATATAGACCATAGATCAATATAGACCATAGATCAATATAGACCATAGATCAATATAGACCACATATCGATAGGGCCCATACATCAATGAAGCGCGCAGAAACACTAAACACGTCAAAATACCCGTTGAAAGCGAAAAAACTTGAAAGAACTGGAAAAAACACGAAGAAACGCGAAGAAACGCGAAAAAACACGAAAGAATCCGAAGAAACACGAAAGAAACCGAAGTTACACGAAAGAAACCGAAATTACACGAAACAACGCGAGAAAACACGAAAGAACCCCAAGTAACACAAATAATCCAAAGGAACCTGAAAAAATCCCGAGAGAATACATATAACTTGAAAGCGCGCAAAAAAACTCGAAGGAAAGCTTAAAACCCCGAGGGAGCACAAAAAACCGAAAGCGTGCAAAAATAATGAAAGAACTTTTAAATTGCACACCCTGTATATCAACCGATCGTAAACACATTGTAAATCGCACACCCTGTATGACATTTTATCGTAATCAGCTCCCTTACGCGGAAAAGCACGAAAGCTAGAGAAAAACTCTGTTGAATGTCAGCGCTACTCAGATCTGACACACTGTATATGAATCGAATATATTTTATCGAATTCAGAACGAAAACACATCGAAGGAACACAAAAAACTCGAATTTGCGCGAAAAAAATCAAATTAACTTGTGAATTGAGCACCTCGTATATCACATGATCGCAAATTCATTGTAAATCGTTCACCCTGTATGACATTTTATCGAACTTAGATCCTACTCTATAATTGGTTCGCAGTGGGTGCTTTTTCCATAAAAAATTCAGACGGAAAATCTCTCGAAGAAAGAATCTGGTGAAAATCAGTGCTTTCCATAAGCACAGCCTGTATAGCGATTTTTTCGAGATAGCACAGCCTGTATAGCGATTCATCGCGATCTGTGTGCATTCTTCAAGGACGAAAATAAATTAGCGCGAAAATAGAGCCTGAAATGACGATTTTCAAACGTATATTTGAGGTACTTTTCTTGAGAGTCGTGAATCCCGGGTGGTATCTAGAGATTCGGAATCTCCTGTAGATCCTTAATCGAGCACTTCGAAGGAGCAAAAAGTCTTTCAGCGCCCATATCGAGCGAAAAATTGATGCCGTATTTTCAAATTTGGAGCTCGCGTTCGGCTATCATCGGAATCGTATGAGAAATTATGACATTTTGCTTCATTTCACCGTAGGAATTGCCGAATTTCGAATGAAGAATTCGCGGCCTTATCTCGCTACTTGGATATGAAAATTGGTACCCAGAGATGGGGAATTTCCTCAAGTTTCATTTTCTACCGCCGAAAATGCGTTTAGAGGCTTGTATCGCCCGCATTGAGCGAAAGCATCATGGGTGATTTTGACGTTTCGCGGGGCTGGCGAAACTAAAAATTGCCGTTTTACTTACGGGATTTTAGCCTAGAAATAGGGGGGCTCCGGAGTTCTGATGGGTTCTAAGGAAACCGGACGTCCTCGCTCTCGGAATATGTGGCGAGTCCGGGACGCTGGGCGTTTCGGCTTCGGAGCCTATTTCCTTTTTTCTGAGGCACTTTGGGCGATTTCGCGAAAAACGTCATTTTCGCGATTTTCTTTCGAAAATTTCGGGCACTTGGAGGGAGCGCGGGGGGGGTTTCGCGGTCGCTTCTCCTAGAGGAGGATGAGCCTTTTCGATTTTTCTTAAGATTCCCTCTCGAGCGGCCCTGCGGGCCGCAAGGAAAGCTTCGCTTTCCGGGTCCCTAACGGGACCACCTGTCAAAATTTTCTCTGGTTCCCGATCTTATCGTTTTAATATATTAGACTAGTAAGCGGGTAGATCAATAGGCCCATGGATCAATATAGACCATAGATCATAAGGGACCATAGATCAATATAGACCATAGATCAATATAGACCATAGATCAATATAGACCACAGATCGATAGGGCCCATACATCAATGAAGCGCGCAGAAACACTAAACACGTCAAAATACCCGTTGAAAGCGAAAAAACTTGAAAGAACTGGAAAAAACACGAAGAAACGCGAAGAAACGCGAAAAAACACGAAAGAATCCGAAGAAACACGAAAGAAACCGAAGTTACACGAAAGAAACCGAAATTACACGAAACAACGCGAGAAAACACGAAAGAACCCCAAGTAACACAAATAATCCAAAGGAACCTGAAAAAATCCCGAGAGAATACATATAACTTGAAAGCGCGCAAAAAAACTCGAAGTCACGCGAAACACCCCGGAGAAATATAAAAAAAACCGAAAGCGCGCAAAAAAACAAAAGTACTTGTAAATTGCACACCCCGTATATCACCCGATCGTAAACTCATTGTAAATTGCACACCCTGTATGACGTTTTATCGAAATCAGCAAAATAACTTGTAAATTGCACACCCCGTATATCACATGATCGTAAATTAATTGTAAATCGCACACCCTGTATGCCATTTTATCGAAATTAGAGCCCATACGCGAAAAAACCTGAAGAAAAATGCATTTGGGACACCCACTCTATAATTGATTCGCAGTGGGTGCTTTTTCCATAAAATATTCAGACGGAAAATCTCTCGAAGAAAGAATCTGGTGAAAATCTGTGCTTTCCATAATCACAGCCTGTATAGCGATTTTTTCGAGATAGCACAGCCTGTATAGCGATTCATCGCGATCTGTGTGCATTCTTCAAGGACGAAAATGAATTAGCGCGAAAATAGAGCCTGAAATGACGATTTTCAAACGCATATTTGAGGTGTTTTTCTTGCGATTCACGAAAAGTGGTAGGTATCTAGAGATTCGGAATCTCCTGTAGATTCTTAATCGAGCACTTGGAAGGCCTGAAAAATATTCGACCGCCCATATCGAGCGAAAAATTGATGCCGTATTTTCAAATTTGGAGCTCGCGTTCGGCTATCATCGGAATCGTATGAGAAATTATGACATTTTGCTTCATTTCACCGTAGGAATTGCCGAATTTCGAATGAAGAATTCGCGGCCTTATCTCGCTACTTGGATATGAAAATTGGTACCCAGAGATGGGGAATTTCCTCAAGTTTCATTTTCTACCGCCGAAAATGCGTTTAGAGGCTTGTATCGCCCGCATTGAGCGAAAGCATCATGGGTGATTTTGACGTTTCGCGGGGCTGGCGAAACTAAAAATTGCCGTTTTACTTACGGGATTTCAGCCTAGAAATAGGGGGGCTCCGGAGTTCTAATGGGCTCTAAGGAAACCGGACGTCCTCGCTCTCGGAATATGTGGCGAGTCCGGTACGCTGGGCGTTGCGGCTTCGGAGCCTATTTCCTTTTTTCCGGGGCACTTTGGGCGATTTCGCGAAAAACGTCATTTTCGCGATTTTCGTTTGAAAATTTCGGGCACTTTTCAGCTCCCTTACGCGGAAAAGCACGAAAGCTAGAGAAAAACTCTGGTGAATGTCAGCGCTACCCAGATCTGACACACTGTATATGAATCGAATATATTTTATCGAATTCAGAACCAAAACATACCGAAGGAACACAAAAAACTCGAATTTGCGCGAAAAAAATCGAATTAACTTGTGAATTGAGCACCTCGTATATCACATGATCGCAAATTCATTGTAAATCGCACACCCTGTATGACATTTTATCGAAATTAGATCCCACTCTCTAATTGGTTCGCAGTGGGTGCTTTTTCCATAAAAAATTCAGACGGAAAATCTCTCGAAGAAAGAATCTGGTGAAAATCAGTGCTTTCCATAAGCACAGCCTGTATAGCGATTTTTTCGAGATAGCACAGCCTGTATAGCGATTCATCGTGATCTGTGTGCATTCTTCAAGGACGAAAATGAATTAGCGCGAAAATAGAGCCTGAAATGACGATTTTCAAACGCATATTTGAGGTGTTTTCTTCCGATTCGTGAACCGCGGGTGCTGTCTAGAGATTCGGAATCTCCTGTAGATTCTTAATCGAGCACTTCGAAGGCGCAAAAGTCTTTCAGCGCCCATATCCAGCGAAAAATTGATGCCGTATTTTCAAATTTGGAGCTCGCGTTCGGCTATCATCGGAATCGTATGAGAAATTATGACATTTTGCTTCATTTCACCGTAGGAATTGCCGAATTTCGAATGAAGAAGTCGCGGCCTTATCTCGCTACTTGGATATGAAAATTGGTACCCAGAGATGGGGAATTTCCTCAAGTTTCATTTTCTACCGCCGAAAATGCGTTTAGAGGCTTGTATCGCCCGCATTGAGCGAAAGCATCATGGGTGATTTTGACGTTTCGCGGGGCTGGCGAAACTAAAAATTGCCGTTTTACTTACGGGATTTCAGCCTAGAAATAGGGGGGCTCCGGAGTTCTAATGGGCTCTAAGGAAACCGGACGTCCTCGCTCTCGGAATATGTGGCGAGTCCGGTACGCTGGGCGTTGCGGCTTCGGAGCCTATTTCCTTTTTTCCGGGGCACTTTGGGCGATTTCGCGAAAAACGTCATTTTCGCGATTTTCGTTTGAAAATTTCGGGCACTTTAAGAGCGCCCGGGAGGGTTTTCGGGGTCGCTTCTCCTAGAAGAGGATACGCCTTTTCGATCTGTTTTAAGATTGCCCCGGGTTCGGCCCTGCGGGCCTCACGCTCGGCTACGCCTCGCGGGTCCCTAACGGGACCAATTTTGATTTTTTTCTCTGGTTCCCGATCTTATCATTTTAATATATTAGACTAGTAAGCGGGTAGATCAATAGGCCCGTAGATCCATAGGCCCGTAGATCCATAGGCCAGTAGTTCAATAGGCCCATGGATCAATATAGACCATAGATCAATATAGACCGCAGATCAATAGGGCCCATACATCAATGAAGCGCGCAGAAACACGAAACACGTCAAATTACCCGTTGAAAGCGAAACAGCTAGAAAGAACTGGAAAAAACACGGAGAAACGCGAAAAAACACGAAGGAATCCGAAGAAACACGAAAGAAACCGAAGTTATACGAAAGAAACCGAAATTACACGAAACAACGCGAGAAAACACGAAAGAACACCAAGTAACACAAAAAATCTAAAGGAACCTGAAAAAACCCGAAACACAAAAGTACTTGTAAATTGCACACACCGTATATCACCCGACCGTAAACTTATTGTAAATTGCACACCCTGTATGACATTTTATCGAAATCCGCTCCCATTCGCGAGAAAACTTAAAGGAGAATGCATATGAGACACTCAGTATACAATTGATTAGCAGTGAAAAAAAAAACCAAAAGAATATCGTTGTAACTCCATCTATTCGAGTTCAGTAATTACCACGAAGGAAGTATCAAAATTATTCTATGGAGCTCTATGTAACACCCCGTATATGTTTCGAAGATAATTTTTCCGTAAAAAAACCCGATGGAACACAAAAAACTTGAAAAAACTTGAGAGCGCGCAAAAAAAACAGAAGAACTTGTAAAGTGCTCACCCCGTATATCACCCGATCGCAAAATCATTGTAAATCGCACACCCTGTATGACATTTTACCGAAATTAGCTTTCACACGTGAAAAAACATGATGAAAAATGCATATGGGACACCCAGTATATAATTGATTTGCAGTGGGTGCTTTCATCATAAGAAACAAACCGAAAGAATATCGTTTTAACTCTATCGTTTCAAGTTCGGTGCATTCCACGAAGAAAGAACCCGACGAAACACGGAAAAACTTGAAAGAACCCGAAGTACCACGAATGAACGAAAAATATCCAAAGGAACCGAAAAAACCCCGAAGGACCACAAAATCACCGAAAGCGCGCAAAAAAACTCGAAGGAAAGCTTAAAACCCCGAGGGAGCACAAAAAACCAAAAGCGTGCAAAAAATAATGAAAGAACTTTTAAATTGCACACCCTGTATATCAATCGATCGCGAAATCATTGTTAATGGCACACCCTGTATGAGATTTCATTGAATTTAGCTCCCTTACGCGGAAAAGCACGAAAGCTGGAGAAAAACTCTGGTGAATGTCAGCGCTACTCAGATCTGACACCCTGTATATGCATCGAATATATTTTATCGAATTAAGATCCAAAACACCCCGAAACAACACAAAAACTCGAATTTGCGCAAAAAAAATCAAATTAACTTGTAAATTGCACACCCCGTATATAACCCGATCGCAAATTCATTGTGAATCGCACACCCTGTATGACATTATACCGAAATCAGCTCCCATTCGCGAGAGAACTTGAAGAAAAATGCATATGGGACACCCCGTATATAATTGATTCGCAGTGGGTGCTTTCTTCATAAAAAAACAAACCGAAAGAATATCGTTTATAACTCTATCGTTTCGAGTTCAGTGCATTTCACCAAGAAAGAAACCGACCAAATACGAAAAAACGCGGAAAAAATGATAGAACCCTAAGTAACACGAAATCTCTCGAAGAATGAATCTGGTGAAAATCAGTGCTTTCCATAATCACAGCCTGTATAGCGATTTTTTCGAGATAGCACAGCCTGTATAGCGATTCATCCCGATCTGTGTGCATTCTTCAAGGACGAAAATGAATTAGCGCGAAAATAGAGCCTGAAATGACGATTTTCAAACGCATATTTGAGGTGTTTTTCTCGCGATTCGTGAAACGTGAGTGGTCTCTAGAGATTCGGAATCTCCTGTAGATTCTTAATCGAGCACTTGGAAGGCCTGAAAAATATTCGACCGGCCATATCGAGCGAAAAATGGATGCCGTATTTTCAAATTTGGAGCTCGCGTTCGGCTATCATCGGAATCGTATGAGAAATTATGACATTTTGACTCATTTCACCGTAGAAATTGCCGAATTTCGAATGAAGAATTCGCGGCCTTATCTCGCTACTTGGATATGAAAATTGGTACCCAGAGATGGGGAATTTCCTCAAGTTTCATTTTCTACCGCCGAGAATAAGTTTTGAGGCTTGTATCGCCCGCACTGAGCGAAAGCATCATGGGTGATTTTGACGTTTCGCGGGGCTGGCGAAACTAAAAATTGCCGTTTTACTTACGAAATTTTAGCCTAGAAATAGGGGGGCTCCGGAGTTCTAATGGGTTCTAAGGAAACCGGACGTCCTCGCTCTCGGAATATGTGGCGAGTCCGGGACGCTGGGCGTTTCGGCTTCTTAGCCTATTTCCTTTTTTCTGAGGCACTTTAGGCGATTCCGCGAAAATCGCTGATTTCGCGATTTTCTTTCCAAAATTTGGGGCACTTGGAGGGAGCGCGGGGGGGGTTTCGCGGTCGCTTCTCCTAGAGGAGGATACGCCTTTTCGATTTTTCTTAAGATTCCCTCTCGAGCGGCCCTGCGGGCCGCAAGGAAAGCTTCGCTTTCCGGGTCCCTAACGGGACCACCTATCAAAATTTTCTCTGGTTCCCGATCTTATCGTTTTAATATATTAGACTAGTAAGCGGGTAGATCAATAGGCCCGTAGATCCATAGGCCCGTAGATCCAAAGGCCAGTAGTTCAATAGGCCAGTAGTTCAATTGGCCCATGGATCAATTAGACCATAGATCAATATGGACGGCAGATCAATAGGGCCCATACATCAATGAAGCGCGCAGAAACACGAAACACGTCAAATTACCCGTTGAAAGCGAAAAAGCTAGAAAGAACTGGAAAAAACACGGAGAAACGCGAAAAAACACGAAGGAATCCGAAGTTATACGAAAGAAACCGAAATTACACGAAACAACGCGAGAAAACACGAAAGAACACCAAGTAACACAAAAAATCTAAAGGAACCTGATAAAACCCGAAAAACAAAAGTACTTGTAAATTGCACACCCTGTATGATATTTTATCGAAATCCGCTCCCATTCGCGAGAAAACTTAAAGGAGAATGCATATGAGACACTCAGTATACAATTGATTAGCAGTGAAAAAAAAAACCAAAAGAATATCGTTGTTACTCCATCTATTCGAGTTCAGTAATTACCACGAAGGAAGTATCAAAATTATTCTATGGAGCTCCTATGTAACACCCCGTATATGTTTCGAAGATAATTTTTCCGTAAAAAAACCCGAAGGAACACAAAAAACTTGAAAAAACTTTAGCAAAAAAACAGAAGAACTTGTAAAGTGGTCACCCCGTATATCACCCGATCGCAAATTCATTGTAAATCGCACACCCTGTATGACATTATACCGAAATCAGCTCTCATTAGCGAGAAAACCTGAAGAAAAATGCATATGGGACACCCCGTATATAATTGATTCGCAGTGGGTGCTTTCATCATAAAAAACAAACCGAAAGAATATCGTTTATAACTCTATCGTTTCAAGTTCAGTGCATTCCACCAAGAAAGAACCCGACCAAATACGAAAAAACGCGAAAAAACATGATAGAACCCAAAGTAACACGAAAGAACGAAAAAAATCCAAAGGAACTCAAAAAACCCCGAAGGAGCACAAAATCAACGAAAGCGCGCAAAAAAACTCGAAGGAAAGCTTAAAACCCCGAGGGAGCACAAAAAGCCGAAAGCGTGCAAAAATAATGAAAGAACTTTTAAATTGCACACCCTGTATATCAACCGATCGTAAACACATTGTAAATCGCATACCCTGTATGACATTTTATCGTAATCAGCTCCCTTACGCGGAAAAGCACGAAAGCTAGAGAAAAACTCTGGTGAATGTCAGCGCTACTCAGATCTGACACCCTGTAAATGAATCGAATATATTTTATCGAATTCAGAACTGAAACACACCGAAGAATCACGAAAAACTCGAATTTGCGCGAAAAAAATCAAATTTACTTATAAATTGAGCACCCCGTAATATCACATGATCGTAAATTCATTGTCAATCGCACACCCTGTATGACATTTTATCGAAATTAGATCCCACTCTCTAATTGGTTCGCAGTGGGTGCTTTTTCCATAAAAAATTCAGACGGAAAATCTCTCGAAGAAAGAATCTGGTGAAAATCAGTGCTTTCCATAAGCACAGCCTGTATAGCGATTTTTTCGAGATAGCACAGCCTGTATAGCGATTCATCGCGATCTGTGTTCATTCTTCAAGGACGAAAATGAATTGGCGCGAAAATAGAGCCTGAAATGACGATTTTCAAACGCATATTTGAGGTGTTTTTCTTAAGAGTCTTGAATCGCGGGTGGTATCTAGAGATTCGGAATCTCCTGTAGATTCTTATTCGAGTGCTCGGAAGGTGGAAAAAATCTTCCACCGCCCATATCCAGCGAAAAATCGATGCCGTATTTTCAAATTTGAAGCTCGCGTTCGGCTATCATCGGAATCGTATGAGAAACTATGACACTTCTGATCGAAATATCGAGTAAATTGCCGAATTTGGAATGAAGAATTCGCGGCCTTATATCGCTACTTGGATATGAAAATTGGTACCTGGAGAAGGGGAATTTCCTCAAGTTTCATTTTCTACCGCCGAAAATGCGTTTAGAGGCTTGTAGCGCATGCACGAATCAAAAGCATCATGGGTCATTTTGACGTTTCGCGGGGCTGGCGAAACTAAAATTGCCGTTTTACTTACGGGATTTTAGCCTAGAAATAGGGAGGCTCCGGAGTTCTAATGGGTTCTAAGGAAACCGGACGTCCTCGCTCTCGGAATATGTGGCGAGCCCGGGACGCTGGGCGTTTCGGCTTCGGAGCCTATTTCCTTTTTCTGAGGCACTTTGGGCGATTTCGCGAAAAACGTCATTTTCGCGATTTTCTTTCGAAAATTTCGGGCACTTTAAGAGCGCCCGGAGGGGTTTTCGGTGTCGCTTCTCCTAGAAGATGATACGCCTTTTCGATCTGTTTTAAGATTGCCCCGGGTTCGGCCCTGCGGGCCTCACGCTCGGCTACGCCTCGCGAGTCCCCAACGGGACCACCTGTCAAAATTTTCTCTGGTTCCCGATCTTATCATTTTAATATATTAGACTAGTAAGCGGGTAGATCAATAGGCCCGTAGATCCATAGGCCAGTAGTTCAATAGGCCAGTAGTTCAATAGGCCAGTAGTTCAATTGGCCCATGGATCAATATAGACCATAGATTGATATAGACCATAGATCAATAGGGCCCATACATCAATGAAGCGCGCAGAAACACGAAACACGACAAAATACCCGTTGAAAGCGAAAAAACTTGAAAGAACTGGAAAAAATACGAAGAAACGCGAAAAAACACGAAAGAATCCGAAGAAACACGAAAGAAACCGAAGTTACACGAAAGAAACCTAAATTACACGAAACAACGCGAGAAAACACGAAAGAACACCAAGTAACACAAAAAATTTAAAGGAACCTGAAAAAAACCCGAAACACAAAAGTACTTGTAAATTAAACACCCCGTATATCACCCGATCGCAAATTCATTGTTAATCGCACACCCTGTATGACGTTATACCGAAATCAGCTCCCATTTGCGAGAAAACTTGAAGAAAAATGCATATGGGACACCCCGTATCTAATTGATTCGCAGTGGTTGCTTTCATCATAAAAAACAAACCGAAAGAATATCGTTTATAACTCTATCGTTTCAAGTTCAGTGCATTTCACAAAGAAAGAACCCGACCAAATACGAAAAAACGCGAAAAAACATGATAGAACCCAAAGTAACACGAAAGAACGAAAAAAATCCAAAGGAAATCAAAAAACCCCGAAGGAGCACAAAATCAACGAAAGCGCGCAAAAAAACTCGAAGGAAAGCTTAAAACCCCGAGGGAGCACACAAAAAACCGAAAGCGTGCAAAAAATAATGGAAAAACTTTTAAATTGCACGTCCTGTATATCAATCGATCGCGAAATCATTGTTAATGGCACACCCTGTATGACATTATACCGAAATCAGCTCCCATTCGCGAGAGAACTTGAAGAAAAATGCATATGGGACACCCCGTATATAATTGATTCGCAGTGGGTGCTTTCTTCATAAAAAACAAACCGAAAGAATATCGTTTATAACTCTATCGTTTCGAGTTCAGTGCATTCCACCAAGAAAGAAACCGACCAAATACGAAAAAACGCGGAAAACATGATAGAACCCTAAGTAACACGATATCTCTCGAAGAATGAATCTGGTGAAAATCAGTGCTTTCCATAAGCACAGCCTGTATAGCGATTTTTTCGAGATAGCACAGCCTGTATAGCGATTCATCGCGATCTGTGTGCATTCTTCAAGGACGAAAATGAATTAGCGCGAAAATAGAGCCTGAAATGAAGATTTTCAAACGCATATTTGAGGTGTTTTTCTTGCGATTCACGAAAAGTGGTAGGTATCTAGAGATTCGGAATCTCCTGTAGATTCTCATTCGAGTGCTTGGAAAACGCAAACAATCTTCAACCGCCCATATCGAGCGAAAAATTGATGCCGTATTTTCAAATTTGGAGCTCGCGTTCGGCTATCATCGGAATCGTATGATAAAATATGACACTTCTCCTCGAATTATCGAGAAAATTGCCGAATTTGGAATGAATATCCCCGGCCTTGACTCGCTACTTGGATATGAAGATTGGTACCCAGAGATGGGAAATTTCACGTAGATTCGTTTTCTACCGATCGCGGGGCGATTTATATCGTTTTCGAGCGGCACGGAGGAAAAACGTAGGTGCGGTTTTGACGTTTCAGGGAAGTCGAGAGTATAAAAATTGCCGTTTTATATGCATAATTTTCGTATAGATTCCGGGGGGCTCCGCGGCTGAGCTCGTAGCCACGTATGGGGACGTTCTTCGTCCAGAAAAAGCGACCCCCCCCTCCCCGCGAGATGCTCCGGCTTCATAGGAGTACTTTCTACCGTTTTTCGCCTTTGGGCGATTTCGCGAAAATGGCTGATTTCGCGATTTTCTTTCGAAAATTTCGGGCACTTTAAGAGCGCCCGGGGGTGGTTTCGGGGTCGCTTCTCCTAGAACAGGATACGCCTTTTCGATCTGTTTTAAGATTCCCTCTTGAGCGGCCCTGCGGGCCGCTCGGAAAGCTGCGCTTTCCGGGTCCCTAACGGGACCACCTGTCAAAATTTTCTCTGGTTCCCGATCTTATCATTTTAATATATTAGACTAGTAAGCGGGTAGATCAATAGGCCCATGGATCAATATAGACCATAGATCATAAGGGACCATAGATCAATATAGACCATAGATCAATATAGACCATAGATCAATATAGACCACAGATCAATACGGCCCATACATCAATGAAGCGCGCAGAAACACTAAACACGTCAAAATACCCGTTGAAAGCGAAAAAACTTGAAAGAACTGGAAAAAACACGAAGAAACGCGAAAAAACACGAAAGAATCCGAAGAAACACGAAAGAAACCGAAGTTACACGAAAGAAACCGAAATTACACGAAACAACGCGAGAAAACACGAAAGAACCCCAAGTAACACAAATAATCCAAAGGAACCTGAAAAAATCCCGATAGAATACATATAACTTGAAAGCGCGCAAAAAAACTCGAAGTCACGCGAAACACCCCGGAGAAATATAAAAAAACCGAAAGCGCGCAAAAAAACAAAAGTACTTGTAAATTGCACACCCCGTATATCACCCGATCGTAAACTCATTGTAAATTGCACACCCTGTATGACGTTTTATCGAAATCAGCAAAATAACTTGCACACCCCGTATATCACATGATCGTAAATTAATTGTAAATCGCACACCCTGTATGCCATTTTATCGAAATTAGAGCCCATACGCGAAAAAACCTGAAGAAAAATGCATGTGGGACACCCACTCTATAATTGATTCGCAGTGGGTGCTTTTTCCATAAAATATTCAGACGGGAAATCTCTCGAAGAAAGAATCTGGTGAAAATCAGTGCTTTCCATAAGCACAGCCTGTATAGCGATTTTTTCGAGATAGCACAGCCTGTATAGCGATTCATCGCGATCTGTGTGCATTCTTCAAGGACGAAAATGAATTAGCGCGAAAATAGAGCCTGAAATGACGATTTTCAAACACATATTTGAGGTGTTTTTCTCGCGATTCGTGAAACGTGAGTGGTCTCTAGAGATTCGGAATCTCCTGTAGATTCTTAATCGAGCACTTGGAAGGCCTAAAAAATCTTCGACCGCCCATATCGAGCGAAAAATTGATGCCGTATTTTCAAATTTGGAGCTCGCGTTCGGCTATCATCGGAATCGTATGAGAAATTCTGACATTTTGCCTCATTTCACCGTAGAAATTGCCGAATTTCGAATGAAGAATTCGCGGCCTTATATCGCTACTTGGATATGAAAATTGGTACCCAGAGATGGGGAATTTCCTCAAGTTTCATTTTCTACCGCCGAAAATGCGTTTAGAGGCTCGAGAGGCCCGCACTGAGCGAAAGCATCATGGGTGATTTTGACGTTTCGCGGGGCTGGCGAAACTAAAAATTGCCGTTTTACTTACGGGATTTTAGCCTAGAAATAGGGGGGCTCCGGAGTTCTAATGGGTTCTAAGGAAACCGGACGTCCTCGCTCTCGGAATATGTGGCGAGTCCGGGACGCTGGGCGTTTCGGCTTCGGAGCCTATTTCCTTTTTTCCGGGGCACTTTGGGCGATTTCGCGAAAAACGTCATTTTCGCGATTTTCTTTCGAAAATTTCGGGCACTTGGAGGGAGCGCGGGGGGGGTTTCGCGGTCGCTTCTCCTAGAGGAGGATACGCCTTTTCGATTTTTCTTAAGATTCCCTCTCGAGCGGCCCTGCGGGTCACGAAGGAAAGCTTTCGCTTTCCGGGTCCCTAACAGGACCACCTGTCAAAATTTTCTCTGGTTCCCGATCTTATCGTTTTAATATATTAGACTAGTAAGCGGGTAGATCAATAGGCCCGTAGATCCATAGGCCCGTAGATCCATAGGCCAGTAGTTCAATAGGCCCATGGATCAATATAGACCATAGATCAATATAGACCGCAGATGAATAGGGCCCATACATCAATGAAGCGCGCAGAAGCACGAAACACGTCAAATTACCCGTTGAAAGCGAAAAAGCTAGAAAGAACTGGAAAAAACACGGAGAAACGCGAAAAAACACGAAGGAATCCGAAGAAACACGAAAGAAACCGAAATTACACGAAACAACTCGAGAAAACACGAAATAACACCAAGTAACACAAAAAATCTAAAAGAACCTGAAAAAAATCCGAAACACAAAAGTACTTGTAAATTGCACACCCCGTATATCACCCGACCGTAAACTTATTGTAAATTGCACACCCTGTATGATATTTTATCGAAATCCGCTCCCATTCGCGAGAAAACTTGAAGGAGAATGCATATGAGACACTCAGTATACAATTGATTAGCAGTGAAAAAAAAACCAAAAGAATATCATTGTAACTCCATCTATTCGAGTTCAGTAATTACCACGAAGGAAGTATCAAAATTATTCTATGGAGCTCCTATTTAACACCCCGTATATGTTCCGAAGATAATTTTTCCGTGAAAAAACCCGAAGGAACACAAAAAACTTGAAAAAACTTGAGAGCGCGCAAAAAAACAGAAGACCTTGTAAAGTGCTCACCCCGTATATCACCCGATCGCAAATTCATTGTAAATCGCACACCCTGTATGACATTTTACCGAAATTAGCTTTCACACGTGAAAAAACATGATGAAAAATGCATATGGGACACCCAGTATATAATTGATTTGCAGTGGGTGCTTTCATCATAAGAAACAAACCGAAAGAATATCGTTTTAACTCTATCGTTTCAAGTTCGGTGCATTCCACGAAGAAAGAACCCGACGAAACACGGAAAAACTTGAAAGAACCCGAAGTACCACGAATGAACGAAAAATATCCAAAGGAACCGAAAAAACCCCGAAGGAGCACAAAATCACCGAAAGCGCGCAAAAAAACTCGAAGGAAAGCTTAAAACCCCGAGGGAGCACAAAAAACCGAAAGCGTGCAAAAAATAATGAAAGAACTTTTAAATTGCACACCCTGTATATCAATCGATCGCGAAATCATTGTTAATGGCACACCCTGTATGGGATTTCATTGAATTAAGCTCCCTTACGCGGAAAAGCACAAAAGCTGGAGAAAAACTCTGGTGAATGTCAGCGCTACTCAGATCTGACACCCTGTATATGAATCGAATATATTTTATCGAATTAAGATCTAAAACTCCCCGAAACAACACAAAAACTCGAATTTGCGCAAAAAAAATCAAATTAACTTGTAAATTGCACACCCCGTATATCACCCGATCGCAAATTCATTGTGAATCGCACACCCTGTATGACATTATACCGAAATCAGCTCCCATTCGCGAGAGAACTTGAAGAAAAATGCATACGGGACACCCCGTATATAATTGATTCGCAGTGGGTGCTTTCTTCATAAAAAACAAACCGAAAGAATATCGTTTATAACTGTATCGTTTCGAGTTCAGTGCATTCCACCAAGAAAGAAACCGACCAAATACGAAAAAACGCGGAAAACATGATAGAACCCTAAGTAACACGAAATCTCTCGAAGAAAGAATCTGGTGAAAATCAGTGCTTTCCATAAGCACAGCCTGTATAGCGATTTTTTCGAGATAGCACAGCCAGTATAGCGATTCATCGTGATCTGTGTGCATTCTTCAAGGACGAAAATGAATTAGCGCGAAAATAGAGCCTGAAATGACGATTTTCAAACGCATATTTGAGATGTTTTTCTTGAGAGTCGTGAAGGATGAGTGGTATCTAGATATTCGTAATCTCCTGTAGATTCTTATCCGAGTGCTTGAAAAACGCAAATAATCTTCCACCGCCCATATCGAGCGAAAAATTGATGCCGTATTTTCAAATTTGGAGCTCGCGTTCGGCTATCATCGGAATCGTATGATAAAATATGACACTTCTCCTCGAATTATCGAGAAAATTGCCGAATTTGGAATGAATATTCCCGGCCTTGACTCGCTACTTGGATGTGAAAATTGGTACCCAGAGATGGGAAATTTCACGTAGATTCGTTTTCTACCGATCGCGGGGCGATCTATATCGTTTTCGGGCGGCACGGAGGGAAAACGTAGGTGTGGTTTTTGACGCTTCAGAGAAGTCGCGAGTCTAAAAATTGCCGTTTTATATGCATATTTTTCGTATAGATTTCGAGGGGCTCCGCGGCTGAGCTCGTAGCCACGCATAGGGACGTTCCTCGTCCAGAAAAAGCGACCCCCCTCTCCCCGCGAGATGCTCCGGCTTCATAGGAGTACTTTCTACCGTTTTTCGCCTTTGGGCGATTTCACGAAAATGGCCGATTTCGCGATTTTCGTTTGAAAATTTCGGGCACTTTAAGAGCGCCCGGGGCGGGTTTCGGGGTCGCTTCTCCTAGAAGAGGATACGCCTTTTCGATCTGTTTTAAGATTGCCCCGGGTTCGGCCCTGCGGGCCTCACGCTCGGCTACGCCTCGCGGGTCCCCGACGGGACCATTTTCGATTTTTTTCTCTGGTTCCCGATCTTATCGTTTTAATATATTAGACTAGTAAGCGGGTAGATCAATAGGCCCGTAGATCCATAGGCCCGTAGATCCATAGGCCAGTAGTTCAATAGGCCAGTAGTTCAATTGGCCCATGGATCAATATAGACCATAGATCAATATAGACCATAGCTCAATAGGGCCCATACATCAATGAAGCGCGCAGAAATACGAAACACGTCAAAATACCCGTTGAAAGCGAAAAAACTTGAAAGAACTGGGAAAAACACGAAGAAACGCGAAAAAACACGAAAGAATCCGAAGAAACACGAAAGAAACCGAAGTTACACGAAAGAAACCTAAATTACACGAAACAACGCGAGAAAACACGAAAGAACACCTAGTAACACAAAAAATCTAAAGGAACCTGAAAAAACCCGAAACACAAAAGTACTTGTAAATTGCACACCCCGTATATCACCCGATCGCAAATTCATTGTAAATCGCACACCCTGTATGACATTATACCGAAATCAGCTCCCATTTGCGAGAAAACTTGAAGAAAAATGCATATGGGACATCCCGTATATAATTGATTCGCAGTGGGTGCTTTTATCATAAAAAACAAACCGAAAGAATATCGTTTATAACTCTATCGTTTCGAGTTCAGTGCATTTCACAAAGAAAGAACCCGACCAAATACGAAAAAACGCGAAAAAACATGATAGAACCCAAAGTAACACGAAAGAACGAAAAAAATCCAAAGGGAATAAAAAAACCCCAAAGGAGCACAAAATCAACGAAAGCGCGCAAAAAAACTCGAAGGAAAGCTTAAAACCCCGAGGGAGCACACAAAAAACCGAAAGCGTGCAAAAAATAATGGAAAAACTTTTAAATTGCACGCCCTGTATATCAATCGATCGCGAAATCATTGTTAGTGGCACACCCTGTATGAGATTTCATTGAATTTAGCTCCCTTACGCGGAAAAGCACGAAAGCTAGAGAAAAACTCTGGTGAATGTCAGCGCTACTCAGATCTGACACCCTGTATATGAATCGAAAATATTTTATCGAATTAAGAACCCGTAAGTCGAACAGCCGAAATAACTCGATGGAAAGTATTTGTTAATAATAGATTACGCACATGGGACACCCTGTATACAATTGAATCACATTGGGTGCTTTTTCCAATAAAAAAAAACCAAAGTAATATCCTTTCAATTCGATCAATTCGCAATCGGTGAATTTCACAAAGATAAAATAAAAATTATTCGATAATGGTCCGAAGATGTAATCGGGAACTTGGAATTTCGTGAACCGAGTAGATCCGATCGTCGATCGGAAGTTTTGTGTTTCCAACTATTTATTCTGTGATTCTATGCAATTGCCTCAAGGTCTATGATTTCAAGACGATTGAATCGCGAAACCCGTTCGGGTTTCTCCGTGGGAAAATTGTGACAGAATGAAATGAATGAATTCAAAACGGAAAATCTCGGTCTATCCGTGATTTCTGAGGCCGTTTGAACTGAATTAAAAGAAGGGTTACACTTTATGTAAGGAAAATCCTACCTGCTTGAAGGTTCTTTTGAGAATATCCGTTGTTTACATGTATGATGAATATATTCATATTTCGCATATGCGTTCATTCTTGAGAGATAACTGAAATGAAACGATACGCTTGATTGATTTATAATCGAATCAATACCTGAGAACCTCTCTTTAAACCAATTTCGAGCTAATTTTTCAACTCCAGATCGTCTTTACATAATATCGTCGTATTGACATCGATTGTATTATTTTTTGATATTCCTTCATGTTATTTACTGAAAATAAAGGGAATAAATCGTTATGAGACACGAATATAATGCATAATATTACCTATAACGGTCCAATTCCACCAATTTTATACTTGAAATGATCTATTCCTCGTTCGTCGTTTGACGTTTTATGATAACTGACCGGGCTCGAACGAACATCGAAATATATCACTTCAAGATGGAAAAAATGAATTAGCGCGAAAATGGACTGAAAAAGGACGATTTTCAAACGCTTATTTGAGGTGTTTTTCTTTCGATTCGTGAATCGTAGGTGCTGTCTAGAGATTCGGAATCTTGGAAAACGCAAACAATCTTCAACCGCCCATATCGAGCGAAAAATTGATGCCGTATTTTCAAATTTGGAGCTCGCGTTCGGCTATCATCGGAATCGTATGATAAAATATGACACTTCTCCTCGAATTTTCGAGGAAATTGCCGAATTTCGAATGAAGAATTCGCGGCCTTATATCGCTACTTGGATATGAAAATTGGTACCCAGAGATGGGAAATTTCACGTAGATTCGTTTTCTACCGATCGCGGGGCGATTTATATCGTTTTCGACCGGCACGGAGGAAAACGTAGGTGCGGTTTTGACGTTTCAGGGAAGTCACGAGTCTAAAAATTGCCGTTTTATATGCATAATTTTCGTATAGATTTCGAGGGCTCCGCGGCTGAGCTCGTAGCCACGCATGGGGACGTTCCTCGTCCAGAAAAAGCGACCCCCTCTCGCGAGATGCTCCGGCTTCATAGGAGTATTTTCTCCCGTTTTTTGCCTTTGGGCGATTTCGCAAAAATGGCCGATTTCGCGATTTTCGTTTGAAAATTTCGGGCACTTTAAGAGCGCCCGGGGCGGGTTTCGGGGTCGCTTCTCCTAGAAGAGGATACGCCTTTTCGATCTGTTTTAAGATTGCCCCGGGTTCGGCCCTGCGGGCCTCACGCTCGGCTACGCCTCGCGGGTCCCTGACGGGACCATTTTCGATTTTTTTCTCTGGTTCCCGATCTTATCATTTTAATATATTAGACTAGTAAGCGGGTAGATCAATAGGCCCGTAGATCCATAGGCCAGTAGTTCAATAGGCCAGTAGTTCAATAGGCCAGTAGTTCAATTGGCCAATGGATCTATATAGACCATAGATCAATATAGACCATAGATCAATAGGGCCCATACATCAATGAAGCGCGCAGAAACACGAAACACGTCAAAAAACCCGTTGAAAGCGAAAAAGCTAGAAAGAACTGGAAAAAACACGGAGAAACGCGAAAATACACGAAGGAATCCGAAGAAACACGAAAGCAACCGAAGTTATACGAAAGAAACCGAAATTACACGAAACAACGCGAGAAAACACGAAAGAACACCAAGTAACACAAAAATCTAAAGGAACCTGAAAAAACCCGAAACACAAAAGTACTTGTAAATTGCACACCCTGTATATCACCCGACCGTAAACTTATTGTAAATTGCACACCCTGTATGACATTTTATCGAAATCCACCCACCCATTCGCGAGAAAACTTGAAGGAGAATGCATATGAGACACTCAGTATACAATTGATTAGCAGTGAAAAAAAAAAAACCAAAAGAATATCGTTGTAACTCCATCTATTCGAGTTCAGTAATTACCACGAAGGAAGTATCAAAATTATTCTATGGAGCTCCTATGTAACACCCCGTATATGTTTCGAAGATAATTTTTCCGTAAAAAAACCCGAAGGAACACAAAAAACTTGAAAAAACTTGAGAGCGCGCAAAAAAACAGAAGAACTTGTAAAGTGCTCACCCCGTATATCACCCGATCGCAAATTCATTGTAAATCGCACACCCTGTATGACATTTTACCGAAATTAGCTTTCACACGTGAAAAACATGATGAAAAATGCATATGGGACACCCAGTATATAATTGATTTGCAGTGGGTGCTTTCATCATAAGAAACAAACCGAAAGAATATCGTTTTAACTCTATCGTTTCAAGTTCGGTGCATTCCACGAAGAAAGAACCCGACGAAACACGGAAAAACTTGAAAGAACCCGAAGTACCACGAATGAACGAAAAATATCCAAAGGAACCGAAAAAACCCCGAAGGAGCACAAAATCACCGAAAGCGCGCAAAAAAATCGAAGGAAAGCTTAAAACCCTGAGGGAGCACAAAAAACCGAAAGCGTGCAAAAAATAATGAAAGAACTTTTAAATTGCACACCCTGTATATCAATCGATCGCGAAATCATTGTTAATGGCACACCCTGTATGGGATTTCATTGAATTAAGCTCCCTTACGCGGAAAAGCACAAAAGCTGGAGAAAAACTCTGGTGAATGTCAGCGCTACTCAGATCTGACACCCTGTATATGAATCGAATATATTTTATCGAATTAAGATCCAAAACTCCCCGAAACAACACAAAAACTCGAATTTGCTCAAAAAAAATCAAATTAACTTGTAAATTGCACACCCCGTATATCACCCGATCGCAAATTCATTGTGAATCGCACGCCCTGTATGACATTATACCGAAATCAGCTCCCATTCGCGAGAGAACTTGAAGAAAAATGCATATGGGACACCCCGTATATAATTGATTCGCAGTGGGTGCTTTCTTCATAAAAACAAACCGAAAGAATATCGTTTATAACTCTATCGTTTCGAGTTCAGTGCATTCCACCAAGAAAGAAACCGACCAAATACG
The DNA here is from genome assembly GCA_030674115.1 of Micraspis discolor. Lineage (NCBI taxonomy): Eukaryota > Metazoa > Arthropoda > Insecta > Coleoptera > Coccinellidae > Micraspis > Micraspis discolor. Next base: position 2,658 of record JARTUT010000917.1, on the reverse strand, counting down.
AAAAAACGCGGAAAACATGATAGAACCCTAAGTAACACGAAATCTCTCGAAGGAAGAAATCTGGTGAAAATCAGTGCTTTCCATAAGCACAGCCTGTATAGCGATTTTTTCGAGATAGCACAGCCTGTATAGCGATTCATCGCGATCTGTGTGCATTCTTCAAGGACGAAAATGAATTAGCGCGAAAATAGAGCCTGAAATGACGATTTTCAAACGCATATTTGAGGTGTTTTTCTTGCGATTCACGAAAAGTGGTAGGTATCTAGAGATTCGGAATCTCCTGTAGATTCTTAATCGAGCACTTGGAAGGCCTGAAAAATCTTCGACCGCCCATATCGAGCGAAAAATTGATGCCGTATTTTCAAATTTGGAGCTCGCGTTCGGCTATCATCGGAATCGTATGAGAAACTATGACACTTCTCCTCGAAATATCGAGAAAATTGCCGAATTTGGAATGAATATCCCTGGCCTTATCTCGCTACTTGGATATGAAAATTGGTACCCAGAGATGGGGAATTTCCTCAAGATTCGTTTTCTACCGCCGAAAATGCGTTTAGAGGCTCGAGGGCCGGCACTGAGCGAAAAATCATAGGTGATTTTGACGTTTCAGGGAAGTCTGGCGAGTCTAAAAATTGCCGTTTTACTTGCATAATTTTCGCTTAGAAATTCGAGGGCTCCGGAGTTCTAATGGTTCTACATTATGAGGAACGTCCTCGCTCTCGGAATATGCGGCCGAGTCCGGGACGCTGGGCGTTTCGGCGTCGGAGCCTATTTCCTTTTTCTGAGGACACTTTCGGCGATTTCGCGAAAATCGTCGATTTCGCGATTTTCGTTCGAAAATTTCGGGCACTTTAAGAGCGCCCGGGGTGGTTTCGGGGTCGCTTCTCCTAGAAGAGGATACGCCTTTTCGATCTGTTTTAAGATTCCCTCTCGAGCGGCCCTGCGGGTGCTCGAAAGCTACGCTTTCCGGGTCCCCGACGGGACCACCTTTCGATTTTTTCTCTGGTCCCCGATCTTATTACTTTATTATATAGACTAGTAAGCGGGTAGATCAATAGACCCGTAGATCCATAGGCCAGTCCAGTTCAATAGGCCAGTAGTTCAATTGGCCCATGGATCAATATACCATAGATCAATATAGACCATAGATCAATAGGGCCCATACATCAATGAAGCGCGCAGAAACACGAAACACGTCAAAAAACCCGTTGAAAGCGAAAAACATGAAAGAACTGGAAAAAACACAGAGAAACGCGAAAAAACACGGAATAATCCGAAGAAACACGAAAGAATCCGAAGTTACACGAAAAAACCGAAATTACATGAAACAACGCGAGAAAACACGAAAGAACATCAAGTAACACAAAAAATCTAAAGGAACTTGAAAAAACCCGAAACACAAAAGTACTTGTAAATTGCACACCCCGTATATCACCCGATCGTAAACTCATTGTAAATTGCACACCCTGTATATCACCCGATCATAAACTCATTGTGAATTGCACACCCTGTATGTTATTTTATCGAAATCAGCGAAAAATTTGAAGAAAAATGCATATGAGACACTCAGTATACAATTGATTAGCAGTGAAAAATAAAACCAAAAAGAATATCGTTGTAACTCCATCTATTCGAGTTCAGTAATTACCACGAAGGAAGTATCAAAATTATTCTACGGAGCTCCTATGTAACACCCCGTATATGTTTCGAAAATAATTTTTCCGTAAAAAACCCGAAGGAACACAAAAACTTGAAAAAACTCGAGAGCGCGCAAAAAACAGAAGAACTTATAAAGTGCTCACCCCGTTTATCACCCGATCGCAAATTCATTGTAAATCGCACACCCTGTATGACATTATACCGAAATCAGCTCCCATTCGCGAGAAAACTCGAAGAAAAATGCATATGGGACACCCAGTATATAATTGATTCGCAGTGGGTGCTTTCATCATAAAAAACAAACCGAACGAATATCGTTTATAACTCTATCGTTTCAAGTTCGGTGCATTCCACCAAGAAAGGACCCGACCAAATACGAAAAAACGCGAAAAAACCCGACCCAGTAACACGAAAGAACGAAAAAAATCCAAAGGAACCGAAAAAACCCTCGAAGGAGCACAAAATCAACTTAAGCGCGCAAAAAAACTCGAAGGAAAGCTTAAAACCCCGGGGAGCACAAAAAACCGAAAGCGTGCAAAAATAATGAAAAAACTTTTAAATTGCACGCCCTGTATATCAATCGATCGCGAAATCATTGTTAATGGCACACCCTGTATGAGATTTCATTGAAACCTCCCTTACGCGGAAAAGTATGAAAATTTGAGAAAAACTCTGGTGAATGTCAGCGCTACTCGGATCTGACACCCTGTATATGAATCGAAAATATTTTATCGAATTAAGAACCCGTAAGTCGAACAGCCGAAATAACTCGATGGAAAGTATTTGTTAATAATAGATTACGCACATGGGACACCCTGTATACAATTGAATCACATTGGGTGCTTTTTCCAATAAAAAAACCAAAGTAATATCCTTTCAATTCGATCGATTCGCGATTGGTGAATTTCACAAAGATAAAATAAAAATTATTCGATAATGGTCCGAAGATGTAACAGGGAACTTGGAATTTCGTGAACCGAGTAGATCCGATCGTCGATC
>JARTUT010001351.1:0-201306 GCA_030674115.1 Micraspis discolor | reverse complement strand
AGTTATTCAACATTTCTTGTTTTTCAAAATTTTTGCTTTCCCCTTTAAAAACAAGAATATCTCTGTTATTCTTACAGCTACATCAAATCTGATCATATCATCAGAAAGGGCAGTAAACACGTTATAAAATATGTACTTACTAATGTTAAAAAATGTTTTATACCGGGTGTTGTAAAAAGGTAAATGTAAAATTTGAAAAGAGTGCAAACTTAGTGGTATTTTTTTGTAAGCTGTACCATTGAAAATTGGTTAATAAGTAGTGATTCCTTTTATAGGAAAAACTAGTACATGTAAAAGACTTTCAAATGGTGTATCAACTTTTGACTTAACTTTAAGTTTTTTCAACTATATCACTGTTTTGAGTCAGAAAAACATAAAATTCAGAAACGCAAATTTTATAACAATTCATTTCAAAGCATTGTAGGTTCCAAATAGTCATAAATATTATTAATAGTAACATAAAAACATTAATTAAACTTTGAATGATCGTGAAAATCAATGTTATTGCAAAACTGAATTAAAAACTATAGAAACTGTTTAAATCGCCTACCCCTTTGCTCAATGCATTTTATACATCTCTTTCGCACACAATACACAATCTTTCGAAGTTCATTACGTTGTCGACGCATTGTATCACAACATTCCTGTTGATTAGTTCTTCTCGATCATTAATGCGATTTTTATACACATTTGCTTTCAAAGTGCCCCAAACATAAAAGTCTAATGGGGTAAGATCGGGGCATCTAGGTGGCCATCTCAAGGGACCATATCTTCCAATCCATTTCTCCCCAAAGCATTGATTCATCCAGTCCCTCACAATTCGACTATTATAGCCAGTCATATCGAAATTTGAATATTCTGAGCGCATTTCGATCAGATTATTTTTAATGAAGTCAAACTACGTAACAAAAATGGCGCCCTCTTTTTTTTTCACATGTGTTATTAGAATAAATTAATTGTTTTTATTCATTATGAGAAGTTGGATTTGTATCATTTCTTTTTTGTTCGGAATCATAACATATTGTTCAAATGAATTGATGGTGATTTAAATCATAATTGAAATTCATCCTTAACCACTTCTCGTCCCTAAGGGCGAACGGACAGAATTGATTTTCACAACGGGTTCTTCATCAGTCAGTCCGAACAAAACGATTCATACCACTTTCACCCAAAAATTCGAAAGAAACAGACGTTTGGGCAATTCTATAAGCACTCTGCTTTAAGAACAAAAGCGATAAAACAAGATGAAGGGTAACTCAAGCAAATCCTATACCTAAACTGAAGACTTTGGGAATTATTGAGAGTAACCCGCAATTTCTCACTGAGGGAGTAGTGTGTGACAGTCGAAGCTCAGAAACAAACTAAAATTGGGTGATAATTAAGTTTGACATTTCATGAATTGAAATTAATTGTTCATTGCGATTGTTGAAAAGAGATAGAAATATAAGTCATGTAAATTTAATTGTAACGCCGAATTTTTTTCTGCGTCTCGGAAGTCTGAACAACTTCTACTCTATTAGAAAATTCAATTTCCCATATTTCAAGTTCTTCGTCAATAACTCTCAGAAGTGTTCAATTTCGTTATAAGATTCGTTCAAGTACCCCCCCTTTTTTTAAGTAGAACTGAGAGCTTACCCAACATTGAAACTCGTATCTGGTTCGCCCCAGACGATAGTCACAGTCTCATCGCTCTCCTCGTTGATACATCCACATTTGATGGTGTGATTTCTCATGTTCTTTAGGGAATCCCTCACTTGTAGCATATGCTCAGGCAAAATTTGTATCATCAGTCCATCTTCGACGATATTGGATTTTGCTGTCAGTCCACTGGTGGATTTCAGAGCTCCGTTGAACACGATGAAACTTGCCCCGTTACTGTTGGATTTAAAAAGGAAGAGGAATTTTTGAATGCTTAGGTTTGAATATTATGGAAAAATTACAAAGCACTGGCGTGAGGTCAGGAGATTTGCGCACATCCGGGAATCTGGAATAGTATGATACTTGAACAACAGCCAAGCAAAAAAGCCCTCCCGACGAAGCCAAATATAGATCCTATCCAAAAACATCCAAAAGAGAAGTTTTTTCCAATATATGTCAAGAAATAACTTCAAGAGAAATTATAACTAAAGGTCAATAATGGTTACAGATATTATCTTTCACTTAAAAAACTTTGCAGTTATTAATTTTTTCTCTCCTGGGGTTCAGTAATAAATTAATATTCTATGGTAAGGTATTCAAATTTGACATAATCTATGAATAACCATTATTCAATATTTATGTTTTTGTTTACGTAATTAAAACAGATTGTAACAAAACCGAATATGAACCTTTTAATGATTACTACGACAACAGAGGAGTTCCGCTTCATGCGCCGACAAAGGGATTAAGAACACGATAAAAGGACTGCTCGCCATAAAGCTGTCACATAAAAAACGATAAATGGTGGCATATTTATGAGACATAAAAGAGGCCGATACGATCGTTCTGGAATGTGAAGCATCTTTCTGGTCACTTCTAGAAAAACAGCGCCGGATATAAATGACTGAAGCCGATTCATGGATTAATTCATGGATAGAACTTGCCGACGAATAAACAGGTGTTCCTAGTGAAATTCTGTAGATAAATTGTGTATATAAATTATTGATAATTGTTAGTAATGTGTGAATATAAATTAGTTTAAAGAAGAACTTGTATTGTTTTTCTATTTCGCTGAGGAAAAACGTAACAAGATATTCTGATTATAAAAACAAAAATTTACGCATGTTCAGTAATCAGCAATTATAGTCTAAACAGAATAGATTCATATTAATGATTTAACAAAAAATTGAAGTTGATTTTCAGAATCAAATTTAGGTGATCAAACTCAATTTCTTCAAGCAAGTATAATTGCAGACCTAAATCTGGGAATACTTGTAATCTATCCAGGTAAATTGTTAAAGGGATAATAATCATCAAGTAAAGTAACATCACTTTAAAATAATTATTTTAAGTGACATCATTCATTGTTGTTGAAGATTTCGAAAAGATTTTCATGTTTTTAACAGTATGATATCAAGAGACCTCATAGACCTGTTCACTGGTCTCTGTCAAGGAAGAAAACTTCAGAAATATCAGTGTTTGGAAAATCATAAATGATTTTTTCTGGCTTTGAGTGAAAACAAAAGCAATGTGACAACCTCTTGCCTTGGATGTTTTCATAGAAATGATGGTTTTCATGATTTGGAAATTTTAAGAAGAAAATTATAAAAATATGATGATAACATCCAATAATTCTGAGGTTTTTTGGAATTTCTCACTAGGAAGGGATGGTTTATAACATTGAAGTAGAAAGAAATTATAGTAGAACAGCAAAACTCTGTTTATGGTGTTGAATTTTTCTACCAGAAAATTTGTATTTTGTATCTTCCTTCTGGATATGGACCTCATCGGATGAAACATGAGTGAGTGAATAATTTCTTAGAGGGAAAATAATATTTTTAAACGATTCAGATTCATTAGTGGATGCTGTGGAAGGTATTTTTCGTTCAAACTAAACTAGACTACAGAGGGGTATTTGCCTAATGTGAAAACTAAAAATGCTTATAACTTTTTAACGCAGCAGAATTTGGAAAAACCGTAATAGAAAAAGTGTTTCTTTTGATCTCAAGAACCTATGGTTAAAATTAACGCAGTGGTCAAAGACTCACCCTGTATATATCAAGCGCGCAACAACTCATGACCTCACGTCGGTGCTTTTCTTCGTTTTTGTAACTTCATGCGTCAATACGGTCAAAAATGGGTTAGGTTTGGAACACCACTTGTACTCTTCCACTATGATCAATATTATGGAATCAATGCCGTCTTAAGATTTTATATTTTACTCTTACCTTTCCTCGGTTGGTTGCATATGTTGATGGCGTGGGTACTGTAACTATTAGCAGCACTCTGTGTATCTTGAATACACACTAAATGAGAATCTGCAACACTGCTGAAATTTCCAGCGAACGCTAGAATGTGATCGCTAGAATTTGAGAGGCTCTTCAATATTTGGTCATATCTGTTCTTAGGAATGTTGACGGTGGTATTCTTGTCTTCCATATGTATAGTTAGACCTCTAATCTGGGGAAGGGTGTACGAGAAATTCCTGAAATCCTGTAAAAAGAATTATAACTATGCAATATGAAATTAAATAAATAACAAGGTTCAGATTTCCACGAATTTTTATTGTTTTTACAACAATTATTTCGCCACACTGTGGCTTCATCAGGTTTTACATTTTGAATGATAGTTTCACTGAAGTGATTCTGTATTTATGGCTTTAAAACTCTTTCGGAACGTCGTCTCAAATAGGGTAATTAATATTGAGCTGTTAGGATTTTTTCATTTTAGATGTTTAACAACAGGACTGGTCAACATATGTTTGTTCATTCAAAATAATATTTTGTGAGGGCTTCTAAATGTGTTCATCTTGAACTTTTACTTTCTGTATGGAGGATTACAAAATTATGATAAAATTATGTCCTTATTTATTTAAATGTTTAGCATATGAGGAATTAGAATTTTCGGTAACGTAACTTCGTTGATGTTCCTGAACCCGTTTGTTAAATGATCTTCCCGTTTGATCATCATAAACCATAGGGCAATCCGAACAAAGTAACTTATAGACTCCTGATTTGTTTTTCTGATCTATTCGGTCTTCGTTGTTTTTGTATATGTTGTGCTCAATCAACGCTGACTCTGTTGGAGCATTACTAGGGGTGATGTTTTCCTGTTTCCTTAAACTGGGGTTGTGAATATTTTATATCTCAGTTCACCGATGCTCAAATTTTTCCCACTTGTGTTGTACAGATATCTCACTATTTTTTCCGCGATAGGATAAAGCTCTTTAATACTTCATCTTCTTGATAGAAAATCTGCACTGATTCCTGAAGATTGCTCTGTAGTAAACGTATTATTTATATATAACGTCTCGTGACAAAATTTTATGAAAACCCTTCCATGTTGGAATATTTTCTATTTCGAGAGATTTCGCACATAAATACGCAACATATGATTTTGGAACTTCAGGTTGTACTTTTTATATGAAGTTTTGATTTATCAACGAACTCTACACTCTTCAATTCATCAGGATTCGTGTAACTGAATGGTATCAATTATATCTGCTTTTGTGAAGCTAAAATAGCAGCAGGTGGCGTTTCCATCAGCTTTTTAGTACCTCCTTCATATTCAACATCATATTCTGGTGTAATGACTTTAATACCCCCCAAACAGTGAAATGTTTCATTACATTGTGATCTGTGTTATCAAAAACGAATTCAATGAAAGAGTTTGGATGCGGAAGCTTCATAATAATAATAATAATAATAATCTTTATTTGATCAATTATCAACAGATGTAGATCACGTCAATACATACCAATACATATAAATACTACTTATAATGAAACAAATCCCTTTCACTCAAAAAATCCCCAACACTATAATAACACCTTCTAACCAAAAACATTTTTAATCTTTTTTTTTGAATTGCAATAGGCATGCATTTAAAATTTTGAGGAAATTTATTCCATACTGTGATTATAAAATATACAGCATTCCTTTGTATATAACTAAAATTTGTTTTTTCTCTACTGAGATAATTTTTTCCTCTGGTATTGTATTCATGACTTAACAGTAATTCTTTAAAATCATTGAATATAATTGAATGTTGTGGTATGAAGCCTGTAATGTACTTAATGTACTAGTCTTTAATTTGCTTTTGTATTTGCACACTTATAACACTTGGATGGGAAAATAATAATTAGGCTCAAATTGCTGGTTAGCTCTTTATTGCAGAATGCAGAATCATCGTTTCCCCACATACAACATGTGAACTAGGCGCATCTCCCCACCTAATATGCGCAGTGGTTACCCAGGCGGCCAATTCAACTTGAATATATCACAAAGCCGATACTCCTAATTAACTCATCATGTCAATTATCAAACGAGACTCTGTTTTTCTGTAGAGATAAGTTCCTACAGCTAACTGATATTTGGAAATGAATATTCTTGGATGAACAATGGCAATTATGGAATGTGCTATTGTATCACGATTCACCTCTTTCCTTGCACTACATTTTGAATCTAGTAAATGGAATAGGGAGTTTTCAAACTTTCCGGAAATTCAGATATAGTAGTGCTATCCAAGAATTTACTTGAGAGGGATAAATTTCATAGTTATAATCTTGTTTTTTGGCGCTCTTGTTCACCCGAACAGAGTGCCTATCATTTTGCCCGAATGTAATTTTGGAATATCGAGTCGAAAATGGTCTCAATCGATTGGGTTCGACTCCTGATGAAGAATTCGTGGCAAAAGTTGAGTCTGTCCGGCCGTATCCTCTCTAGCATCCAAAAGGAATCAGCTAGAGTTTTCATATTTTCAGAATAGGTTAATTGTCCAAATATCTCGGTCAAGTTCGTTATTGGGCAAAATCCGTCGGATGGTTCAGTAGTTCTGAAATTTTGTTTCTTCAATAACTACTAGAATATCCATCCGACCAAGTTGATACTTGGAATGTTATTAAGGGAGGCTGAAACGAAACGGCTTGCAAAATTTCGCAGAAATCGTCGCGCTAGAAAATTTTTAAAAATTCCCAAAAAATTTTCAATACTCAATATCTCCTAAGACTTCATTCAGATTTGAATAAAAACCCGTATATTAATTGATGTTACCTATATCTCACTCATCCTCAAATTTCATTGTCGTAGCTTTCCCCTTCTGAAGATATGATAATTTTTTTCAATTAATCAAGAGAAAATAGAAATGTCATGAAGTCCGAGCTTTGTCATTGAAAGAGTTGCCATCACAGATCGATATTCGTTTGACAACTTGCGGACCTAGATATCAGTGTCAGTTGGCGTAATATCAATCAAAATTTTCATAGAATTCATAGAGGTGACGTTGTCAAAATTCAGAAAAGCACAGAGGTAATATTAATCAAAAAAAAAAATTTTATCATAGAGAAAGAATTTGATGGCGTTGTCAAAACTCAGAAAAGCAATGACGTAAGTTTTTAGGAGAAGCATAGAACAAAATTTGGTGCAAATTATGAGTAGTTATTTTCAAATTGAGATAAAGGTTTGTTTATTCATTAGGCTTTCATATTTGCATTACATTGTCCCATAGTACGGAAAAAGACTATTGTTCACCCGATCAGAGAGCTTATAGATTTGTTAAGGTTTGAATATTAACTCATAAGTAGCTCAACAAGAGCGCCAAAGCAATCTGACCTCACGTCAGTGCTTTAAATTTCAGCTACAACGATTTGACCAGCTATCCGTAAAATTAAATTTTAATTACTGAGAGAATCAGGATTAAAAGCCAATCTTTACTACGCTCCATTGTATTGGGAGATTTGTAAAGAAAACCGGTTGATTCCACGATGTTGTTCGATGATAATATTATAATTACTATATTTCTCTTTAAATTATTTTATGAAAGTATTATTGTTGAGAAAGTTTTCCCCCCATAACTAACTGTATAATAATCTGTTTTTGTAAGTATTCAAAATACCGTCAACGAGTTATTTGAGAAAATGAAATTTTGGTGGGGCAATGATTCATTTCAATGCGTCACTGAAATATTGATTTCAAACTAATGAGTTTAAACCCAATAATTACATGTTATTGATATCCCAAGCGAGCTGTTATTCATTCTAATAGACCAAGAATTTCAAATCACACTCTACAGCCAACTTGTGCGGAATCCTACCCTGATCTAGAACTTAAGATGTCTAGGACCGCTCGGTTTTGCACTAGGCACCAAATTTCGAATTCACTGTTATAATAATAATAATAATAATAATTTATTTCCTCCATTGAGACATCTACAGATGTATAGGAATAGTCAACAAAAGAAAGAATGAAATGAAACAATAGAATGTTTACAATGAAAAAAAGAAAAAACTAAATTATTGAACTTGCAAAATACTCTTGAACACTATAAAAACATTTTTCAATCAACATTGATTTTAACTTCATCTTGAACTGTTTTTCACTAATACCCTTGAAATGTTGAGGTAAGTGGTTATAAAATTTCATTCCTGTGAAACTTGGGGACGACTCACACTTTGTGGTATTATGCAAGGGAATACATAACATATCCTTATGCCTAGTATTATAGGTATGATACTCTGAACATGTTTTCAGCTTTTTCAAATTTTGATGAACATATATTAGACAATTTAATATGTATATTGATGGAAATGTCAATATTTTATTCTGTCTTGAATATAGGGCGACATGATTCTCGAGGTCTTAAGTTGTAAATGAGACGAAGTATTCTTTTCTGTGAGACAAATATGCGCCAGCATCTGGGGATGAACCCCATAGGACCACATTATAGCAAAGGTGACTATATACACTGCTGAAATACTCTCCAAGGAGCGAATCTAACGACAGTGAACTCTTGAGGCGCGAAATAGCAAAGTAGGATTTACTTATTTTATTACATACGTGGTTTATGTGGTAAGACCATCTCAATCTTGCATCCACGTGTACTCCCAGGAAACTGATACACTCCGATGACCTGAGGCAGATATCCGAAAGTTTCACCGTAAAAACAGGACCGTTCTTAGCTTGGAATTTTACAATCTTGGTTTTATTCAAATTTACAATCAGAGAGTTCCTTTTGCACCAGTCAATAAATTTTTGATAAGAGATTCACAAATCCTCTCAATTCATCAAGATTACGAGCTCTAATTGCTAAGGATGTATCATCAGCAAAGAGAATGATAATGCAAGCCTCGATATACTGAGGAAGCTTATTGATGAATAATAGAAATAGAAGGGGTCCCAAGACTGATCCCTGTGGAACACCTAATTTTGGATAATATTTTCGTGAATGGGAGTCACCCAATTCAACCACCATAGACCGATAAGAAAGAAAGCTGAGAATCCACTCGAGAATACCCCCGAAATCCCATTTGGTACATTTTCTCTGTAAGAAAATCAGGCCGAAGGCAATCAAACACGCGAGTTAAATCGAAAAATACTCCCGCAACCTGGTACCCATCATCCAACGAGGAATAAACATACTCAAGAAACTCACAGCATGCCCCCGCGTGGATCTACCCGCTCTAAAGCCATGCTGACAACCCGTCAAGATGGAAAAAACTTTGACAGGTAGTCATACATTCAATGACAGACAATCCCCTCTCTATCACCTTTGATAGCTGATTTAATAAAGATATAGGGCGATAGTTTTCCAAGTCATCAGTACAACCTTTTTATGAACCGGTTTAATAATTGCCTGCTTTAGGACTTCAGGAAATTTACCCAAAGAAACCGAGAAATTGATCAAATCCGACAAATGCTCTGCAATGAGGGAGAAATATATTTGAGCAGTTTAGAAGAAATGCTATCAGGTCCGGACTGACTCCAATTCTTCAAACTAGAGATTACAGACATGATCTCCTCGGGAACAACGGAAAAAAGAAGAAATTAGAATTTTCCAATTTTTGGATAGTGCATGAGTTCGAAATAAAGTTCCATATTCACCATGTAGTGCTAGCTCACCCATAGTAGAGAAATAGTTCCCAAAGGCGTTATGACCTCATTGGGAGCCGAGATAGTCTGCTCATCAATAGTCAGGGTAACATAATTCGAACGGCTTTGGTTCCTAGTACGCAATTCTACATTAACAAGCGTCCACAAAGTTTTGTTTCGATTTGTTGATGCGGATAGAATGCCTTCATTATAATTTATTTTAGAAATCTTTATTAATCGATTATATGCTGTTTTAGCTTTTTATAATTCATTAACGCTTCATGGGATTTCAAGTTTTAAAGACCCAGAAAAGATTTTTCAGGTGATCTCTTGCTTCAATTATAGAGGAATTTATCCTTTTCGGTCGACTTCGAGAAGAAGTAGGCAACGAGTTCAAGGGGCAAGTCACCTCAATAGAAGAAGTTAACACATCCATAAATTTTTGAAATCTGGTGTCAACTGTGCTGTAATTAGATAATACTTGAAAGTTGGTATTTGAAATCATGGAGGAAAGGTTCTCCAAATTGGAGTTTGATAGCATTCTAAAAGTTTTAAAGTCTTTTTCAACTTCAAATTTGTCCTGACAACAATAATCAAGGATGAGAGCTTTATGGTCACCAATGAAGGGCTCATGAACTGACACAGAAATGCCTTTACTATCAGCATTAGTAGTTATATAGTCAACCTTGCTAGATGAGGTTTTTAAGTGCTTGTTGGTAAAGACTCTCGTAGGCTCTAAGGAATGTTCAATAGGCCAAAAAGAATTAAAAAGTTCATCAAGAAGCTTTTTCCAAGAATCGTTAATTGAAAGGAAGTTAATATTTAGATCACCACACAAAAAACAAAATTTCTGATAAAGAGATGCAGTAGTTCAGTACATATTCTAATGTCTTCAAAAATAAAGGAATATAACCCGACGAAGGCCGGTAAACACTCAACACACAGTAGGTATATTTTTTGTCTTGATTTTTATAGCACATATTTCACAATGCATCTCAACTGAGAACTTATCAATATTAAGGCGTTGCACCTTATAACCCGATTTCACATAGATGGCGCTGCCATATTGTTCACGAATAGGTCTGCAGTAAGATGAGGCGAGTTGATAACCAGATAAAGTCATATACTCAATACGATCTGATGTGCACCAATGTTCCACGATACTGACACAATCGGGATTCGAAGAACTGAGGCAGAGCTTCAAGTTGTTTAATTTATTTGGGAGACTTTGTGCATTTAATTGTAGAATTCTAATTGAATTATTTTTCTTTATCGTTGTAGTGTTAAACTGAAGGTACCGAGTTATCAATATATTCATATGTATCGTTTATGTTACACTGTGATTCACCGTTCTTCTCCTTAAAAAAATAAAAAATTTATTAATCGTTATACCCTCCGGCCAAATCTTCGGATCCATAAGTTTGTTTTCGTACTCAGAGGGAAAAGATATTTTAAATGATGAGTATATGTCGGGCTGCTTAGATTTTAATTTTCACAAGTTGAATCTTTTGTGATATCACCGATGAAATTAGCAACATCTTCAATCGTTGTAGTGGGGCTGAGTATAGAAATGTGAATATGTGATAATCGCTTTTAGGGCACTTTACAAGAGCAGTGGAATTTGACGAACCGATAATTGGTCTAATATAGTTACCCTGTTTCAAGGGAGTAGGTTTTACATCATTGTTTTTACTCTTTGTAGTATTCTTGTTTTTACGGTTTGCCTTTTTCCTATTTTCAACAGTAGTCCAGTCCGAAGAAACATCCAGCGGCGATTTCCAGGCGCCTGCAACAGCAGTGCTCACCGGCACAGGTGTTGTCGAGACTAAACATTCCGTCAAAGAATTATTTGTATTATTTGCGTCTGGTGGAATTCCCATCATGTGTTCCGATACCTTATCATCGAGGGAAGATGGTTGGATTCTCTGACCATCTGTATCTGTTGTATTGTTGTTTTTAATTTCTTGCATATGATGAATTTTATCGAGAAGTGCACTTATTTGTTTATTCTGTGATATCACTAAATCTTTCAGTTCAAATATTTCAGAAAGAAATGGGGCTATCGCTTTTTCGACAGCGAGTTGAACAACAGAATCAATTTCACTTGGTTGATCTTTCGAGTTTTTACATACAATGGATGTAGGATCACGAATATCGGAAATGAGCTCACAATTTTCACACTTCCACCTACTTAGCGTTCCATTTTCACGCATTTCATAAAAATTTTCTATAGGAATTTTAGAGCACTTGATATGGTAACATTTAAGGCACACTGGGCAATCAATGGCCTCTTCATATCTGTCAATTTTATTAATACATTGGGAGCAACTCAAACCACGTATACGCGACATGCCGAAGCGTTGGCGATAATTATCGCCGCATTAGAGAAATACCTTAATAATCAGTATACAAAATCACTTTCGAGAACGGTAAAGTACATAATTTGGACTAGAATTTTCCGCTCTACAACTTTTGTTTGAAACTTTTTCTCACTAAACCTTCTCATGTGCGAAAATATCAGAAAACCCGTATTTTTCTCTATTTTTTCAAGAATTTTTCAATGTTCCTGAAAATTTTAACACCTGCATTTTTGACCATATATTTCTCTCTTTATAACAATCAACATATCAAAAATGCAGCTCTTTACGAGAAAAAGTTATTTCAGCCCTTCCCTTACTGGACTATTGAGACGACGTTCCGAAAGAGTTTCACAGCCATAAATACAGAATTACTTCAGTGAAACTATCATTCAAAATGTAAACCCGATGAAAGCACAGTGTTGGCGAAACAATTGTAAAAATAATAAGAATTTTGTAAATCTGGATCTTGTTATTCATTTAAAATGAATTTCCACCAAGTAAACACCGATACAATTATATACAATATGAAATTATTTTTTGTTTGCTTGCTTAATTGTCGATTTCAGAGCTAACGTATCATGAAGTACATCTATTTGATACATTCATCAGATCAATATGTCAAATTTGGTTCCTATACACCACATTGAAAAATGAACAACTTATTAACTCCATTTACCTCAACACATACAGATATCGTGTTATTTCAAGTTCATCTGTTCAATAACACAGAATAGCAAATTTGTTTACATGACATGTCAAAGATAAATTCAAAATTAAAAAATAAGTTTCAAATAAATAATTATGTTATACATTCCTTGACGAGCGGTTACGGCCTCACGTAAAAGTCATAGGAAAAAACTCCTTGTCCCAAGATTTGGAATGACCTTTCCATTATGGGAAGTACATACATTGGTACTTGGACATCATAGCCGCCACCTAATTCTATTCAGTTCCTTCGTTATGAATTTTTGTTTTATGTTATGTCGGTGAATGAATAAAGTAGATCCATAAATATCTTCCTTAATTAATATTAGAAAATCAGGTGTGGGGTAGAAGGTACACGATAGACGATAGAAGATGCCAGAAGAATCCATTTACTTATGTTTACTATTAATATTCAGAAAAATATACTACGTGATACAATGGAAGAAGAAAATGGCGCCGCTTCCTGAAACACTCAACTACAGCTAAAGAGTTAACTGTATGTGCAGTGAAAGCCTGTAACATCCTAGGTTTTTTTCAATACAGAAAATCGTAGTCTCATCCCATCCTACGCCACTGGAGGTTACCAAACCGTGGAAGTAAATTCCATGGTTAGAATCAGAGAAAGAAGAAGAACAACGCGGTTTTCACTGTCTGGTGTCAACGTCGAGGTGCTCAAGTACGTCGGTGTAAAGACAAGAAATGAAGGATTGATGAGGGCATTATCGGTTGAATAGTGAGAAAAGTTATTTTTATCTATGGAGAGAAATAAGTGAGACCCAAAAAGTTTTAGTTGGTGCCTTTGTGCAGTTCGAAAACGAAGCCATCTAACGTTGAATGACTCTAGAATCTATTTTGCAAGTATAACTCAGACTAGTTTGAATGTTATCAGTTGCTTGCCCATTTTATTAACCTTCGTTGATGAATAGCATTGGGAAATTGATGAAATATGAATTAGGTTTCATGGTGTATTAGGTGATGTTTGAGCCCTTGTCATTGATTCTGTTTTCTTTGTGAATGTAAAGCTTTGTTGTTCTGGATAACCCTACTTTCTTTGTGAATGTAATGCTTTGTTCATTTAGATAATTCTTTGTGCATGTAATGCTTTATTCAAGTTGTATTACACTGCTTGTTACCTAGGACATGAATTATATTCCCTAGCCATGTAGTTTCACTAATTTCAGACTACAAATCTTGGAGTTCGCATGGCAACTATAACAAAGAAGGCTCTACCTTCAGCTTACCGCAAGAATTACGTAATTGTAGCCAAAGCAATTATATTCATCGTACTCTATTTTGCAGCATAAATTGCCAAGGACTTCATGGACCAGGATCTGTGTGTTACTAGTATGTTTGATACAAAGTAGTGGATGTAGCTCTTTGTGTGTACCACCATAATGTTGTATCGAGTGATGAGAGAGCTTTTTTTCAGTTACTTCTTGCTACCATTATGTATATTTCTCATTGTCGATTATGTGTATATCTTACTGGTTACTATTCAATCAAGTGATGAAAGATCCTTTGTCTATTTATTTGTATGTTTTCTTGTAATCTTTGTAGAAATTGTCTTATTATTATTCATGGTTGTTCTCTTGCTGCTATTTATGTCTGTTTCTTTACTGTTGATTATTTATATGTTTTACTGTTTTATCAAGTGGTGAGAGCACGTTCGTTTATTTATTTCTATGATTTCGTACTGCTATCTATTGATCTATATGCTCGTATTACATGATATTTCTTAGCAACCTGGATCGAAGGCCTTGAAGGGCCGGTTCCAAGACCATAGGCAGGAACGGTTACCATCTTGTGCTATAAGGCATGAGAGAATATACTATTCTTTATCGACGTGATACTATCTTTCATTTTTTCAGAGCCGCCACTGGAAGTCCATGACCTTAACCGTGTTCCCAAATTCCTTAGATCATACAATATTTTTAGTTATGGCTCACATAACTTGGCGCCGTGAGCATGACGATGGTTATAATTAGTCGTTTACATATTTTCCATCATTATTATTATTGTTGCCATATTGAAGTATATATATTTGCCTGATTATTATTATTGTTGCATTATCGAAGTTGCCATATTTACGAGGATTATTATTCTCTTTGTATGATGGGAGTTACTATGATTATCATGATTACTGTCTGCTCCGCATTGTTATGGTTTTTTCTTTGCCAGCTGTTAATGATTAACCATTTAGTTTTTCAAACAAGTGCCCTAACATCACCAAACATAAGGGTTTTTATGCCTGAGGCTTGCCCCTACATTTTTTAGACCCTAATTAAAGAGCTGATTTTTTGGATCTAACCGTTGTGTTTTATTTACCATCTTTGTTACCCAAATATTTTCACTAATCTCAATTATCACAATTTGGATTATTACTTAAACATAACGCAGAATCCTACCCTTGCTACACTACCACATTAAATGGCAAAGTCTTTGTATCTGGAGTCATTCAGACTGTTAGTTGTAGTTAG
This sequence comes from Micraspis discolor, assembly GCA_030674115.1. Taxonomy (NCBI): domain Eukaryota; kingdom Metazoa; phylum Arthropoda; class Insecta; order Coleoptera; family Coccinellidae; genus Micraspis; species Micraspis discolor. The sequence goes on along the minus strand of JARTUT010001351.1, from coordinate 186,261 downwards.
TTTTGAAAATAATATTAGTCATCCTTTTAAGTAAGAAAAAAGTGGCAAGTGTTACAAGCTATCAATAGTTTTGATTAAATAAAGGCTTCTTAACTTCTGCACATACATACAGAGGATCTTGAACATTGGTTCACAGAAGGTTAGGACCACCTCTCTCGTGTTCATCGAGCCGGTATAATTATCAGCTATAGAACTCATAGTAGTAAGTTTTTGAACGTTTAATCCAAAATATATATAGGTATACGTTTTCAGAGAAATGACTGTTTGCACTGACTCAAGTTCAAGTATGTCGGTTTCAATTGATTAGTGGTGTCCTTTTCGCATCTTTAAGAAGTTAAAAATATTCTGAAATTTTTGGTTAATTATTTTTAGAATTTATGAACTTTTGTAAGTTCTCTTTCATCCTTGGAAAATCTATGACCACCTAAGGGCGCCCACTAGACGTCAACATCAGAAAAACATAATAGCAAAACATTCAATAATATCAGCTAGACATAGTTTAATATTATAGGAACCTCAAAATTTGAGCATACTCTACAGCAAGAAGATTTATTATAGTGTGCCCTATTTCAGCAAAACGCTGTCCCTATCTCGGGTTGATATGATAGGACTGGGATAATATTTATATTCAGCTCCCTAAACGTAGAAGTAATCGCAAAGGAAAAAGTTTTGCCCATGGTGTTTCCCATCTGAAAAAGACAAATGATCAGCTGATTGATACATTTTTGAAAAGATAAAGTAATCATGATGAGTGAATTTGTTGAGGTAGGTCAGCCAGTTCCTTCACATTTCAAACTAATCCTGTAAGTAAATCATTTATGGTGTGATTACACTGGTCAACACAAGTCTTGTTTCCTTAATTTTTTTCTGTTATTGGGTATTTCTTTGGCCCTGAGTATGAAAAAAAATACTGGAAGATTACTAACATCTGAGTTTTTGAAATAGAGTTTTATTATTTTAATAAAAAAGTACAGAAAATTAATAAATGTTGAAAAAACTTCTATTGAACACTATCAAAAAAGGTCTACTATACGATTTTCTTGAATGAACGACTTTAGGTAGATCACGTTACAAACTCAGCAGTAGTCTGCCATCATAAATGAGTCCCACCGCCCCTGATACCAGTCTTCCATTGTTCGAAGATCCTGATGGAATCTTTTACCCTGCTGCTCCTAAAAGCACCTAGATTGGTGCAAATCGGTCTAAATGTGAGTGCAGGAAGTGGATTTTTATGCTCATGTTGCACCCTAACTCTTTGCAAGTTCGATAGCGTGGACTCAACAAGCTCGTAGTGGTCGTCAGATTTCTTTTTGTCTAGGAAATTACTCATAACCAAAATGAATGACTTCCAAGCTTTGGATTCGACTTCAGTCATTGATTTGACAAAATTAGGATGTTTCACGAGTTGCCTAATTTCAAAACTCTACATATACCATAAATCCAGAAAATCTCAAATAACTCAGAAATTATTGAATTTAGGAGCATAATCATGTGAAAAAACTATATTATTTTTCACCGCAGAATCCAACACAATTATAAAAAAATAGGGTTCTAATTTGAAAAACAGAAATTATGGCCAATTTAGGATCACAATTTTCAACCAAAATTTGAAACACCCTGTGATATTTTTAAAATCCAAAAGATACATGACCTTTTCACATCCTTCCTCTTCGATGTTGTGAAAACGGTTTACGCTCAGGATATTTAAAATAAGAATAATGAACATATTACTGACTGAACATACACTGCTCAACAATTGATAGGGATCACTTACTTTTTCTAAATTTATTTCTGAAATATTCGCTCCAAGATTATAAATTTAGTCAGATATCAGAGTATTTTCAGTTGATAATATCGTTCACTTGAGAAAAAGAATGAAAAAATGGAATGTTGGAGAGAAAAAAAGACTTTATTAGGAATACTCAAAATTCTGTGTTTGAATAACATAAAATTTTATGATGAAACCACAAGAAGGCTGAAGTTTCAGTTAAGCTAGTACCCAGTTGGTCCCCACGAGCTCGTCTCAAAGCATTCTACCCTACAGAGTCATACTTTCAATCAAACGATTTATAAAATTTTGGGGCAAATTCGTCCAAAATCCCGTGAAGCGTTAGAAAGGTCTCCAGGTTATTGATCGGTTGTTATAAGGTTGACAATTGTCTAGACATCTCAGACCAGACATGTTCGATGCAATTCATGTCTGGAGCGAACTGGCCAGTCGCCAGTCCATCCTATCAATAGCATGAGTTTCTAGCGCTTCATTAACCAGACGACTACGGTGTGGACGGGCATTATCGTCAATTAAAATGAAATTCTTGCCCAAGGAAGCCGCAAACGGAACAATTATAGGTTCAATAATCATATCGTGATATCTCTGGCTGATCATTGTGGTGTTCTGCAGAACAACCCAACTCTGTGCGTTGGTTCAAACAAATGCCTCACCATACACATATAGAACCTCCGACAAAAGCTGTTGTGGGTACGATAAACTGTTCTGCATACCTTCGACCTCTTTCCCTCCAAGCAAGAATACGTCCATCGGAGTTGACCAAACGAAATCTAGACTCATCCGTAAATAAACATCGGCTCCAATCTTCAACTGTCCAATGCGGTGCTCCTCAGCCCATTGCCGTCGATGAACCCGGTGTTCCCTATTCAAACGGGGATGTTGTGCCCTCCTGCGTGCTCTCAAACCACGAACATGTAGTCGTCGTCTTACAGTCTGGTTCGAAATTAGAACTCCTGTTTACAACTCTCAGTGATCTATTGAGACGCGACGCCGACCTTCCTGTATCGAACGTATGATTTGGTCCAGTTGCACAGGAGCCAAACGTCTTCTCGGCATGACTGATATGCCGATATTGTTCTCCCTTTCTTCAATTACCATTGTCACCTTATGTGTTTGAACGAGAGAAAAAAACAGATTTAATAACAAATACCACATTGCTTTTCACTCCACCTGTAACAGCCTACAGATAATAATCGATTTTGTGAACAAGAGCCAATGAAGTGAGGAAAAATTGATATAATCAACTCAAAGCATCTTAATTTTTTCCTTAGAGAACATATAATGTACAGATATTAACGAGATAACTTGAAAAAAATACAAATGAAGAGAAGTTCATAAGTGATCCTAGCAATTGTTGATCAGTGTATTTGACTTTTTTCATCATACCAGGAATGGAAAACTTGAAAAAAATTTTCGTCGAATTTATTTTTCACTCCCTGTATAACCGGAAGTTTTGGGCTTCGAAAATATTTTAGCTCTGTGAGAACTTCCGAACAATGTGATAATCCCAATTTTCAGATTTCAAATATGTCTAGTTCTCCAGAAACGTCTAATAGGCACCGAACTTGAGACACCCTGTATATGTTAGTGAGGCGATTATTTAATCGATTTCCATTGTTCTAGATGAGATCTGATTTATTTCAGAAAGAAAAGTAGCCTTCGAAATAAAATTTGCAAAAATAACGACAGAGGCCAGAGAGAAAAACTTACATTGGTACTTGGACATCATAGCTGCCACCTAATTCTATTCAGTTCCTTCGTTATGAATTTTTGTTTTATGTTATGTCGGTGAATGAATAAAGTAGATCCATAAATATCTTCCTTAATTAATATTACAAAATCAGGTGTGGGGTAGAAGGTACACGATAGACGATAGAAGATGCCAGAAGAATCCATTTACTTATGTTTACTATTAATATTCAGAAAAATATACTACGTGATACAATGGAAGAAGAAAATGGCGCCGCTTCCTGAAACACTCAACTACATCTAAAGAGTTAACTGTATGTGCAGTGAAAGCCTGTAACATCCTAGGTTTTTTTCAATACAGAAAATCGTAGTCTCATCCCATCCTACGCCACTGGAGGTTACCAAACCGTGGAAGTAAATTCCATGGTTAGAATCAGAGAAAGAAGAAGAACAACGCGGTTTTCACTGTCTGGTGTCAACGTCGAGCTGCTCAAGTGCGTCGGTGTAAAGACAAGAAATGAAGGATTGATGAGGGCATTATCGGTTGAGTAGTGAGAAAAGTTATTTTTATCTATGGAGAGAAATAAGTGAGACCCAAAAGTTTTAGTTGGTGCCTTTGTGCGAGTTCGAAAACGAAGCCATCTAACGTTGAATGACTCTAGAATCTATTTTGCAAGTATAACTCAGACTAGTTTGAATGTTATCAGTTGCTTGCCCAATTTATTAACCTTCGTTGATGAATAGCATTGGGAAAATTGATGAAATATGAATTAGGTTTCATGGTGTATTAGGTGATGTTTGAGCCCTTGTCATTGATTCTGTTTTCTTTGTGAATGTAAAGCTTTGTTGTTCTGGATAACCCTACTTTCTTTGTGAATGTAATGCTTTGTTCATTTAGATAATTCTTTGTGCATGTAATGCTTTATTCAAGTTGTATTACACTGCTTGTTACCTAGGACATGAATTATATTCCCTAGCCATGTAGTTTCACTAATTTCAGACTACAAATCTTGGAGTTCGCATGGCAACTATAACAAAGAAGGCTCTACCTTCAGCTTACCGCAAGAATTACGTAATTGTAGCCAAAGCAATTATATTCATCGTACTCTATTTTGCAGCATAAATTGCCAAGGACTTCATGGACCAGGATCTGTGTGTTACTAGTATGTTTGATACAAAGTAGTGGATGTAGCTCTTTGTGTGTACCACCATAATGTTGTATCGAGTGATGAGAGCTTTTTCAGTTACTTCTTGCTACCATTATGTATATTTCTCATTGTCGATTATGTGTATATATCTTACTGGTTACTATTCAATCAAGTGATGAAAGATCCTTTGTCTATTTATTTGTATGTTTTCTTGTAATCTTTGTAGAAATTGTCTTATTATTATTCATGGTTGTTCTCTTGCTGCTATTTATGTCTGTTTCTTTACTGTTGATTATTTATATGTTTTACTGTTTTATCAAGTGGTGAGAGCACGTTCGTTTATTTATTTCTATGATTTCGTACTGCTATCTATTGATCTATATGCTCGTATTACATGATATTTCTTAGCAACCTGGATCAGAAGGCCTTGAAGGGCCGGTTCCAAGACCATAGGCAGGAACGGTTACCATCTTGTGCTATAAGGCATGAGAGAATATACTATTCTTTATCGACGTGATACTATCTTTCATTTTTTCAGAGCCGCCACTGGAAGTCCATGACCTTACCCGTGTTCCAAATTCCTTAGATCATACAATATTTTTAGTTATGGCTCACATACCTTGGGGCCGTGAGCATGACGATGGTTATAATTAGTCGTTTACATATTTTCCATCATTATTATTATTGTTGCCATATTGAAGTATATATATTTTGCCCTGATTATTATTATTGTTGCATTATCGAAGTTGCCATATTTACGAGCATTATTATTCTCTTTGTATGATGGGAGTTACTATGATTATCATGATTACTGTCTGCTCCGCATTGTTATGGTTTTTCTTTGCCAGCTGTTAATGATTAACCATTTAGTTTTTCAAACAAGTGCCCTAACATCACCAAACATAAGGGTTTTTATGCCTGAGGCTTGCCCCTACATTTTTTAGACCCTAATTAAAGAGCTGATTATTTGGGTCTAACCGTTGTGTTTTATTTACCATCTTTGTTACCCAAATATTTTCACTAATCTCAATTATCACAATTTGGATTATTACTTAAACATAACGCAGAATCCTACCCTTGCTACACTACCACATTAAATGGCAAAGTCTTTGTATCTGGAGTCATTCAGACTGTTATTTGTAGTTAGTTTTGAAAATAATATTAGTCATCCTTTTCGTAAGAAAAAGTGGCAAGTGTTACAAGCTATCAATAGTTTTGATTAAATAAAACTTTAACTTCTGCACATACATACAGAGGATCTTGAACATTGGTTCACGAGAAGGTTAGGACCACCTCTCTCGTGTTCATCGAGCCAGTATAATTATCGGCTATAGAACTCATAGTAGTAAGTTTTTGAACGTTTTAATCCAAAATATATATAGGTATACGTTTTCAGAGAAATGACTGTTTGCACTGACTCAAGTTCAAGTATGTCGGTTTCAATTGATTAGTGGTGTCCTTTTCGCATCTTTAAGAAGTTAAAAATATTCTGAAATTTTTGGTTAATTATTTTTAGAATTTATGAACTTTTGTGTAGTTCTCTTTCATCCTTGGAAAATCTATGACCACCCTAAGGGCGCCCACTAGACGTCAACATCAGAAAAAACATAATAGCAAAACATTCAATAATATCAGCTAGACATAGTTTAATATTATAGGAACCTCAAAATTTGAGCATACTACAGCAAGAAGATTTATTATAGTGTGCCCTATTTCAACAAAAACGCTGTCCCTATCTCGGGTTGATATGATAGGACTGGGATAATATTTATATTCAGCTCCTAAACGTAGAAGTAATCGCAAAAAGGAAAAAGTTTTGCCCATGGTGTTTCCATCTGAAAAAGACAAATGATCAGCTGATTGATACATTTTTGAAAAGATAAAGTAATCATGATGAGTGAATTTGTTGAGGTAGGTCGCAGTTCCTTCCACATTTCAACTAATCCTGTAAGTAAATCATTTATGGTGTGATTACACTGGTCAACACAAGTCTTGTTTCCTTAATTTTTTTTCTGTTATTAGGGTATTTCTTTGGCCCTGAGTATGAAAAAATACTGGAAGATTACTAACAACTGCAATTTTTGAAATAGAGTTTTATTATTTTAATAAAAAGTACAGAAAATTAATAAATGTTGAAAAAACTTCTATTGAACACTATCAAAAAAGGTCTACTATACGATTTTTTTCTTGAATGAACGACTTTAGGTAGATCACGTTACAAACTCAGCAGTAGTCTGCCATCATAAATGAGTCCCACCGCCCCTGATACCAGTCTTCCATTGTTCGAAGATCCTGATGGAATCTTTTACCCTGCTGCTCCCTAAAAGCACCTAGATTGGTGCAAATCGGTCTAAATGTGAGTGCAGGAAGTGGATTTTTATGCTCATGTTGCACCCTAACTCTTGCAAGTTCGATAGCGTGGACTCAACAAGCTCGTAGTGGTCGTCAGATTTCTTTTTGTCTAGGAAATTACTCATAACCAAAATGAATGACTTCCAAGCTCTGGATTCGACTTCAGTCATTGATTTGACAAAATTAGGATGTTTCACGAGTTGCCTAATTTCAAAACTCTACATATACCATAAATCCAGAAAATCTCAAATAACTCAGAAATTATTGAATTTAGGAGCATAATCATGTGAAAAAAACTATCATTATTTTTCACCGCAGAATCCAACACAATTATAAAAAAAATAGGGTTCTAATTTGAAAAACAGAAATTATGGCCAATTTAGGATAACAATTTTCAACCAAAATTTGAAACACCCTGTGATATTTTTAAAATCCAAAAGATACATGACCTTTTCACATTCTTCCTCGTCGATGTTGTGAAAACGGTTTACGCTCAGGATATTTAAAATAAGAATAATGAACATATTACTGACTGAACATACACTGCTCAACAATTGATAGGGATCACTTACTTTTTCTAAATTTATTTCTGAAATATTCGCTCCAAGATTATAAATTTAGTCAGATATCAGAGTATTTTCAGTTGATAATATCGTTCACTTGAGAAAAGAATGAAAAAATGGAAAGTTGGAGAGAAAAAAAGACTTTATTAGGAATACTCAAAATTCTGTGTTTGAATAACATAAAAATTTTATGATGAAACCACAAGAAGGCTGAAGTTTCGGTTAAGCTAGTACCTAGTTGGTCCCCCACGAGCTCGTCTCAAGCATTCTACCCTACGAGTCATACTTTCAATCAAACGATTTATAAAATTTTGGGGCAAATTCGTCCAAAAATCCCGTGAAGCGTTAGAAAGGTCTCCAGGTTATTGATCGGTTGTTATAAGGTTGACAATTGTCTAGACATCTCAGACCAGACATGTTCGATGCAATTCATGTCTGGGAGCGAACTGGCCAGTCGCCAGTCCATCCTATCAATAGCATGAGTTTCTAGCGCTTCATTAACCAGACGACTACGGTGTGGACGGGCATTATCGTCAATTAAAATGAAATTCTTGCCCAAGGAAGCCGCAAACGGAACAATTATAGGTTCAATAATCATATCGTGATATCTCTGGCTGATCATTGTGGTGTTCTGCAGAACAACCAACTCTGTGCGTTGGTTCAAACAAATGCCTCACCATACACATATAGAACCTCCGACAAAAGCTGTTGTGGGTACGACAAACTGTTCTGCATACCTTCGACCTCTTTCCTCCAAGCAAGAATACGTCCATCGGAGTTGACCAAACGAAATCTAGACTCATCCGTAAATAAACATCGGCTCCAATCTTCAACTGTCCAATTGCGGTGCTCCTCAGCCCATTGCCGTCGATGAACCCGGTGTTCCCTATTCAAACGGGGATGTTGTACCCTCCTACGTGCTCTCAAACCACGAACATGTAGTCGTCGTCTTACAGTCTGGTTCGAAATTAGAACTCCTGTTACAACTCTCAGTGATCTATTGAGACGCGACGCCGACCTCCCTGTATCGACCGTATGATTTGGTCCAGTTGCACAGGAGCCAAACGTCTTCTCGGCATGACTGATATGCCGATATTGTTCTCCTTTCTTCAATTACCATTGTCACCTTATGTGTTTGAACGAGAGAAAAAAACAGATTTAATAACAAATACCACATTGCTTTTCACTCCACCTGTAACAGCCTACAGATAATAATCGATTTTGTGAACAAGAGCCAATGAAGTGAGGAAAAATTTGATATAATCAACTCAAAGCATCTTAATTTTTCCTTAGAGAACATATAATGTACAGATATTAACGAGATAACTTGAAAAAATACAAATGAAGAGAAGTTCATAAGTGATCCCTAGCAATTGTTGATCAGTGTATTTGACTTTTTCATCATACCAGGAATGGAAAACTTGAAAAAAAATTTTCGTCGAATTTATTTTCACTCCCTGTATAACCGGAAGTTTTTGGGCTTCGAAAATATTTTAGCTCTGTAGAGAACTTCGAACAATGTGATAATCCCAATTTTCAGATTTCAAATATGTCTAGTTCTCCAGAAACGTCTAATAGGCACTCGAACTTGAGACACCCTGTATATGTTAGTGAGGGCGATTATTTAATCGATTTCCACTGTTCTAGATGAGATCTGATTTATTTCAGAAAGAAAAGTAGCCTTCGAAATAAAATTTGCAAAAATAACGACAGAGGCCAAGAGAAAAAACTCAGCTATTATGTTGTTTTCTATACAAGTTTCAGTCCCATTCAGAGATTCTTATAATATACAGGGTGTTTCAGGATAAGGTTCCATAAATTCGCGATCTTAATCCTAAGATGATTTTATGATATAAAGTTCCTATGAACTATGGGTACCTGAGATACAGGGTGTTGAAATAAAAAAAATGGCTTTATGAAATTATTTTCTACACCGTACCCGATCTCTTATTACGTTTCGGCACATTATGATTACGCATTAGGACACAGGTTTTTCTATACGAAACGATGTTTAATTTTTTTGAGAAAAAAAAATACAATCTCATCTCTGAAAGTTACGAAATTCTTTGATTCGACTTATATTTTCTCAGAAAAAAAAATAATTAAAAGCAAATTCAGCATGTGCTTCAATAACGATTAATTTTCAAAATAAGGTTCCTTGAATTCGGCATTTCAATTCTCACGCTGAAAAGAAGATCGCGCACCTCGAGGGTCGCCTTGAGGAGCGAGCCGTTCTTTCTCAACCCGCCGTGAACCGAGTCCTTCCGACTAGGCTCCTTACCTCACCGCCGAGCATAAAACGAAGCCGCAATCCGCGAAATCAACTCAACCGCCACTCAGCAAACACACACCGCCGCCTGTCAAATTAATAATTTCATCCTCCATAACTAAAGACGCCGAATCACTCAAGACTTCCGGTTTGCACTTCAATTCGCGACGCCAAGAAAATCCGGGTCGGCTCGATCAAGAAACTCAAAAGCGGAGATGTCATTATTGAGGCGCCGTCCGACTAGGCCGTCCGTCTCATCAAGGATACCCTCAACGCGGAAGAGTTTTGCTTTCCGGCTCCCAGAACGATCTCACCGCGCATTCGGATACACCACGTGCCCAAATCGATAACCAATCAGCAGATCATCGACGATTTGCTGATCAAAAATCTTGAAAATTCAACTTCCGACGCGAAGGATGTTAAGGTGATCACTCGCCTAAAGACGCACTCTCCTGACTTTGAGAATTCATTGAGGATTCATTTCGTACACTCCCGAGCCGATTGGGAGCTATTTGACGCTGAATTAGATTCGCGCATCTTAGCTTCACGTTCAACTTCAACGCCCTCTTCTAACAAAAAAGTGGAGGCGCTTTCGTCAATAGTAACTTCTGCTATCTTCAAATTGGCACTCGCGGCCATCCCGGTAACATCACGGCCGACATTTTATGTCGGTTGGTGGAATTCGGACCTTGCCAGATAGAAGTCTAGAATCAACCGCGCACGTAAAGAAGTCCAACGAGGTAGATGCTTTGGTCTGCCTCCAGAGACTCTCAACTCACTTATTCAAGATCTTAAACGTCTTAAAAATAAGTATGTTTGCTCAATCCAACGCGCAAAGTTTGAGAACTGGTCGAAATTTGTTCGTTCCGAGATGTCAAGAACACCCTGGGGGGTCTCGTACAAAGTGGCGACCGACAAATTTCATGGCCATCGCATCCCTCACACGGTGACGAGACCCGACGGTACTTTTACCGAGACGCCCTCTGAAACCATCGACGCTATTCTTACGCGCCTATTTCCTTCCGATGACTAGTCAGGGCACCGCGGTCCACACCACTACACGAGTAAACCACTCCGGGCTTCGAGACTTACCGGTCGAACAGGTCACCCCATTCACCATGGAGGAACTGAAAGCGGCCGTCGCCGCAACCCCTTCCCACGGTACTCCGGGGCCAGACTTGATTTCAGGCCGTATTCTCAAACGCACGCGTCTTGTAATTCCTACCACGCTATTGCTTCTCTACAGTTCTTGTCTGGCAATGGGACACTTCCCCAACGCATGTAAGTCGGCCACTCTTTGTCTAATAAGTAAATCAGGGGACCGTCCACTGGACGACCCCAAGTCTTATCGCCCGATTAGCTTACTCTCCGTTATGGGTAAGCTTCTGGAGCGCCTTATGTTCTCCAGACTCTCTCGAGACCTATTAGACCCCGCTAAAATCTCAACTTCGCAGTTCGGCTTCAGACCAGGTCTTTCAACCGAAGACGCAGTATTGAAGCTGGTTAAATTCACACGCGAGTCGCCGCATAAATACGTCGCGGCCCTGTTCCTCGACATCGAAGGTTCATTTGATGCACTTTGGTGGCCAAGCGTTTTCCGTCGGGCTCATTTCATGAATCTCCCTCTTGACCAACTGCGTCTTCTACACAGTTATCTTTCAAATAGGTCCGTAACGTATAAACGTTTCTCTCTAACTTGCTGTCGTACCCTTTCCAGAGGAAGCCCGCAAGGGTCCGTTTTGTGCCCTTCGCTCTGGAACCTGGTCTTGGACGAACTGCTACTCCTTCTCGCGAACGAGAAGGGCCTAGCTATAGCTTACGCCGACGATCTTGCGCTACTCGTTTCAGCCAACAGCCGACGCGCGCTGGAAGCCAAGCTCCAACGTCTCGTTGACGTTGTCAGGGACTGGCTTCAAGTAAATAAGCTCACAATTTCTATGCCTAAATCATAGGCTCTCTTCCTCAAGGGCTCCTTTAACGCGGATCGCCCCCCGACCGTGAGAACGACTTCTGGGTCCTTCACTTAGGTTTCCGAGTTGAAATATCTGGGAGTTATACTCGACGCCGGGCTCACCTTCCTTCCACACGTAAAAGGGCTTCGCACCAAAACCAGAAACATCGCGAACAAACTCTCTAGACTCATCAAACCGCTTGGAGGCTCCTCTAAGCAGGCCTTAGTTATTTATTACAACTCAGTATTTCTACCTATCATATCTTACTGCGCCGCAGCCAGGTACGACCGGGCTACGCATTCACACGTCCACTGTACTCTAACTTCCGCTCAACGTCTTTTCTTACTTTTAATTTCAAATACTTACCGCACAGTCTCAACTCCGGCCCTTCAGGTCATCACGGGCAAAACGCCCATTCATTTACATATAATATACCGAGCTGCATGCTACTTCCGAAGACACGATCTTCCGTTCTACCCCAAGAACTTCCCTGAATTCGCGAACGAAAACTTAGCGGACATAAAACGTTCTCTACTCTTGCGCTGGCGAGCCAATTGGGACTCAGCCGTCGTCGGTCGTAAGACCTTAGAATGGCTCACATCGGTAAGCCATTTGAATAAATAAATACCCTTGGTTCACTCCGAGCTCCCATCTCACCTGCTTCATCACAGGTCATGGCCGTTTAATCTTCACCGATTGGGCCTGAGCGAGTCGGACTCGCTCGGGGAGTCCCAGACGAGTGAACATATACTCCGTCACTGTCCTCTCCTTATCGATCTCCGATCCCTTCATTTCCTACCCTTGGAGAATTCCCCCGTCCGCATGAGCGTACTCTCCACGACAAGGAGTCACTTTGACTCTTTGTCCTTCTGCGCCGCTGCAGTCCAGCGCATGTGCTCGTGGGAATGACCACGAGCTGAAATAACACGGACTTGGCCAGCAATGATGACTACATGCTTCAACATGATGGTGAAGAGAACTCATATACCGCCAACGCACTCCGACTGAGCTGGTACGATTGCGACATGTCCAGTTTTTCCGAAGAAACAGGCGACCATTTGCTTGGAAGTGCTTCGTGCGCAAGCAATTTTTGTTGGATTTGCCTCATCATTTAACACCGATACAGTCGACTGCTGTTTACTTTCGGGCTCATACACGTAAATCCACGACTCATCACCTGTCACGATGTCATAGACGTGCTTCGAAGCACCGCGATCGTATTTTTTGGAGCACTTCTTTCCACCAATCGACACGACCTTTTTTTTGAGCTATTGACAAATTGTGTGGGATCCAACGGGAACAAATTTTTTGACGGCCAAATACATACAATAATAATTGTATGCTGGTCCCACTAATGCCTAAGGTTGTCTCAATCACACGATAGGTCACATGACGATCTTGCAATATCAGTTGGTGCACAGCAAGCATCAATAGAATTCGGAACAACAACTCATTTTGGACGACCTTCACAAAATTCGTCTTAAAGTGAACTACAATCGGTTGAATTCACCATTATATCGATAAGCACTGGTCCTTGATAAAGCTTCATAGCCAAATATTGAATTAAATTCATCGATTCACTGTTATTGAGTTAATCCACGTCGAGAGTTGTGAAAAATAATCTCACGAAAATGTTCACGATTTAATTCCATTTTCTGGGCGAGATGAATCTTTTAAGTTACTGTGAACATCACAAATAGCGCCCGTATGTCGCGTTTTACGATAAAGCTGTCAGTTGGCAGATTGCAACACTAGAGTTGTCCAATTTCGAAATATAAAAGGCAACCCTCGTATATCTGGTGATTTTCTGGTATCCTGAGAGCAGAAATCTCGATGTGGAACAAAAAATCATTCAAGTGGCGTTTGATCAACATTTTATAGTTGGAAGCAGCTGATTTAAGTAATGATAACCCTGACGATGTAGCTTCAAACGAGAATGTTATGCATTATACATATTTTAGAGCGCATAATTGAAACGAAGTGGAGTATTTGTATATAAAAAACTTGCTGAAGTGTCGAAGGTGGATGCATTAAATAAGTGTTATTATTAATCTTGTTTCTATCATGATATGTACTACAGTTAACCAGCTTATTGAAATGTAGAAAGATCCCGTATCCAATTCTGGTTCGTGTAATAACAGGTTGTCAAATAACTCCCTTCCGCTTTTTTGCTCTTCATTCAATGATTTATAAAAATGTTACAGTGATCGGATTTCGTTCAAATATGCGACGTTTTGTTCAATAATCTGTTTCGATCTAGACGGCAAATTCAAATACCTCCCTCGTAGAAGCCCCACTTCTTATTTGCAAAGAACTCGGACAGCCACTTTTCACAAGCCTATTTTGAGTTCAACTTTACACCACCAAGGGCTTTCGCCATGGACAGGAACAGGTAGTAATCACTTCCCGTACGTGGTCATCACCTTGTCGTGGTGTACGGGCTTGAGTAGTTGTGATGATTCCCGCCGAGGAGCAACGAAACTAAGAATGACCACCATCCCAAACCCTGAATTCCTTTCAATCCAAGGACTCTATCTAAGCGTGCGCATAGGTCGTGACACCTTGGCGAACACACCTAGGCATCCAGACCTAGAAGACGCTGGAGACAGAGTCAGCAAGCAAAGTTGTCGAACGACTGGCACGAGGTAGCGGCGTGATAACTATGGCTCTCTCGGCCCTCCGAGTCCTAGACATGGGGTAGACCCGAAGAGTACCGTTAGTATCACATGCCAGAACAACTATGGCTCGCTGGATCACCTACATCCCCGGACGAAGGGCAGACCCAGGCAGTCATGTTAGTGTCCGAACCAGAAGGCCACGACTGATAGCTTAATTCGATTACTTTGCGAGAGGAGAAGGAGTCCTGATTCTCCCCTAGTTCTTAGCGGGCCCGGCATAGATCTGGGAGCACAGTCGTAGCGATATCCGAGAAATGACCCACTCGGCACTTCAGGTCTCTACCCCAGTCCTGAGGAAGACCTGAGGGTTAACGTTAATGTCTGACTGAAACCGCAACTTCGTAACCAGGTCCTCGAATCAACAGGGCCATTCAACCATCCATGCTGGAGTGCCGTATGACCGAAGGCATGTATGGGGCCAAGACCTTACGAGGATCTATACCTAGGCTCCGAGTTCCGTAACCAGAGCTGGGTGAACACGGAACGGTGGAATCGAGTTAGTTGACCCTCACGAGTTCTTCGTGAGACAACGGTACTTGGTCTCAGATCGCAATACAAGCTCTTCCTCACATCCCCAAATTCCTAGTGAGTGTATGAGTGAATGCGTGGGCGGCAAATATACTGCTCGCGCAGTGGTGTTCCGCCCTTTGCAACCGCCAGTTCTAAAGATAGTAATCACTTGGCGCTATGTCCAGGCTATATGGGTGATGCGATAGAACCTCCCATCCGAGCTTCGTAGCTTCTGACGAGTCATCAACGATGTGTGGGTCTGGCGTTGTTGGTGGAACACTACACCCTTCCTGCCTTCGACCACGACCTTTTTCGCTTGATATTGTCGTATGTGATCCATTTTTGTCGCCAGTCAACATCCGCTTCAAGAATGGGTCGAGTTCTCTCCGTTTCAGCAGCATATCGCAGGCGTTGATTTGGTCCAGATGGTTTCTTTGCATAAAATCACGCGGCACCCAAACATCAAGCTCTTTTTATATCCAGCCTTCTGCAGATAGTTTAATATGGTTTGTTGACTCCCATCTCCGGGCGATGCCACATGCCGATCTAATTCGATGTATTCCATGATTTGATCGGTATTTGTCGGCTGACTTATCCATGATGTCGTTTTCACCGGCTCTGAACCGTCGAAACCATTCCTCCGCGGTTCGAACTGATAAAGTACAATCCCCCAAAACACCATTAATCTCACGGAACGTTTCTCTAGCGAATTTGCCTTTAACGAAGGAAAACTTTAAAATAGCGCGAATTTCGGCCTTAGTGAACTCCCATGTTTACACGTCTATAACTGTTGAACGCCATATCCAAACTAATAATGCATAGCGTCGTTTTGTAGGTTATGTCAAGACCTTCAAATTATGTATAATATTGCCAGTTACGAGCTCTGTAGCGCTTTGTACATAGCCGCGAAATTCAAAAGACAAAAAGGCGGAAGGGAGATATTTGGCAAACTATTGAAATTAAAAATATAAGTATGAATACTAGAAGATATATACCTGTGAATCAAAATTCCAATAAGATATGGTTCTTTGGGTATAATCACATTTTGGAGGCATTGGAAAGTAGGACTTATATATATGAAACCAACATGATTTTTCGAACCCAAAAACGGCGAACTCGAATGCAAAGTCATACCTAACTCCTTGACTGCAATTCCTGAAAATAAAGTTTTAATCAATATCACATTGAACGCAATGAAATAGTATATAACATTACTAGCAAGGTAAGAGGGTTTTTACTGGCGAATGGAGGATATAACTGACGAGCCGCAGGCGAGTCAGTTGCCTCCTGAGCCAGTAAAACCTTTTACCTTACGTGTATTGTTTTATATTTTATTTGTTTCCATTTGTAAAAAGGTTAGATAAATTCCAAAAAATCTCAAAATTTATCGCAAATGTCGTAAGCTATGGAAGCGTTTCAATAAACATGTCTGTTTATTATTTTTACATTTGTTTTAAGCAAAGCGAAAATGAATGTACCAAAAAGAATTATTGAGGCAGCCAGCAAAGCAGCTTCAAGTTTATTACCTGCAAAATCAGCCTCAAGGTACGAGCGAGAATACGACGACTTCAAAAATGGCAAAACAAAAATAGTGTGATTGGGGTACCTCAAGATGATTTGTTGGTCTACTTGAATCAACTATTAGCTAGATTCAGCCTTTATACAGGGTGGGGCAAATCAAACAGTGCAGTTTTGAAAGGTTGGTACTTCCGGTGTGGTGGGGATAATCCTATCACGATAGTTTCATGTTGTCGGGCAGGCCATGCCATTATTAGTTATTACCATGGTTTGGTCTGGTGAACAACGGGGCTTCGCAGTCCGTACGTTTTTTGAAAATGGTCAATCATTCATCGCAACTCAGCGAGCTTTCCGGTCCACTTTAACCTTTCGCGTCATGATACCGTCCTCACCGTAATGTAATCGCGAATTGGGTGAGTACATTTGAAGCAACTGGTTCTACACTAAAACCTAGGGGTTCAGGAAGACATAAAATGGCAAGAACACCGGAAAATTTGACGAGAGTGGACAATTTTTTTGAGCCTCAATTGGAAGAGCTGATGGAAGAAACAGATATGGGGGAGATCTGGTTCCAACAGGACGAGGCTTCGGCTCATACTACTCGAATTTCAATGACGAAATTGCGTCAGATGTTCCCTACGCACCTCGTCTCTCTGAGGGGCGATCTGAGTTGGCCCGCACGCTCAACGGATTTGAGCATTTGTGATTTTTTCTTGTAGGGCTACGCTAAGGAAAATGTTTTCAAACATCGGCCTCACACTTTAGAAGAGCTAAAACAAAGAATTAGGGAGGAAATTGGTGCTATACCGACCGAAATGTGTCGTAATGCGACTTCCGAAATCGTCTCCATCAATGCATCGCTGCTGAAGGCCATCATCTTTCTGATTTAATTTTTAGAACATGATAAAATAAATGGCATGATGTAACGAAAAATTTAAATAAATTTAATTCCTGTAAGTTGCATACTTTTTTTTAATAGCCTTTCAAAACTGCACTGTTTGATTTGCCCCACCCTGTACTTCATGGGCAAAATGGTCTATGCTGAAAAGCTGCTTGGAAATGAAAGCAAATGCCCCTGTTATAAGGTTTGTTTTTCTTAAAAATTTATTGAAAAATATGACGTTTAGTTGTCATTTGCAGATTTCAAAAGGTAACAGCGTTTCTGAAACGAAAAAATGAGCGTTATACGCCAAAAAGGCCAAGGTATTAAGTAAAGAAGAGGCTGAACAATTTCTTTTACATGCTCCTGATGACCAGTGGTTGCTGGCGAAAATTGTAACAATATTTGGGATTTTTGGATGTTGTCGATGTGACGAAATTCTCTTCTTAAACATGAATGATGTAGAAGATATGGGAAAATACGTTATTGTGACATTGCGGCAAACAAAAAATTTAACAACAAGAAGATTCACCATAACCGATGATGGCTGCAGCTTCAAGCCCTGCATGTTATACAGAAAGTATGTAAATCTTCAGCCTCCTGGAACAGAAAGCCTAAAATTTTTTTCTGATATACCGACATGGAAAGTGCATTTCTCTTAATGCTGGCCAGCACACTATTGGAGGTGTCCCGAAGCAAATAGCGAAATATTTAGGTTTAAAAGACAAAACCAGAGTTATACACCGGCCACTCTTTTCGCAGAACTGGAGCCACTATGGTTGTGGATTCGGGTGGAGATATTTTAGCACTAAAGCGTGCAGGAGGGGTGCAGCAGTCTCTGAGTCAACAGATGGTTCATCATCAACAGTATCAACTCTTTCATCATAAAAAATCTGTGTTACTGGAAATAACAATTGTACCATGATTTCCAACATATATGACGATAAAACAAAATTTTCTAATGTAAATAATACTACTAACTTGTAAAATTTTGCAAATTAATTGTCAGTTTTACAAGTTAATGACTTGATGAAATAAACTTTCTTGATAAATATTGTGTTTTTGAAAACTGACGTTTACAAATGGGAAACAAATAAATATACATATTTAAACTGTAATTTATTCACATGAATGTAATAAAATTGTATGGGAGTTGAAATACAACTGCAAAAGATCCTTATCTTTAGACAATAGTTAAAAAAAACTGCCACAAAGTGAGTTTCGAGCCTGAATGTATATCGACAATCCTTGAAAGGAATGTATTTAATTCATATTGGTTTCGGTGATCATGTGAGTCGGAAAAATATCATACCTACTGATATCGGCATAATGTCAATGATGCATAGGACGAAAAATTGAGTGAGTCTTAATGATCACTGATATTAAATGACTTTCCTTCCTCAAATTACCTGCCAACAAACCTTTGCCAACATCGTAATTTGCATAGGATATTAACAACATTTGAATTCTGAAAGAATTTGCGTCTCCTTGGTGGTTTAGCGGTAGAACTACAGACTGGCAAACTAGATACGCTGGTTCGAGTCCCGGGAGGCATTTATTCCAGAATTTCAAATGTCGAATTTTGTCTGTATGCTAATTACGTTAATTCTAGATTTACCTATAGACGTCAATAGTTATTTATGTACCTAGTGCGTTATATGGATCCTAACGCCCGGAGGGAAACATTCGGCCCGAGGGCCTTTGCCCCGAGGGATGAATGTTGCCCGATGATATATTTTGAAGTTCGTTATTGCTGTCATCATTTTATTAAGTGAATGTCATTACTGTTTTCGTTGTGAAGATTTAAAGAAATAACAGAAATAAATAGAAATTTGCCAAATAATATAACTGAAAATGAAGCCAAAGCTGCAAATAATTTATTACCAGAAAAATCCAGACTCGTCTACGACAAGGATTATGAAACATTCCATCAATGGAAGTTGAAAAATGAAATAATTGCTATAGATGGAACAGTGTTATTGGCGTACTTTCAAGAATTGGTATGCTATTTTATTTTTCATTTTGTTCATGTGTGGGTAATTTTTTTATTTCAGTCTGAAAAATTTTGTTCTGCGTCATTGTGGACGAAATATTCTATTTTGAAATCTACACTGATTGTCAATGAAAATATCAATATTTCACAATTCTCCCGGATAGTAGCGTTTTTAAAAATGAAATATAAAGGATATGTTCCGAAGAAATTCAAAGTTTTGACAGCAGAACAAGTTCATACATTCATCAATGAAGCTCCTGATGAAATTCATCTTCTTCATAAAGTAGTTCTAATAATGGGTGTTTTTGGAGGACTAAGGAGAGATGAATTAGTGACAATCTCTATCAAAGATATAGAAGATAAGGGTAGCTGTTTACTTGTTAAAATACCCGAAACTAAAAACCGGTATGTCAAAAGGATTTAGCATTGTAGAGGAAGAAAAAATAGGAGCTTTGGGGCTGGTCAGAAAATATATATCCTTGAGACCCAGTGGAGTGAAGAATCCTAGATTTTTCCTCACGTTCCGAAATGGTCGTTGCACCATCCAACCTGTTGGCAAAAATACCATAGGAAGTGTGCCTTCGATGATTGCCAAATACTTAAAATTGGATAATGCAAATGAATATACAGGACATTGTTTGAGACGGACTTCAGCAACTCTTTTAACTGAGGCTGGTGCATCATATGAAACGTTAAAAATACACGGAAGATGGAAGAGTGCATCTGTGGCGGAAGGTTACATAGAGCAGAGCATTTTTTCCAAAAACAAAATATCGACGATGATTGTGAATTCGGTAACAGATTCTCATGAATTCTCTAGTGGTTCTCTTGTGAACGAACTTCCAAGTACTTGTGGTCAAGTTTTCGCTCCTCAGGTTTCGAAAACATCCCAAGATTCACGATTGAAGAATTTTTCCGGGAAATTCGAAAACTGCACGTTTAAATTTAATTAAGAAAGACTTTGTTTTCGTTTGTTGAGTTGTCGTTGTTTTAGTATTAAAATTCTGTGAAATAAATAATTTCTTTCTGGGGTATATTGTGGATAACATATGTATCGTTCGTGTCAATTTATGTGTACTATAATCAGGCAGTCTAATAAAGGTATTCGTTAAATGAAGACATGCGTGTTTTATTGATGATTATCAATACACTTCAATGGCGACGAGGACTTGAAATATCATTGTGTAACAATGAGTGATAAAAATAAATCAGTTTCATGGATATATTCATTAAAGAAACCAGAGCTTCTGTCTTCGATTAGAGAGCAAGGCCTCGCAGTGGAAGAAGAGTGTACCGTAGAAGAACTACGAAAAATTTTAGTGGAAATTTGGAGGAATAAAGACTCATCGAGTGAAAAACAATAGTGAAACCATCGCAAAGTTCGATAGTGTGCGCAAAATGTCTTTGTGTAAACTTGAATTCAAACTCAACATAGACGATTGGGAAATTTTTACAGAAAGATTGGGGTTATACTTCGCTGCCAGTGAAATTGAAGAGGTTAAATATGTGCCTGAATTATTAACTAGAATTGATGCGGATACGTACAGTTTGTTGCGCAGTTTGGCGTTACCAAAAAAACCGATTGAACTTTCATTCAGTGAAATAGTGAAATTATTATGTGATCATTTAAATCCAAAACCTTCAGAACTATCGCAAAGACACAGATTTCATCAATTGCGACAAAAAGCCGATGAGAAAATTAATGAATTCGCAGAAAGATTGAAGCAACTCTCAATTTATTGTAATTTCTTTGATCTCGACGTCTCCTTAAGAGATCAATTTGTATGTGGGTTGAAAAACCATCATACAAGAGTGGAATTATTCAAGAAAGAAAAATCAACCTTCAAGGATGCATTAATTATAGCCGAAAATCACGAATCCGCAATTTCGGAAGCACATGTTACAGAAAATAAACAAGATAACGTAGCAACGTGTAATCCTGATTTCAATTTTTCTAATGCAAAGAAGAAATTTGATAATAAACCAGTATTCCAAAATCGAAGTGTGCGCAGACAACCGAGTCAATCAGCTGAGAAGGCGTCATTGTCATATTATAGAGGAACAGGTGAACAGCGGGGTACTCCAGGTCCGGGTACCGTCGGAAACACAACTAGGAATGTAAGCGGTCAGTCAACGTCAGAACGAGAAATTACGTGTTATTGTTGTGGTGAGCTAAACCATTTCGCAAGGAATTGTGTTTTTAGATTTAAAGTATGCGAGCATTGTAAAATTAAAGGACATTTGTCTAAAGTATGTTTCAAGAAAAATAATTTGGTAAACATGATATGTGAAAAAGATGTAGAAATAGAAAATAGTTTAGAAGCGGAAAATCAAAGTGAATCTGAAACGCATGATTTTCATACCATATTTAATCAACCAACAAATGATATTAATTACATAAACAATGTCGAACCTCTGTTCGTTGATTTGGTTGTAGAAAGTGTTAATTTAAGGGCTCAAGTCGACACAGGGTCCTTTGTAACTGTAATTTCTTCAGATACTAAACATAAGTTCTTTCCAAAGTTGAAATTGGAAAATCTGATTTAAATCTCACTAGTTTTGGAGAAATTAATTTAAATCCAGAAGGTATGCTCACTAATTTAACAGTCAGTATAGATAATAAGATTAAACATAATTTGAAATGTTATGTATTACGAGGAAAAGGTCCTGTCCTTGTGGGCAGGCATTGGTTACAAGATTTTGGGTTATGGCCCTTACGTTTTCCAAATATTTCCGATTGTTATTATAGTTCGACGAATCAGAATATTGATCTTATTTCAACGGTCGACAAGTTTAAGTTAAAATTTAAAGAATTATTTTCAGAAAGTCAAGGTTGTTTCAAGGGTAGATTAGTGAAATTCAAATTCAAAGAAGGCACAGTTCTATTCAATGTAAACCTTATAAAGTGCCTTTTTCATTCAAGGATAAAATAAAAGCAGAAATTGACAGATTGGTGTCTTTAGGAAATTTAGAGCCAGTTACGGTCAGTCAATGGGCTACGCCTATTATACCAGTTTTAAAAAGTGATGGTACTGTCAGAATTTGTGGTAATTTCAAAATAACTGTTAATCCCAATCTAATAGTTAAACGTCAGCCCATACCTTCAAAAGACGAAATATTTGCAAAATTAGTAATAGGTAATAAATGGTCCCAAATTGACTTAAAACATGCATTCATGCAGTTTTCAGTTGATGAAACTTCTAGGGATGCATTGACAATAATCACTGAATTTGGTTTGTATAGATATACTAAATTACCTGAGGGCATTTCATCGAGCCCAGGCGAGTGTCAAGAGTTATTGTCAAGCATATTGGATGGAATTCCACATACGCAGATTTACATTGATAATATTTATTGTAATGGGAGAGACGGATGCTGAACACTTGAGTATTTTAACGAGAATTTTGGAAAGACTGGAATATGCTGGTCTTCGAGTTAATTTAAAGAAATGTGATTTTTGAAAGATGAAATCGAAATATTAGAATTTGTTTTGAACAAAATGAAATATCTACTTCAGAAAACAAAATTAAAGCAATCCGAGAGATTTCAAGACCGGTTAATAATAAGCAGCTAAAAAGTTCTTTAGGTTTGGTAAGTTTTACGAGAGTTTTTATGCAATAGAGCAGAGAAATTGGCGAGTTTGTATGAATTGTTGAAGAAAAGTAAATGGGTGTGGTCTGAAGATTGCGAAGAAGCATTTCAGTGGGTCAAGCTCCAACTGATTTCTTCTAATGTTTTAACTCCATTTAATCCTAACGAACAATTAGTTTTGTCATGTGATGCAAGTTATCATGGGTTATCGGCAATATTATCACATAGATTTAACGACGGTACGGAAAAACCCATAGCTTATGCGTCGAAAATAATTCCAAATAATGAAAGACACAGAGCTATTTTAGACAAGGAAGCGGCTGCAATAGTTTTCGGATTCAAAAAGTTCTATCAATACATAGCAGGGAGTACAGTGGTTTTGAAAACAGACCATGAACCTTTAAAATTTATCTTTGGTAATTCAAAAAAGGTTTCAAATTTCGTACAAAATAGAATACAAAGATGGGCATATTTTTTGTCCGGATTCAATTATAAAATTGAGGTGGTCAAATCACTTGCCAATAGTAATAGTGATGCACTTTCAAGATTGCCAACGGAGGACAAAACGTCGGTATTTGATTCCGAATACACTAAGGTATTGAATTATATAAATGATGAAGCCTATTTCATAAATAGTAACGTCATTGCAGCCGAAACAAAAAAAGATGAAACTCTATCTAAAATTATAAAATGGGTATTGTTCGGATGGCCTCATAACGAACATGAATTAACATCGCTTGAAAAAAAATTTTTCTTGAAAAAAAATGAATTAGGGATTGAGAATGATTGTCTTTTATGGGGTTACAGGGTGGTAATACCACTAAGTTTGAGAGGTAAATTGTTGAATAGTTTACATCAAAGTCATTTCGGTATGGTAAAAATGAAGCAAATGGCTCGCTCGGTTTTTTGGTGGCCAAATATGGATTTTGAAATAGAAGAAAAAGTTAAGAACTGCTCCTTGTGTCTTAAATTTAGGAAAAACCCTATTAAAATTAGTAATCATGTGTGGCCATACCCGAGTAAACCTTGGTCGCGAATACACGTAGATTTTTTGGGGCCACTATTTGATAATATGTTTATTGTAATTGTTGATGCTCACAGCAAATGGCCGGAAGCATTTAATGTCGGTAAAGATACTACTTCCAGCAAAACGATTGATATTTTTAAGTCATTATTTAGTAGATTCGGTTTGCCTGATCTTGTTGTTACAGATAATGGCCCCCAGTTAAGTAGCCTTATGTTTAAAGATTTCCTCAGAAAAAATGGTGTAAGGCAATCCTTCTCTCCTCCTTATCACCCAGCCACTAATGGTGCAGCGGAAAACTTTGTAAGCACTTTCAAGGACAAAATTAAGAAAATTGTGTTATCAGGAGAAAATGTAAACGATGCCTTAAATATGTTTTTAACTGGTTATAGATCAACAGAACATTCATCAACTGGCTTATCTCCATCAAGCCTAATGCTCAACAGAGAATTCAGAACTAGATTTTCTCTCTTACGTCATGATAAAAGTATCAAAGTTACAAAAAATGGAGATCAGGGCAGAGGGTTCTGGTAATAGAAATATTCAATTCTATCCTGGAGAAATTGTATTCGTTAACATGTATAAGAATAATCAGGTTGTTAAAGTTCAAGCTAATATTGTGAAACAATTGTCTCCTGTAACTTATAATATTAAGACCTTGGATGGTATCTTGCATAAAAGGCATGTAGATCAGATAATTAAATGTAGTATTCCTACCAATGAAAATGTAACGGAAAAATATCAAGATAATCAAGTTTTACGCAGATCAGAAAGAATCAAAAACAAGAATTGAACTTGTTATATTATTTTTTTTCTTAAATTTTGGTTGACTGAAAATTTGTATGGTATAACTGTTAACTTTTTTGGGAAGGGATATTGGGGTATATTGTGGATAACATATGTATCGTTCGTGTCAATTCATGTGTAGTATAATCAGGCAGTCTAATAAAGGTATTCGTTAAATGAAGACATGCGTGTTTTATTGATGATTATCAATACACTTCACTTTCTAGCTTATTTTGCTTCTCGCACAACGAGCGGGCGTTATGATCCATAATGCCCGCTAAAATGCCCACGGGCATAATGAGTGTATTTATAGCAACCCTTTCTAAGGTAAAATAAACATATAATGTACAAGTGAAAAATAATAGATATTTATTTTCGCAGTTGGTTTAACTGATACGAAAATTGACAGATTTTAGAATTTGAATAATGTTTTCAAATCTCTACATGGTTTAATATAGACAATTGACATGCAATGGACGCGTGTTGACATTCGAAAGGATAGGATGTCAGTGTTGTAAACCACAAAACGAAAAATGTAACTAAAAATAATGCTGTAATGAGTTCATTACAGCACTGTTTTAGTAGTACTGTAATGAACTCATTACGAAACTGAAATAGAGAAAATTATTTACAAAGATGAGACCGTGTTATCGACGTATTTTCAAAGAATTTGTATGATATTTTACTTTTAGTTTTGTTTTCAGTGCTCAAAAATGCAGTTGTTTTAGCCGATGTATGAGAGCTCGCATTGTCGTGGTGAAGGGTGATCCGTCTTCGGCGGTTGGTTTTCCTGATTTCTTGGAAGACAACTGGCAAACAAATGGTTGTGTACCAATCAGAATTGACTGTTCTGCGTTGTTCTAGTGCTACGATTGCGTAATGTCCAGTATTTCCGAAAACACAGGCGACCATTTGCTTGAAAGTGCTTCGTGTGCGAGCAACTTTTGTTGTATTTGGCTCATCTTGAAACACCGATAAAGTCGACTGCTGTTTACTTTCGAGCGCATACGTGTGGATCCACGACTCAACACCCGTCACGATGTTATAGACGTGCTACGAAGCACCGCGATCGTATTTATGGAGCATTTCTTTCGACCAATCGACACGAGCCTTTTTTGAGCGATTGACAAATTGTGTGAGATCCAACGCGAACAAATATTTTTGACGGTCAAATGTTCATGCAATATTGAATTAATGCTGGTCTCACTAATGCCTAAGGTTGTCTCAATCGCACCATAGATCCCATGACGATCTTGCATTATCAGTTGGCGCACAGCATCAATGGATTTGGGAACAAGAACTGATTTTTAACGACCTTTACGAAATTCGTTTTGAATTGCACTACTACCTCGGTCGAATTCACTACACCATCGATAAACACTGGTCCTTGATCCAATTTTAGTAGGGGATAAGGGAGTAATATCTCAAAAATACTAAAGTGTAATATGGATCATACCATGGTATAACTATAATTGTGTGCTACTATGGGAGCTTATTTTCGTTGGCGCATGTGCAGGATGTGGAGAAAGCGTTGGCTCGTTCAGTACTTCTGTGGCGATGTTTAACAAAACATCAAAAGGAATAATTTCATCATTTAACGGCTTGTTATAACTCCTTCAACTTCAGTTTTCTATGTTTGTATTATTAGGTGTACAAATAAGTTTCCGCGGTTTTTTATAAAAATTAGAATTTATTGTGAAGGAAAAGTACATTACGTTTCATTCAAAGTATTTTCCATCATTTGCCACTACTTTTCCCCATCTTTCTGGCAACATTCGGATACCCCGTCGAAAAAACTCTTCATCTTTTGACGCTATCCACAAATCTACCCAATTTTTGGTGTCTTCATATGATGTGAAGCGCTGCTCAGACAGACCATGTGCCATCGACCGGAACAGATGATAATCAGAAGGGGCTAAGTCTGGTGAATACGGCGGGTGGGGTAAAACTTCCCAGTTGAGTGTTTCAAGTATGTTTTTACCGGCGCCGCAATATGTGGACGAGCATTATCGTGTAAAAAATAATTTTGTCGTGTCTGGAGTCGTTATGGGCGCGTTTTTCCTTAAGTGCCTGACTCAATATCATCAATTGTGTTCGGTAGAGAGCTCCAGTAATGGTTTCGCTTGGTTTCAGCAATTCATAATACACGACACCAAGCTGATCCCACCAAATACACAGCATGAGTTTTTTCCATGAATATTCGGCTTAGCTGTCGATGTTGATGGTTCGCCGGGCTTAACCCATGACTTTCTCTTCTTTGGATTATCGTAGTGAATCCATTTTTCGTCACCAGTGACTATACGATGCAAAAACTCTTTTTATTCCTGGCAAGCAGCATTTCACTCATGCATAATCGGCGTTCAACGTCTCTCGGCTTTAGTTCATATGGAACCCAATTTCCTTGTTTTTGAATCATTCCTAACGATTTTAAACGATGTGAAATTGCTTGTTGAGTCACTTGTAGAGTAAGTGCAAGTTCTTTTTTGCGTTTGGGACGAATCTTCCTCCAATAGTGCTTCTAATTCCATGTCTTCGTACACTTTCGGCCTTCCACTGCGTTCTTTGTCTTTAACGTCAAACTCACCGTTCTTAAACTTTTGAAACCATTCCTGACAACTTCTCTCACTTAAAGCAGCTTCACCATATGCTTCTAGAAGCAATCGATGCGCCTCAGCTGCAGATTTTTTCACATTAAAGAAGTAAATCAAAAGTTCCCGCAAATGATGCTTATTCGGAATAAAACTTGACATTTTTGCACGAAAAAATTAAGTGATGCTGATACGGAATCACTAGTACTTTAAGGTTATGGTGTTGCCAGATGACTAAACTTGGGATATTACGTTTTACATCTGACAATTTCTCCATAACCTTCTGGTGGGGCCATCTTTTGACAAACCGCGGAAACTTATTTGTACACCTAATATATTTATTAAATATTGGATATTTGAAGAAGAAACCATTCCAAATCGTACTGTATCGAAAAGTCCAAAATTTCCTTTTACTTTATAGTTATTCATTTGAAAGGGATGATTATTACATTTTCTTATAGACGGACTAGGTTTCTAGAAAGTTATTCCACTTGTCCGTATATATATTAATTTAAATCAAATTTTGTCATATTTTTAAAGCATGCTCGTCATTTGAAATTATCTTCACTGAAAATTTTGTCAAAAGTAAAACTAACCTATTTTGTAGGGCGACAAATGTCAAATTTCGCGCTGCTTTTTTATCTTAATTTCTATCAACTTGGCTCATGACGTAACTTCGAGTAGAAAATATGATTAAGAGCATACCGGTATAGTTATACAATGGATCATACGATTGTCTTTTTAAATTACCTTCAAGATTATCATATATATATATATATATTCGATGTGATTCATTTGTGCTCATTAAATTAAAGCTGTTTTGGAAGAAAAGACTTTTATGTTATGTTATCTTTCATAGAATAGGGTATAAATTGTAATTCGTAATACATTATTCATTTTTAAGAATTTGAGATTAAATGTTTAGTATTGCATATGGGGGTATTATAACAAATAGTACATAATCATTCATTTTGAGAATTGATTCTGAAACTTCGCTTTTGAAATTTGGTAGATCCAAGTTAGCATCGTAGTCAGTAATTTTCTTGTTCTATTATGAAACGGTAACAAATAAGTTCATTACCTACTGTCAAATAAAAATAAAAGTTCCTAAAAAATTGTTCGAATAGAAAAAGCGCACGTTACGCTATCTAATTAAAAATGGAAGAAATATTCACGTTTAATTCACCATTAAAAAGAAACTTTCAAGTATGTCTTCTTAATTTTCATTGATCCATAGATAAGATGAATTTTTTTCATTCAATTATTCAATGGTAACATTTTCAATGATGATAATGATTTCCAGAAAGAAAGAACTGTGGCAAGGTGGAAAATTGAATAGCAATTTTTGATGATTCTACGTGTTGGTGATGCATTAACTCGAAGATAATTATCGATAAATTTTTTCACTTTTATTGATAGTTGTTCTTCTCAAAGGAAATAAATTGATTTTTCTTTTTTACTCTATGGAGGTAGATATTCAGTTATTCACACTCTTGATGGAACCAACATTGAGAAAAAGTTTTTGGTGAGGTTGGAGGGTAGAATATCTTTTATGGTGAAATTCTCGTTCAATTTTTCCCTGAATTAGCAAGCAGACTCAACTGATTTCATGCTATTGAAGAATGATCCTAGATATGTTCCTCTCACCTTTCACAGCCTCCAAATAAAGATAATTCAAATGTACGAAGACATCCTTGGGTACCAAAGATTCATTTTCTATGAATTCTAATAATATCACTAATTCATCCTGTCCTACGTTTATCAAACCTTCAGTAGAGAAACACCAAGCTATCCTACTAACACAACAATCCACTGAAAAATAAAAAACAAACAGTTAAAAAACTAATCTATATCACATTGAAAGATGAAACAAGAGCCAGGGAGTTTATATTAATATCTGATTGAATTAAATCATTACAGAAACTAATGATTCTACGTATGGCATAACCAAAGTATTTACTTAATATTGAAAAGACAGTTTTTCAAAACAATGAATAAACTTAGTTTAAAGAGAAATTGATTCAGGAATTTTTTCGCCATGTTGACAGTGAATATAGTCATGAATGGTTTTATACGAATATAATACAGATAAAAAGATACATCAGATAGGACATATACCCATAAAGGAATGAAAACTTCTTATATCATTTATATATATATATAGTGAAAATTTTGGTTTTTACCTAGCATATAATATGTTGAGTTTGAATTGATTGGGCATCTAGGTCTTTAAAAAAGTTCTAAACAATTTTATTTTGTATAAACGTTTCAGCGCATCCGCCTTCTTCAGTATACATAAATCATAAATCGACATCTAAAAAGTAACATATATAATATAAAAGTAGAATAATAAAATCACTAAAATATCTCACTGTTCATTTTTGCTCTTTTCTGGTCGGTATTGTGTTATTCGTGTGAATGTCATATATGTCAATGTCAGGGGTCAATGGAATGTTGGTTGTTTTGTCTTCTTCTTTCTATCGGTGGTCTTCTCAGTATTGGCATGTATATTTGGCTGAGATTTTTCGTGTCTTGTTTGTTGTTCACTACATTTTCATTGTTTACCTGTATGTGAATCATTTCCAATATTTCCCTTCGTCGTTGTTGGGGTTCTATTCCTAAAATTTTTGTGTCATCGTAATTAAAATCATGTTTTTGATCTTTTTTATGTTTATTAAGTGCTGTAGTTATGTTTTTTGCATATTTATGTGCGTTTAGTCTGTCTTTTTAGTCTTTGTGAAGTCTGTCCTATGTATTGTTTGTCACAGTCCTTGCAGGGTATACTATATATGACCTGTGATTTTTTTGTCTTGGGTGTTGGTGCTTTCAATTTACTGAAGATGTTTCCCACCTGATTGTATGGTCTGTGTACTATCTCTCGGTTGTAGGGTTTCAATATATTACTTATTTTCTGTGACAGTCCTTGTATGTATGGTAATTGTAATCGTTTTGTGGTATTTGTTGCTATTTTCGTCTGTTGTGTGTTGTATAGTCGGTGCGTCCTTTGTTTTGTTAGTTTTCTGATAAGGGTTTCAGGGTAGTGATTCTTCGTCAAAAGTTCCTTCACCTCTTTTAAAGTTTTCTCTCGGAGTATTGGGGATATTAATTTTAACGCCCTGTCTATGTATCCTATGGCTTTTTATGTGAGTGGTGGTGTTGGGAGTTATAATCTAATATATGTGTTGTGTTCTGCTCCTTTCTGTGCCATTTTGTCAATAAATTTCCGTTTTTCTCATTAGTGTCATGTCCAAGAAGTTCAGGCCGTTGTTTTCTTCTTCCTCAAGTGTGAATTGTAGAAATTCGTGTGTGTTGTTGAATTCGTTCAAAATCGACTGTATTTTGGTTGGTGTTGTTATAACTAAAATGTCGTCTACATATCGTTTGAAGAACGTAGAACGTATATTGTATCGTTTGGATGAAATCTTCTTTTGGTATTAATGTGTGTTGTTTGATTATTTCCCAATTATTTTCGATTGCCTCCTTTGTTAGTTCTGTGGGAATGTTGGTATACAGAGATTTTACATCTAATGAATATAATCGATGGTTTGCTTGAATAATAACATTTCTCAGTGATTCTTTCAAATCGAATGAGTTTTTTATATAATATTCATTATTATTTATTGCGTTGGTTAGAATACTCGCCATATATTTTGATAATTTATACAGAGGAGATTGAATGCACGAAACTATCGGTCTTAGTGTTATATTTTGTTTATGGACTTTTGGTAATCCATATATTTTTGGTATCTTACTGTTATGGGTCAATATCGTTTTCTCATCTTGTTTAGTTATGTATTTATTTTGTTCCCATTCTTTGATGATTCTATTGTTTTCTTTCTCCAATGTGACTGTCATGTCTCGTTTAACCTGTTTATAGGTTGTATCATCATCTAAAATTTCGTGCATTTTTTCGTTGTATTGGGTTTTGTTATTATCACTATTTTATTTCCTTTGTCCGCTCTTATGACTTGCAAATCATTGTGTGCTTTCAAAAATGTTTTAGTTTTCGAAGTTAGATTTCATCATGTTTTGTCTCTGTTTCTTACCCTTAGTTGTCTCTGATGGGTATTTAGAGCTTGTGTGACATTAGCTCGAATATTGTCCTGGTCTTCTTTCGATAATTCTTCAATGGTATTTTCTATTTGTGTAATGATGTTAAATGTTGGAATTTCATTTTTTCTCTTTCTATCTCAATGGAATATTTGGGGCCCAAGTTTAGTGTTTTCACCACGAAGTCAGGTAGCACTGTTGTTGATAAATTTTCTACTCTTGTTTGATTGTTGTTTACGTTTTCACTTTTTCCTGAATTTGTATTAACTTTTGGATTTTCTTTTTGTGAATGGATTCACTTCTGGTTGTGATGAGGTTTAATCTTTCATTTATATAATACTCCAAATTTTGCCTTGAATGTTCCCCTTCGTCTTTTTTCTTTATTGTCCAGAATCGTTCGAATGCTACTTTCCAGTGTATTTATGTTCTTGGTTGTATCAGTGATCAGCAAATTGATGGTAATCGCAAATATGAATTTTTTCTGTAATTTGTCATATTTATCAGCGAGATATTTACAATTATATGTGATGTGATCTGTTTTGAGTTT
Source organism: Micraspis discolor (assembly GCA_030674115.1). Taxonomy (NCBI): domain Eukaryota; kingdom Metazoa; phylum Arthropoda; class Insecta; order Coleoptera; family Coccinellidae; genus Micraspis; species Micraspis discolor. Next base: position 154,334 of record JARTUT010001351.1, on the reverse strand, counting down.
CAAGAAATTTGGGCATAGTTTTTGTTGCTTGCACTTAAGTAAAAATATTCTCCTTGTCTTTGCCCTAGCTAGCTTGTCTACTAGTTTTTGAATGTTTCCTTGTGTGAGCTGTTCTGTTCTATGTTGATGATCCATAATGCTTTCTTCCCTGCATTAATATATTGAAAAATGTAAATATTTATTTGTATAAACGTTTTGGCGCCAACCGCATTCTTCAGTATATATCTTAAATTAAGTATAAGTAAATACAAAAGTGTAAAAATCATTGTATTATTATCTCACTGTTTCTCTTCTTTCCGTTGTTATGGTTGTTAGCTGGTCGATATTGTCCTGTCCTTTATGTCAATGTCAAGTCAGTTGTCAGAGGAATATTAGTTATCCTGTCTTCTTCTTTCTATCGGTGGTCTTCTCAGTATTGGCATATATTTGGCTGAGATTTTTCGTGTCTTGTTTGTTGTTCAACTACATTTTCATTGTTTACCTGTATGTGGATCATTTCAATATTTCTTTTCGTCGTTGTTGGGGTTCTATTCCTAAAATTTTTGTGTCATCGTAATTAAATTCATGTCCATTGATCTTTTTGTTTGTTTAGTGCTGTGGTTGCATTTTTTGCATATTTATGTGCGTTTAGTCTGTCTTTCAGTCTTTATGAAGTCTGTCCTATGTATTGTTTGTCACAGTCCTTGCAGGGTATACTATATATGACCTGTGATTTTTTGTCTTGGGTGTTGGTGCTTTCAATTTACTGAAGATGTTTCCCACCTGATTGTATGGTCTGTGTACTATCTCTCGGTTGTAGGGTTTCAATATATTACTTATTTTCTGTGACAGTCCTTGTATGTATGGTAATTGTAATCGTTTTGTGGTATTTGTTGCTATTTTCGTCTGTTGTGTGTTGTATAGTCGGTGCGTCCTTTGTTTTGTTAGTTTTCTGATAAGGGTTTCAGGGTAGTGATTCTTCGTCAAAAGTTCCTTCACCTCTTTTTAAAGTTTTCTCTCGGAGTATTGGGGATATTAATTTTAACGCCCTGTCTATGTATCCTATGGCTTTTTATGTGAGTGGTGGTGTTGGGAGTTATAATCTAATATATGTGTTGTGTTCTGCTCCTTTCTGTGCCATTTTGTCAATAAATTTCCGTTTTTTCTCATTAGTGTCATGTCCAAGAAGTTCAGGCCGTTGTTTTCTTCTTCCTCAAGTGTGAATTGTAGAAATTCGTGTGTGTTGTTGAATTCGTTCAAAATCGACTGTATTTTGGTTGGTGTTGTTATAACTAAAATGTCGTCTACATATCGTTTGAAGAACGTAGAACGTATATTGTATCGTTTGGATGAAATCTTCTTTTGGTATTAATGTGTGTTGTTTGATTATTTCCCAATTATTTTCGATTGCCTCCTTTGTTAGTTCTGTGGGAATGTTGGTATACAGAGATTTTACATCTAATGAATATAATCGATGGTTTGCTTGAATAATAACATTTCTCAGTGATTCTTTCAAATCGAATGAGTTTTTTATATAATATTCATTATTATTTATTGCGTTGGTTAGAATACTCGCCATATATTTTGATAATTTATACAGAGGAGATTGAATGCACGAAACTATCGGTCTTAGTGTTATATTTTGTTTATGGACTTTTGGTAATCCATATATTTTGGTATCTTACTGTTATGGGTCAATATCGTTTTCTCATCTTGTTTAGTTATGTATTTATTTTGTTCCCATTCTTTGATGATTCTATTGTTTTCTTTCTCTAATGTGACTGTCATGTCTCGTTTAACCTGTTTATAGGTTGTATCATCATCTAAAATTTCGTGCATTTTTTCGTTGTATTGGGTTTTTGTTATTATCACTATTTTATTTCCCTTGTCCGCTCTTATGACTTGCAAATCGTTGTGTGCTTTCAAAAATGTTTTAGTTTTTTCAAAGTTAGATTTCATCATGTTTTGTCTCTGTTTCTTACCCCTTAGTTGTCTCTGATGGGTATTTAGAGCTTGTGTGACATTAACTCGAATGTTGTCCTGGTCTTCTTTCGATAATTCTTCAATGGTATTTTCTATTTGTGTAATGATGTTAAATGTTGGGATTTCATTTTCACTTTCTATCTCAATGGAATATTTGGGGCCCTAGTTTAGTGTTTTCACCACGAAGTCAGGTAGCACTGTTGTTGATAAATTTTCTACTCTTGTTTGATTGTTGTTTACGTTTTCACTTTTTCCCTGAATTTGTATTAACTTTTGATTTTTCTTTTTTGTGAATGGATTCACTTCTGGTTGTGATGAGGTTTAATCTTTCATTTATATAATACTCCAAATTTTGCCTTGAATGTTCCCTTCGTCTCTTTTTCTTTATTGTCCAGAATCGTTCAATGCTACTTTCCAGTGTATTTATGTTCTTGGTTGTATCAGTGATCAGCAAATTGATGGTACGAAATATGAATTTTTCTGTAATTTGTCATATTTATCAGCGAGATATTTACAATTATATGTGATGTGATCTGTTTTGAGTTTCAAGAAATTTGGGCATAGTTTTTGTTGCTTGCACTTAAGTAAAAATATTCTCCTTGTCTTTGCCCTAGCTAGCTTGTCTACTAGTTTTTGAATGTTTCCTTGTGTGAGCTGTTCTGTTCTATGTTGATGATCCATAATGCTTTCTTCCCCTGCATTAATATATTGAAAAATGTAAATTATTATTTGTATAAACGTTTCGGCGTCAACCGCCCTTTCCAGTATACATCTAGAATTAAATATAAGTAAATACAAAAGTGTAAAAATCATTGTATTAATATCTCACTGTTTCTCTCCTTTCCGTTGTTATGCTTGTTAGCTGGTCGGTATTGTCCTGTCATTTATGTCAATGTCAAGTCAGTTGTCAGAGGAATATTAGTTGTCCTGTCTTCTTCTTCCTTTCGGTGGTTTTCTCAGTATCGGTGTATATATTTGACTGAGAATTTTAATGTCTTGTTTGTCATTAGTTATGTTCTTATTATTCACCTGTATGTGGATCATTTCTAATATTTCTCTGCGTCTTTGTTGGGGTTCTACACCTAAAATTTTTGTGTCATCGTAATTTAATTCATGTCCATTGATTTTTTATGTTTATTTAGAGCCGTGGTTGCATTTTTTGTATATTTATGTGCGTTCAGTCTGTCCTATGTATTCCTTATCACAGTTTCTGCATGGTATACTATACAGGGTGCTCGGCACATGGACCGTCAAATTTTTTTGGGGCGTTGGTAGGGTCATTTGCTACCTTTTCAGTCTTGGACCTGGGTCCTTAGTATTACGGTTATGGAGGTATGATTTTTTTTATTAGGTTTTTCTAAATTACCCAAAATGTACCCTTCAAGACCCATAACTTTTTTTGCGTATGCTTTTACATGCATTTATTTATTGTATTAAGTCTTACATGAGTGTGTGTTTAAAAAAACGTATTTATTGTTACAGATAACACCACAAAATTAACACGTGGGCCTTTTATTAAAAAAAAATTATGAAAGTATGAAAACATCTCCACTCCTATTGAAATTTTAAAAAAGTTACAGCTATTACAAACTCAGTTTTATTTTAAAATGTTCTTCGGTTTATAACGTTGCTAACCATATGCTATTTACGTAAGTCAAAAAATTACGTAAAAAATAATACTGCTAATAAGGTTTTAGTCAGAAGAGTGAAGAAAGTCGCACCTTAATAAAAGTACGGATTTCGACACAACACAGCGAGCAAGGAAATTTTACCTGCCCGTTTTAGACGCGTGTGAATTATTATTACTATTTCTGTCCTTAGGTTGGATTGGGTTAGTCGCCGCTGACTTGACCCTACCGTCATTCGAGATTTAACTGTCTCTGCTGTTGGAAGTGTCTGTGCCGCGTTGTTCAGTTTTTAAATTTGTGTTTTTTGTTTTTGTTACTTTTATCGACTTTTTGCTACTGTTGTTTTAATTTTGGTTGTTGATATGCCTAATTTCACCAACGCTGAGTATGCCATCACCATATCAGCATACTCAGCATTGGTGAAATTTATGGTGCTAACTTCTCAGAAAAATTGTATATAAAATAAAACTCAACTAAGAACTTTGCGATAAAATTCATGAATACAAATAAATATTGTTAATAATTCATTAGTTTTTGTTACTCGCATTTACTCCACCTGACTCCTGCGCATGAAGAGATTCTCAGAATTTGGTATTGCAGCTGGTGATAGTCATACCGTCCAATCAAAGCAAGTGAAATGTGTTGTAAATATGCTAATCTGATTGGACGAATGTGCAATCTCCAGCAATAGCATAAAGTTTAGAAAATCCACAAAAGTAGGCTTAAAATTCACTTACTATTAATTATTTTTACATGAACAAAAACATTTGACTGCAGCGCAAACGTCAATGTTTCGTTTTTCAACATCTCAACCACACTCGAATTGTTGGCGCAAGGTGAATACTTAATATCTGAAAAGAAAAAATAACTCAAATCTAAAACAAAACTGATAAACAATTGATAGAGATCATTGATTGGACCAGAGCGATTTGTGGTATACCTTGTTCAGTCCATAGATGTCTGACTAGAGGTCGAAAAGTGAGGCATTTAATTGAACTGACAAAATGCAACACTTTTCAATGTAGATAATGAGGTCTATTCTTATATAGTCTAAGCATAATTTGAAAGGTCTTGACATAACCTACAAAACGACGCTATGCATGATTAGTATGGATATTGCGTTCAATAGTTATAGGCGTGTAAACATGGAGTTCGCTAACGCCGAAATTCGCGCTATTTTAATGTTTTCCTTCGTTGTAGGCAAATCCGCTAGAGAAACGTTCCGTGAGATTAATGGTGTTTTGGGGGATGGTACTCATCAGTTCGAACCGCGGAGGAATGGTATCGACGATTCATAGCCTGTGAAAACGACACCATGGATAATCCAGCCGGCGGAAGACCTATGACGACAAATACCGATCAAATCATGGAATACATCGAGTTAGACGCTTAATTCTACCATCTACTGCGAACAACTGGACCGCTTGAAGCAGGCGATCGACCAGAAGCGTCCAGAATTGGCCAACAGGAAGGGTGTAGTGTTCCACCAGGACAACGCCAGACCACACACTTCGTTTATGACTCGTCAGAAGCTACGGGAGCTCGGATGGGAGGTTTTATCGCATCCACCATATAGCCCGGACATAGCGCCAAGTGATTACCACCTGTTCCTGTCCATGGCGAACGCCCTTGGTGGTGTAAAGTTGAACTCAAAAGAGGCTTGTGAAAAGTGGCTGTCCGAGTTCTTTGCAAATAAGGAGGGGGCTTCTACGAGGAAGGTATTATGAAGTTGCCGTCTAGATGCAAAAAGCGGAAGGAAGATATTTAACAACCTATTATTAGGACTAAGACAATGTCATTTCAATAATACTAGGACTAGGACGCGAAGTATGTGACAGAAGTTAAGACTAACTAAAACTACGTAAAGTCTGAACAATACATTAATCGACCTATTCTATTCGAGCGTTCTAAAGTATTCAAAAATGTTACTTCATAAACATCGTAGCGAATATCAAGAACAAGTATATGAATACTCAAAACAACACTGTGTATTCTTCAAGCATTTTAACATGCAAACGGTCACGTGATCTGGAATGATCTACAGAAGACTACCCCAACCTTACGAATTTGAGTTTGAAAGCAAGCTCCCTTGACATAAAAAAAGTAAATTATCTTGAAAACCGTAGACAGAGCCCTTGTGAAGATTATATTGAGGGTTCAACTGCCATCTCAAAGGAATACCTTTCATAGAGGCGTAGAAATTTCGGAGAAAAACATCCACCATCCATTAAAATCATTCACCAAGTAATATTTCAAGAAAGAATTTCCGTTTAAAACTATTATAATGATGAACAAATGCTCCCAAAATTTGTTTTCTATACGTTAAGCAGTTAAGCAGTCCCCAAAGAAATAAAGTTTTTCTTAAATTTCATCAACCAGTATCGAAAAAATGGTGTACTCTCGAAGTTCTGTTAATAGAAATCTAAATAAAATTTTTGTTAAGCTTCAACGTCCTGAAGTCTTCCTTATATTTATGAAACACTTCTTACACTTGATCTCTATCAATTGTAACAAATTCAGAATAATTTATTTCCATACCAGTTTTGAATATAGTAACAGTTGGCGGTAAACTCCTCTCATCACTCGGTATGAAGCTTTTTGTATCTGAATCTACCATATCTAGATTCCGACCGGTTTTCAATGCTGACTTTTCGGACGATTTCCTGTGTTTTTCCGATTTTTGGTTTTCGGAATAGTTGAAATCGGTGTCCAAGTTCGTTAGGTCACTTCCAGGTCTTATGCCATCGCAAAACATAACGCTCTTATTACTTCTTCCCTTGTTTGATCCTGAAAAGAACACAAATATTATTCGAAGGAATACAAGACTCACTAATAATCTAAATACAAATTTATTAAAAAAAAAACCAATAATAACGAAATCATTGCACTCATCTGGACCGTGAATAAAGATACAAAAACAAAACAAAATTTAGTTATTTCAAAGTTTCAAAATGCCAAAACGATCAATAAAGAATCAGAAAAATATCAACAGCAGCGAGATAACACAGATCATTCAACACTATACTACATCGTCCAATGAAATCGCTCAATTTCTGAAAACGGACCAATAGAAACATGCTGTATCTGAAAACACTCAACCTTACAGTGTTTTCACTTTCAGAAATTTGTTTTTATCAAATGCCTTTTGCATAGGAATATGAATACGTCCGGATAGCTTTGGCCGTTGGTGGAAGTAGCGGTCGTCATGGTTACGATAAACAAGCAGTTGTTAGCGATAACTTCAACAGCACATTTGGCAGTTCTGTCAGTTTATTTTCGTATTTTACCATAAAGTAGATAGAAATTAAACGTTTTGGGAATTGTAATATTACTTCAATTGAGAAAAGTGTGCAGCTTAATACAGTGAAGTCAAGATCCTATATTTGAAAACAATTTGAAGAATTCTGTGCTGCCCGGGAATACCTTGTAAATGAAAAAACAAGTTTGTCAGAGCTCAATAATATTATGCTAGACTGGGCTTTCAATATGAAGAAAAGAGATGGATCAGACTACAAGGAAAGTGTCGTAAAAACCTTGTGGAATAATGCTGCCAAACAGCTGCAGGAAAAATTCTATTCCGAATGGGGCCTTAGGTTCGATCCATTCACAGACGTGGCTTTTAAAACGGTGCGGGATGCACGAAATGCCAAAAGACGTATTTTGCAAATGGACCCTGAGGAAAGAAAAGTTAGTGCCAAGACGCTATCTTTGGAGCAACACAAAAAGATGGTCAACTTATGTAAAGAAGATAATCTAGACGGTTTGAACAGAAAATTTTATTTTATTGCTGCATTGGAGCTTGCTTGGCGCGGAGGAGAGGGTTCATCATGCCTAATTTCGCATTTTCAATTCGAAATTGAAAACGATGGTAATCCCACGGACCGAATTGCCTACAATCCGATATTTTCTAAAACAAGACAAGGTGGTGCCCAAAAATGTGCGGAAACGAAATGGCTGACTCCCAATATTGAAGAAGATATTTGCCCGGTAAGGTTATATAAGCTACTTGTATCCAAAAGAACTGCGAACATAACCACTGAAAGACTATTCCTTACTCCACATAAGAATTGGAAATATGGTTCATGGTTCAAAAACTTCCCAGTCGGTCCCAATACGATAGCTAAATGGACAAAAGAATCGGCAGAACTCATTGGCATCAACACAACCAAGTCGAAGATAACCAACCACTCTCATCGAGCTACTGCTGTCAGCCAATTAGCCAAAGCAGGGATTGGCGAGGAACAGCTGATAAAGATAACAGGCCATTCTTCTGCAGCGTCAGTGAAACCGTATCTCCAACTGGACCAACAACATCACAAAAAAATAATCACAGCCATAAGGAATGAAAAAAATGTCCTTCAAGAAACAACATCAGTATATACTTCATCATTCGAAAATAATGCTCGTAATGTGTATAATAATTGTACTATCAATAATTATTATTTTGAGAATAAAGATGAATAATTTGTTGTTATGCTTCTATCTGGTTATTTTTGAATAAAAGACTATTTTTATTTCGTTTGATTTATATTGTTGAATGATTTTTCCAAATACCACACGAGAATCGATTTTTTTGAGAACACTCTGTCGTTTTTGAAAATTATACAAGTTTCACTCAACAAAGTGATCCCGAAATACCACTCGCCTTCTGCTCGTGGTATTTTAAGGATAACTTTGTTTCGTGAAATTTAAACGCATAATTCCCAAAAACAAGAGTGTTCTCAAAAATTCTCACCTCTAGTGGTATTACCCTTGAGAATTATAAGTTTTGCAGCATCTATCTGGTAGATATACCGGTATGAAATAAGCGTTTTTTGTGGAAATAAAACACTAATTATAAATGGGAAAGTGAAGTACATTTCATTCAAAGTATTGGCTATTATTTTCTACACATTTTGACCACCTTTCTTACTGGAAATTTTTGGATATCACGCCAATAAAATTTGCAGCAAACCAACCAGACACCCAATTTTCAAAGTGCTACTCAGCCAATGCGAGTCCCATCGATGAAAACAAATAATAGTCGGACGGAGCCAAGTCTGGTGAATACAGCGGGAAGGATAGCAGCTCCCAGCCAAGTTTTTGATTGTATCCTGAACCGGTTTCGCTTTGTGTGCAGATGCAATATCATGGAGCAAAATTGCCTTGCCGTGTCTTCAGGCCCATTCGAGTCATTTGTTGTCGGTAGCGAACATTATTAACGGTTGCACCAGGTTTTAGGAGCTCGTGGTACACCATACCTTTCTGTTCCCACCAAACACACAGCATTGTCTTCTTGCCGAATCGATCTGGTTTTGGAGTCGATGTTGATGGTTATCCCGGATTAACCCTTAATTTTTTCCGTTTAGGATTCTTAAAATAAATCCATTTTTCATCGCCATTAAAAATCCGATGCAAAACCGATTTTCTTCCGTGTCTTTTAAGCAAAATTTCACAAGTGTTTTTTCGATTTTCCCTTTGAATTTCATTCAATTCATGTAGCACCATTTTCCACGCTTTTGGATCTTTCCCATAGCTTTTAAACGGTTAGAAATTATTTGTTACGCAACATTTGACAATTCTGCCATTTCTAACCTGCTGTTTTGCTTCAACTTGGTTAGGTTCGTCGGATTATTTTTATAAACCTTACTTTCAAGATACCCCGTGCAAAATAGTCAAGCGGGCAAAGGTCAGGGGCTTCTGGGAGGGCAGTTGATGTCACCCCTTCGCGAAATTACTTTATTAAGGAATAATTACTTTAAATATCTCAAGAATGGTGCAATTTAGGAGGAAAGATGAGGAATGATTTTATATGCAAAAAAGACTAATGATTCCAGGAATTACAAGATACGGACCTTTAGTTCAAGCGATATTTGTTTTCATGCAATTTAACCAATCTATAGTGTAGTAGTGAGAAACCCACAAGAAATGGAATAAATCTAATGATGCCAAAATATGCATGACTGTTGTCAAAAACCTTCTACAGGAGATCATTTCAATTGATATTGTCGTTTGAATATTACAGGTGAAAATGCAATTTTTTTATTTTAATTTTTATTTCAACACCTATATCTTTTGAACGGGGCCAAATTTGGAAAAAATGTCATAGGAAAAAATGTTTCTTTTGGCGTCAAGAATCTATGGTTGAAATTAACGCAGTGGTCAAAGACTCACCCTGTATAGTAATAAAAACCAAAATAGTTTTAATTGTATCACGTCTCCTATGACTCAACCATTAACTCACCTTTCCTCTTCAATACCCCTACTGGAACCATAACGGAAGGCACAGCCATAGCTCCAGCGTCCACCTGTTGGGTTGGTGGAATTGTTGAACAATATTCCAGAGGATTATTCGGATTCGGTTGCCCCAAATTGTCTTGCGATGAACTAGGGTTTCTGCTGGGCGAGGAAGATTCTTGGGAAATCTCACTTCCCGAGTTGCTATTAGTATCTCTATCTAGTATTTCAAAGCATTTCATACAAACTCTTGCCTCGGCGTTTAGGTATTCCAGACGATATCTTAAATTACAGCATTTAGAACATAAAACCTGAAAAAAAAATTGTAATATATTGATAACGGCAATTTATTAAGAATCTATTATAATAATATGATGCATAGTAAGGTCTAGCGCCTAAACCAATCAACCGATTTGCATCAATTTTTTTTTTTAATTAATGGTAGACATCTGAACTGATGCAGAAAAATAATAACAAGTGCCAAACATCTATAATTTCTCTAAAAAACACAAAAAACTTCAAAATTAAGGGTGTTTGGCATGTTTTCGCTGTAGATGGCGCCACCGCTCAACAAATTTTTACTGATATGAGCTTTAATTTCTTCTTCTTGCACTCCAAGTCACCGTTACCGTCATAAGACTCATTAAAAACATTTGTAAATTTGATTAACTTTATTTGTATTTAAATTATAACATGTGACTTATGAATCATATGGTAACATTGCTAGAAGAGGAAAAACACTTTATTTCAGTTGTTTTATGTAGGTTTTCAATTTAAGAGGGTGAAGTCAATTTTTTTGAATAAAATAATTTGTGAATTTGCAATAGTTAAAAATTTCAAATTTTGTTATTTGAACTTTCACCTTAAGTAAAAGTTGAACTGTTAGGGCGAGTTGAAAAAGGTTCAAGAGTACTATCTGAGTTGGTCAGGAAGTGAGCATTTGAATAATTTTATAAAAATTTATATTTTATATAACGTGATTGAAAATAAAAGATGGAAACTGCGATTTTGAAAGAGTTTCATTTTAAAAGTAATTGTCAAACTTAATAACGTTTAATGATTATAGTACACATCTATAATTTAAGCTTTGACTTTCATAGAGTAAATGAGTGTTTTGACGAGCTTGATTTTAAACTTATTTTAATTTCCAAACCTACAGAGTAAGTTAATTTAGAAAATTCTTATTGAAAAAGATATTGAAAACCCAAATTTGGATGGTCATTATCCATTGATTAATTATTAATTAATAATTAAAAATTGAAAACGGGTCACGTCCTGTTTTTCAATTTTGAGTTAGGTCTAGTGTAAAATTTTAAAATTTTAATTTACAATGGAGACACAACGACGAGGCAGACCAGTGGGTTCTCAAAACGCTACCCGGACAACCCGAACTGAAAGAAACCTACGCGTTAATAACAATAATTACGCAATGCGATCAGTATTTGTAGCGAGAAGGGCTCCGGTTGAAGACAAAATTCCCGCGTTTTCTGTCGGCGAAATGAGCGAATCGTGTCAATTCTGCAATGCTCCGCATTTTAGGGGTTTAAAAGGGCGAGATGGATTCAGCCAGTGCTGCCAGAAAGGCAAAGTTGTAATTAGCGAGCAGATGCAATTGAAAGAAGTACCAGCTTTGCTCAGAGAACTTTACACAGGAACAGATGAAGAATCGAAGAATTTCCAAAACAATATACGCCAGTACAGAGCTGTGCCAAAGCATTGTGCTTAGTGCTCGTGAAAGCACTTTAGTGCTTCCGAGCACTGTGCTCGCGAGCACTTTTCAAAGGCTAGTGCTTAGTGCTTGTTTTTCGGAGCACTCTCGCGAAAATCTTAGTGCTTAGTAATCCGCTAAGCACTAAGCCTTTCCGAATTCTTGAAGTAGGGTCAATATAAGCAGGTACGGTATTTGATTTTTTCATGTGCGCAAAGATAATATGATCGTTTTGAATTAATATTCAGTATTTCTTCAGTCATCATTGATTTGACTTTATGGTTATGAAGGTCATTTTAACGTTATCCAAACATTTTAAGAGTTGATCGAATGGATATTCTAGAAATTATTGCGAAAACCAAATTCCAGATGCTCATAACTGCTGAACTATCCGACGGATTTGGCCCAATTACGAACTTGATCGAGATATTTGAGATATTTTGACAATCAACATATTGTGTAAATATGAAAACTCAAGGTCATCTCCTTCGGAAGATAGAGAGTAAACGGCTGGCCGGCCGGCAGAGTACTCAAGTTTGAGCACGGCTTCTTTAACAGGAAGTGGAACCCAATCCTCAATTGAGACCATTTTCAAAAATTACAAGCGTTTTGGCTAAACCATAGCATGCTGGTCCACTTGGAATAAGTGCGCAAAAAGAATCATTGTCTCAATACTAAACATGCAAATTTTAACCTGATCCCTTTTCCAAAAACAACTACCAAATAGGCCATCCCCGTGAATGGCCTTGTCTATGCTTGATAAGGGAAATATAAATATATACACCTAATTTTTTTCAGTACCTTTTGGCGCGCTTATTCCTAGTGGAACAGCGTGCTATCGTTTTGCCCAAAGGTCTGTAATTTTCGAATGTCGAGCCGAAAATGGCCTCAATCGATTGGGCTTGACTTCCTGATGAAGAATTCAAACTTGAGTATGTCCGGCCCGCCGGCCCTCCGGCCGTATACTCTCTATCTTCCGAAGGAAGGGACCTAGAGTTTTCATTTTTTCAGAATAGGTCGAGTGTCCAAATATCTCGGTCAAGTTCGTTATTGGGCCAACTCCATCGAATAGTTTAGCAGTTAATAACATTAATTTCTTGAATATTCATCCTATCAATTCGTAACTTAGAGAATGTCTAGATAGCGTTAAAAGGAAGGAGTGTGCCAAATTTCGAGAAAATCGTCACGAGAGAAAATTTTTTTAAAATTCCCAAAATGTTTTTTTTCAATACACGATATCTCATAAGTTTTTCTGAAAATGAAGTCACAGATTATATTTCTCTCTATGAATTCACATCACATCAACTATAAATCTCTATGAGGGTGGTTTTAATTTTATGACAAGTTGTCATAATGAGTGAATATTGAGCCGAAAATGAAACTAATTCTGTGGGTTCATTTTTATAACAAACATGTCTAAAATACTGGTGTGTGCAGTTGTCATATTTTGAATGGAAATGTCATTATGAATTTTGCGACAAGAGGACTATTTTTTTCCCAAATGTCTGTAATTTCTGAATATCGAGCTGAAAATGATCGCCATCGGTTGGATTTGGCTCGTGATGAAGAAACGGTGGTCCAATTTGAAAATGTTTGGCTGAATATTCTGTATCTTCCGAAAGAGATGAGATAGAGATTCCATATTAATAGTATTAGTTTATTATCCAAATATAAGTCAAGTTAGTTATTGGGCCAGACCTGTCCGATAGCTCAGCTATTATGAATCTGAAATTCGGTTATAATTGATGACACTCAACTACAATAATAATAATTATAATAATAACATATATTCATCATCAAATTTTACATATACATGAATTAAACAAAAAGTACTCAAATTAAACTATCGATTTATATGAGGGGCTAATGACATGAATATACTAAAAATAGAGAAAACCAAATGAAATGGTTTTCTATGAGTAAAATGACAGAATTGCAAACTTTTACATTAGCCTTAGTGTGCAGATCAGTAGATCCAGTGAACAGTCCAATTCAGGTTCAGTGTCGCAATTCAAGTGATCCATATCCATATCCGTGTATTATGTCACAATTCGGGTAAATTTTCAGTTATTAAGTAGGTAGTTTGTCAAGATTCAGGTAAGCAAAATATATATATATATATATATATATACATAAATTTACTTTATTATTCGTTAGAGTTTATAATATTGTAGAGTACGGTTCTTTCGGTGTTTTTTATCCATATTTTTAGCTTGTATCTAAATTGATAACAATTTTGGATTTTCCTTATATTCTCAGGTAGAATGCTGAATATCCTTGGAGCCAAGTATTGGTTGCATCTTTGGCCAATTGTCTTTTCAGCTCTGATAGTAGTGGGACGAACACCTTTTATTCTCGTGTGATATCTGTGAGTAGAATATGTTATATCGTTTTTATTTTTATGAATATCCATTAGAGTCTTAAATGCATATAGTTGTGCCAGGTCCATAACTTCCGCTTCTTTGTACGTCATTTCACTGCTGTAAGTTCTGCTCTTTCTTAGAATAATTTTTATAAATGCTTTTTGTATTACTTTCAGCCTGTTGAGGTGGCAATCATATGCTGCGCCCCAACCTATAATGCCGTATGATAAATGGGACTCAATTAATGCGTGATAGAGAGTCTTCATTTGTTTAAAGTCCAAAATTTCGGTCATCCTTCTAAAACGGCCCAGCATGAATCTTATCTTTCGCACTATATTGTCCACCTGAAGATCCCATTTTAGGTGACGGTCCATGATTACTCCAAGATATTTAATGTGATCTGCTTCTTCGATCTCTGCTCCATTGGCTTCTCTCAAGGGTCCCATATTAGGAATACTGGAGGAGTAGGAGCTAAACGGCAAGTATTTTGTTTTGGCTACGTTTAATGTTAGTTTGTTATATCTGAACCACTGTTGTATCTGATGCAAATCTTGTTCTGCCTTGATCTTCAGTTCAGACCACGAACTCGAGCTATAAAATATCGCTGCATCGTCTGCATAACAAATAATCTCGCCTTGCAACTCCAAACTTAACAGAGAATTCAAATAAATGTTGAACAATATGGGACCCAGAACAGTACCCTGGGGCACCCCATATGTAATATTCCTTTTTTCACTCTTGACGCCATTCACATCAACATATTGTTCCCGTCTGCATAAATAGTCCTTTAATAGATCGTAGCATGTTCCTCTCAAGCCATACCGATAAAGCTTATGTAATAAAGTTTCATGACATACAGTGTCGAATGCCTTACAGAGGTCTATGAACAGACTTAAGCATGGAAGTTTTCTGTCTAAGCTGCCGTAAATACTATTTGTCAGCTTCTTTATTGCATCCTCAGTACTCCTCTTGGGGCGGAATCCAAACTGACAATCCGAGATAATATTATTTTTTTCTAAGAATGACACAACTCTACTTGCTATTATCTTCTCAAATATTTTTGCAATGTTGGATACTATTGTCACAGGTCTGTAATTTTCCATATTGAATATAGAGCCACTTTTATGAAGTGGTTTGATGACACCCGTTTTTAGTATGTTGGGAAAGCATCCGCTTGACATGCAGTTGTTAATTAGTTGCGACAAAGGGTCTGAAATTTCTTTGCAGATTTCTTTCAGTGTTTCAGCTTTTATACCATCATTACCAGCAGATTTTCCATTTTTGAGACCTTTGATAATCTTTTCAACCTCTAATCTATCAGTAGGGTGTAAGAATATTGTCTTGTCCACAAAATTATCTCTATCTACAAAATTTTTTGGAGGAATTATTTTATTAGCATATCTTTCTCCTAAAAGACTATATCGTTCATTAAACAGGTTAGATATTCTATTCTTGTTTTCTACTATTTCTCCATTTTCTAAAATTATTTTTTTTATATCTTTCTTCTTTTTTTCAGGTCCACCACAGATGTCATCCAAAAAGCTCCACAATGCTTTTGCTGAAGATCTATTATTCTGTATATATGATGAGAGATGTTGTTTTTTAGAAAGGTTAATTGCCTTGCGCAACTTAATTTTTAATGTATTGTATCTTGACTTCAGCACAACATCAGTGGGTTTCTTTAATAGTTCCAGGTACAGTTTGTTTTTTGCCGATACTTCTTTCAATATTTTTGGTGTAATCCATTTTTTCCTAGGAGTATGAGATTTATGTTTATCGTATACAGATGTATTTTTATCAATGTAATGAATTATTTTCTTTAAGAAGTTGTCAACATCTCTATTTGAATCATGAGTTGTATAAATTACATCCCAATTTTACTTTCTCAGATCCGTACGTAATGAATGATAATCTATTACTCTAGTTGTATATTTTTGATGGTATTTCTGATCGAGTGATATAGTGCCTGGGTGTTATCGGAGGTAGTATGACTCTGTGATGAAATCTTGGGCTGTTGCTGACCAAATGAATTGTTAGGTTTTTCCGTATTTGTAGTAGACAATACACCAGTATTCCCAGTATGCTTATTCACCAATTGTAAATTCTCCAAATCTGCTATTGTATAAGCTTTTTCTCCAATCCTCAATTTATTTCCTTTAATAACACAGCGATCCTGGGATTCTTGTTGAATACTCTTTTGATATGATCTCAGCTTCCTTTGTTCTTCTCTTTGCTGGGGAGTATAATCATGCGAAATGCTCACTTTAGTTCCTTTGAGTTTACTTATATTTTTAAAAATTTCTTTCTTCTTGATAAAAGATATAAACTCTATCTTAAGAGGACTATTGGGCCCTCTTCCTAAAGGATATATGTCGCTTATATCTGATTGTTGGATATTAGTAGTCAAAATATTATTCAACACTTCCAGAGACTGTCCTGCAATCGCTTCTTGGGTACTCGGTATTCCAAACACTATTATATTATTTTTCTTGTTAACACGTTCCAAATTCTCTAGTTTACTTTTCAGCTCCACATTTTCTTTCTCCAGAAGCGTCACTTTGTTATTCAATTCTTCCAATTTTAGCGATGCTTTATTCTCCAATGCAGCGATAGCACTCATCAAATCATTTCTGCTGGCCACGATTTCTATCTTTAATTCTTCCAAAGTAACATTTTCTATTGCGGGTTTCATTTCACTAAATATCCCAAAATTTCGTGTATGGCCCCTTTATTTCAAGACGGCGCGATTATCGGAACTCTGGGAGGTCTTATCAGTGTTGATTGATAATAATCACTGATACTGATCGATTTGTTGGGTTATGTTTTGTTCCAGTACACAAAATATTTCGCGTATATTTAGTTAACGCTTTGGATTTTAATTAATTTTAATGTCTATGAATCTTCCCGATTACACTATTCGTTGTATTTTTCAGTTCTATACTTCTTCTGCAAATGATCTTTCTCGTTATTCCAACACTTTCACAGAGCGATTATGAGCACAGGCTTTTAACACTAAGGCGTCCATACAAACAACTTATATATGGTATAGAAATGTGGAAAGAATGCCAGATCGAAAAATTTGCGGAACTGTAAGTTCACTCAACTTCCATTTAAGATATATGTTTATTGATTCTTTCACACTCATTGTGCTGGCTGATTTTGAATCGCACTCTTTTTAAGTCTGAGAAAAGACTTTAGAACAAGCGCGTAAAAACTCCTGATCTCACGTCAGTGCTTTCCACATTTTTTCAGTAATGTGTTCTCGCTTATAAAATAATTGGTCCTCGATTATTAATTCAACTTTATGCATTGATTAGGAACAGCCATTCAGATTTCACAAAACAAATAAAATGGCTTTTGAGTTTTTCCCAGTCTCGAAATCATAATTTTAGATATGTCGATGAAGCTAAAGAGTTCTCATTTCAATCAAACAACATTACATAAAATAGTTCCCACTAAAGTGCTTAGTGCTCGAAATATTCAATTACTTTTGCAAAAGTGCTCGGTAATCCGGAGCCTTCTGTTGAAAGCGGTGCTTAGAACTCGAGACTCGAAGCCTTTTTTTCGAGTGCTTAGGGCTTAGTGCTCGAAGCACTTTTTTTCGGTGCTTAGCACAGCTCTGCGCCAGTATAACAGTGCCTTTGCGTTTGCTTACCAAAAAGTTAACTTAAGAGAATTTGCATCAACTGGCCCTTATTCATTTTGTCTGCATGGAACATCATACAGCAGAATTGGTTCCATTATTCCGCAACCTGGAAACACGCCCAGATTCTGTCAACTTTACACACTTGACACTAATGAAGCTCTGTAACATAGATTCCAACACCCAGCTAACCAAGGATGCAATCCAGTGACAATGCTTAGACTAGATGAAATGCTTCGTGAAAATAACCCATTTGCAAGCGCTTTTTACACAATGGGAGAAAGATTACGAGAAGAACGTCGCAAAGCTATAGCTGAAAATCGTGAATTACCAGATATTCGAATGGTTTTTGCGCGTACAGACAATCATAGAAGATACAATTTGCCGACAGGAGACAGTGTTGCAACCATATTTGTCGGCGAAAATGGAGAACCGCCAGAACATATTGATTTTGGCGTTCATGCAAAAAATGGACCATTGCAAACAATATCAACTCTTAGCCCACGCATGGATCCAATGACGTACCCACTACTTTTTCCGAACGGTGAATTTGATTTCAGCCTGTTCAGGCTATTTTGAAATCGCCGCTGTTGGCGTTTCAGTTGGGCGTCGGAAAGTTTTTCGGGCATTTTTTTAAACACGTCTTCACTCGATGAAAGCTTGACACAAAATGACATGAACGGCTGCTTATAGGGGGGCATTTGCTAATAACGACCGCGCGCTTCCTTACTTGCGCCCGTGGCGACACGGGCTTTTCCACTATTATTAAATATTATTTAATTGAAACAAATCTATTCTTGAAAGTGTAAATAAACCAAAAATATATCTAAAATGGGCAATTATAGTCTTACACTTCTTGAAAGTATCATTGATACCTTTATTTATTCTAGAAAACACCGTCATCTTTGATGAATAAGAGAATTTTTTTCATTCCTATCATAACATCCAACAATCCAGAAACTACAAAAAAATTAATCAAAAAAAAATAAAATAGAATACGACACATGTGTTTCGAGATTTGTGTATAACACTCTGGTCTCTTCAGGCATTCATATTCGATTAACAATAATTTAAACAATTCTTGGTTAAAACTGACATGTGAATCTGCCACAGACGGAACAAATGAAACATGCTACCTTTGAGATCGGTTAATATTCTGAAAACTAACCTCATGCAGTTTTAATTTTCAGTGTCGATTTGTTGAGCGAGATAATACTCTATGCTTATATTTGAGGTTTGTTTTCAGAATATTAACTGATATCAAAGGTAGAATGTTTCATTTGTTCCGTTTGCGGCAGATTCACAAGTAGTCCAGTCATTTTAGGTTTTATCTGCGGAAAAATTCCTAGTGAGCTGAATTTTTGTATACACCTTTATTACGGCTTTGTAATGAAGATGTGAAAAATCGACATTGATATCGTGCCGGCTAAAAAAGTTGTAAAGGTCAAAAGGTCACGAAAATCAGTTTTTCGCAAATATCTCGCGATCTATTGCTCAGAGGTCAATAAAGGTCATTATAAAAATTGTTTGTCGTGAAATTGTCTACAAAAAATGTCTCTTGCATTTTTCTGTAGAATTAACCGTTTTCGGAGTAGAGCGCCGAGAAAGCGACTATATTATAACCATGCACTCGTTTCCTCACCACCTTCGAGGTAGAATGCAGGGCGGGTTTTTTTACATGGTTCCCCGTAGGCATAATCTATAATATGTAATAAGAGGTTTTTTTATTTACGAGTGGATAATTTTTATTTGTATACAGAAAAATACAGAAAATCTAAATTTAGTATATAATTTTTTTAACATTCATTGTCGACATCTTCAGTTTCTGTGTCATCAACAGTTGCTGACAAAACGTCGAGCGGACTTATTCCTATATTTGAATCAACATCTTCATCGTTTTCATCATTGGTTGACTCGACGTTTAAACATGACTGGCCACGGCAATGTCCACAAACTTTTGAACATCTTAATCCAATTTTTCTGCATCCACATTTGCCGCTGCAACCTTTTGTACAATTACAGAAGATTGTGTTGAGTAGATTATCGGGTGCTGGTGGTAATAAAGTTGTTATTGGCTGCAGTATATTATTTTTTAACTCCCAACCCCACTGTTCTGGATCAATTTCTCTTCCTAGCCAGGTTTGTATTTGATAATACACTCGGTAAATATGCTGTTGAGCTGCTGAAGAAGTAGGTGGTAATAATGAAAATTTTACAGCTGTACTTTGCCTTGTTAGTAACTATCTATCGAAAGTTCTGATTTTGGAGCACCGTACACTGCTAGTAAAAAATGTGTCCCAGCATTGACAATGACATCTCGAGAGCAATTTTCTTGTTGAAATATTTCTGCAGAATTGGTTAAATCGGGTCTTTTTTCAAACATCTTCATGATTTTCAATTTTCCTTTTCCAAAAAGTGCTGAAGTTGTATCACATCCGGTCATGGCATGTAGAAACAGAATATTTTTCTTGCAATGTGGATATTTGTTAAGGCTATCAGTCGAGTATATTTTTGTTTCAACATTATTTTTTCCTGGTTTTTAAAAAAAAATTGATGTAGGTTGATCAAGTATTTGTGTGCGTGCTATGAGAAGTACCAACAGATCTATGTCTTCTCCAACAATAATTGTAGTATTATTTATTGATTTTTCAATCGCTGTTTCAACTATTAAAACGTCAGCATCATCACGTGATTGTCTTGTAGCAATACCAACTTCTTCGAACTTCTTAATAAGCATTTCAATTAATTTTCTTTTGTTAAATCGATTAGATAAGAATTTTTCTTGACTGATAGGAACTTCCATCGATTCATTGAAGTGCACTTCACAAGATGTAGAAACAGCAGCGGTTCGTCTTAGTTGTTCCATCGCTTTGATATTTTTACTGGTATCAGAGTAACCATCAAAAATGACAACAGTATTTGTTCCGAAATTATTTGATAAATAATTAATATATTTGTGAATGACAATATGAAATGTATCATTCTTTTGCCATACGACACGGTGCAAAAGAAATCCACCATCGATTATGTATGTTGCATCACAAACTACTTGATAATTAATTGGCTCGAAGTAGTTGTATATTTTTGACTTTTGAGTTTTTCTCATGCCAACATTATCAAATAGTGCCGTTGGGTATGGACTTAATTCGTATTGTAAATATTCACAAAGATTTTCCTCAAATTTTTTATTCAAACTAATTCGTTGAAATAGCAATAACGGATCGATCGTTACCTTGCAGTCATGAACCATGATAGAAGAGTTTACTGATGATAATGGAAGAAGCGTTTTAATTTAATTTCGTCAAATGTTACACCTATAATTTTTTTAATTGACTGCAGACCATTTTCTTTGGCATTATAACAGTTGATTAAGTGTTATATGTATGTGTATGGAGTAGATTTTACTAACAACACACTTACAAACATAAATAAAAAGCAATAGGGTGTACGCCTTCGTATACAATACTGTATGTGAGTGCATTCTAGTCTCTACTCCGAAAACGGTTAATTCTACAGAAAAATGCATGAGACATTTTTTGTAGACAATTTCACGACAAACAATTTTTATAATGACCTTTATTGACCTCTGAGCAATAGATCGCGAGATATTTGCGAAAAACTGATTTTCGTGACCTTTTGACCTTTACAACTTTTTTAGCCGGCACGATATCAATGTCGATTTTTCACATCTTCATTACAATGCCGCAATAAAGGTGTATACAAAAATTCAGCTCACTAGGAATTTTTCCGCAGATTGGGGTTTAAAATAGCTAAAATGACTGGACTAAAGTGAGTTTCAACCAAGAATTGTTTAAATTATTGTTAATCGAACATGAATGTCTGAAGAGACAAGAGTGTTATACACAAATGTCGAAACACATGTGTCGTATTCTATTTGATTTAATTTTTCTGTAGTTTTTGGATTGTTGGATGTTATGATAGGAATGAAAAAATTTTTTTCATTCATTTTATTCATCAAAGATGTTAATATTCAAAACGAATATTAAAAAAGAAAAAAAAACAAATACAATAATACACATATTCAGCTTTCAGAATGGTCACTTAGAAATTCAGACCTCAATCCCATCGAACATTGTGGGGCTCATAAGAAAGAACAATTCCTGAAAATTTCAACTTTTTGGCGTGAAGGGAAAAGAAATAGCAGAAAATTCGAGACGAAAAACAGTTTTTTGTGAATAACTCAGAAAATATCCACTTTAGGGCAAGGGTGTGATGCATACATTCACATTATTTTTCAACGTAGATTCAATATCTGCCATAAAAAAATGGGGTTCTAATTTGAAAAAATTGATTTTTCACGATTTTGTCATCCCTAACTTTGAAAGCGATTATTTCACCCCCTGTATCATGAATCGCTATTTCGATTTTTAAAGTGGATACATCAATCTTACATCTTGAAAAATCCCAAAAATGAAAATTTTCCATCCAAAAACCTCGAAGTTATTCTTGTTTCAGCGGAGCTCTATTTTCGATTTTTTTTTCGAATTTTCCAACCAAAACTGAAAAATGTTACATCAAAATAAGTTGAAATTTTCTAGGGAATCTATTTCTGCAATAAAAAAATGGTGTTCTAATTTAAAAAACGGAAGTTGACGTCATTTCCGGAAAAACCGGTGGTGCTCATGCCTTGAAAATATTTTAGATTTCATCAGCATCGTGAAATACTTATACTTATTTCATGAAAATACGTTCAGTAGTTTCCCGTATAAATATGGGTGAGGTTCCTCGTGAAAGACCCTGTATGGACCAAAAAATATTTCAGTGTTGATTTGTCATAATGTAGATAATTCTGGGGAAATATGATAGCATTCTCATGTTTGGTTAATTTTTTAAGCATTTTTAATTTAATTAGGCTGAATACCTACTGACCCCCCTTGGTGTGTGCAAGTGAATGTGGCATATGCAGTACTTGGCAGTTGGCCTTTCTGGATGTTATTGCTAAATTTGAGGACAATCCTACCTCTGGTTTGCTAGATCTGAATTTTTCACAGAAAACTCCGCTGGAACTCGGCTAGCCCCCCAGGGGGTGCAAGAGGAAGCGAGTCATATAGTTTTTTGTGTATATAGAGAGAAGAATAAATACCGAATTTCGTGTCCATTCTATGTCTAGTTCTCGAGATATTCGTATGTGTTTGAACAGTAGGCCGTTATGTTAGCCCCCCATGGGTGTGCAAGTAGAAGCGAGTTATATGGTTATTTTGTGTATATAAAGAGATGAATCAATACCAAATTTCGTGTCAATTTTATATCTAGATCTCGTGATATTAGTATGTGTTTAAATAAACATTAAACTGTTATTTTAGCCAGGGGGTGGGAACTCGCCTACTACAAAGCTGGTCACGTTTTTCTTCGACGAGCGGTAGAGACATCTGTTGTTATCTTAGAAGCTCGGATCGGTAAATTAGTACTTCTCAGTAGTGATCGGTAAAAACGGATTTTATCCGACCTCACTCTTGGTGGACTTTATGAAGAGTAAGAAACTATTTTATGATGAGCATGAACTGGTTGACTGAAATGGTTTATTCATTTTCAACTTATTCAATTTAATTTAATTTAAATGATTTATTGTTACTGTGTTCCCAATTGCTACAGTCATAGTAATGTCAAAAGGTATGTGTTGCATTCATATAAGTAGTAGTTTTGGATTAACTTATAACTCACTAAAAATGTACTGTGAATTAATATTTTCTGTAGCAATTTCATATTCCTGTAGTAATTTCTGATTAGTAAAAATTTGGGACAGTTTCTAACACTGTTTTCTTTCTAGGTTTTTCATTACACAAGTTGAGGGTGTTAGAAATGTTTGGTTGGAAAGAATCAGAAATCCATGTTTTCATTCATCCAAAAGTGTTATTTGCATAAAGCATTTTCATATGGATTGTATAGACCCTCATGGAAAGCTGAAAAGATTTGCTCTACCAACACTTAATTTGCCAAGTAATTCATTCTACTCCCTATGATTATCATTTTTGTAATTTCAATAATCTTTCAGATTATGTAAGCATATTTTGTCTACCCTCCAGAACTCCTGAAGAAACTTTGAGGCAACAAGGTATTTATATATAAGTGAACTGCTCATGGTCATTGATTATAGTTTTGGGTATTCCACTTATAGTAGGTTTCATAAAAATCGTCTATCAGAAGATTCTAGAATACTTCAACGGATATGTGAGGTTTACCGTTGAAACGCCAAATTCAAGGAATTTCAGTTAATAAGTTTATTGATTTTGCCATGATATTATTTCTGTACTTTTATGACAGAACTATTTATAAAATTTTATCGGGAAAAAAAAACAATAAGATCTTATGATCTAATAATGAAGATGTCATCCGAAAAAGTATCTAAAAGAAAATAGACTTTTAGAAATTGTTTCTGTCATAAAAGTATAAATCTAATGCATTTCATGCTTAAATTGATGTATCTGTCACTAATATTCTAATTTATTCTTTCAATGTATTTTCATAACTTGATGAGTAATTGTTGCATAATTATTCTTGGTTCGTTTATTCTTTCCCTCGATATTGAAATTTTTGTAAATTGATAATTTACTGCATTATATATATATTTCTAAAGTTTCTTTTTTGTTTATTTCCTTTCATCCTCTAAAGATTAGTATGTTCTTTGATTTGAAAGGCAGATATATTTGAAATGACCATAATTCTTTAATCTGCTGCAAATTGTCACAATTTTCTGATCAAATGATATTTTTTTATTGAAATTGTGACAATATACAGCAGATTAAAAGAATTATGGTCATTTCAAATGTATTTGTTTTCATTTCCAATAAAAATATGGGATTCAACCTGCGCTTGCGTGGAATCCTATGATAACTCTTAGAAAATGCACTAGAGGGCGCCACGAGACGGAACGTTGTGCGAATGGAATCTGTAATCAACTCTAAGATGACGAAAGATGGCGCTGTAAGTTGAGCTCTAAGCCGGGACCAATATTCATGCCAGAGTTGCCTATCTATAGGTAGTCTATGATTTTAGCCCCCCATGGGGGTTCAAGTTACAGATAACTACTGAAATAATTTTTTGTGAATATGTACATAATTCTGCAGAAGTATGATAGCACTGTCATGGTTGATTGATTTTTTAAGAACTTTTAATTATTAGGCTGAGTACCCACTGACCCTACTGCGGGGTGCAAATAAATGTGACATGCTGTAATTGTCAATTGGTCTTTCAGGATGTTATTTGACGTCTACCTATGTCTATGAATTTTTTCATCGAAAACTCTTGCTTCATTTGGCATATTTGACCCGAGGGGGCTGTCGAATGAGTGCTGGGGATGGATTTATCATGGGCCATCTTCGTAGATAACGTACCATAATGAGATTTCAACGTGGAAATAGAAAAATATCAAATTATCTCGGCGAATCAAAATTATTAGCATAGCTATCCCGCCAATATTTCAGTGGCGTACGAAAAATTCTCCACAAAACTCGTCTATCTTAATCGGCTGTTTCCACATCAGTTCAATTTGCATCTTCCATTGGTCGCCTTCGGCAGACACAACAGTTGAGGAACAGTTTCCGATGAAGAAAGGAATTGTCCATTGTTAATTTGAAAAACCATAGAAATGTGGCAACAGCTCCGTTATTTTTATGTCTGTTTAACGCGGCCATTATCTGTCGAAATATAAGAAATATCAAATGAAATAATTTTATGGCTGCAATAACAACAATTTGAAACGAAACGTGTTGACGAATATTTTCAATTATTCTACACCAAATTTAAGGCCGCTATTATTGAAGGCTTCTCTATTTTCAGTAGTTAGAACTCACTATGAGTAAATATTGAAGATTTTCACTTACCAAGCCACAAGCTCTACAATGATGCCTACGTTTGATAACAGTGAATTTCATATCACAATGAAGACAGCTCGTAGCTTCATTATCAGGTATCCAGAGAGGAGCTTGTTTACCGAGCCAATCTGAAAAAATTACAATAAGTATGCAAATTATATTCAGATCGATTATATCATTCCTGAGAATTTCAAATTAATTGAGGCAATTAAAATAGCATGGTGAAACTAGGTTTATTGGATCATGAACCAATTCACTTTTTATAGGAAAGCGCTTTAGACAAGAATATTTTCAAAAAATGTGTATTACTATCATAGAATAAGGACTTTTTGATTGCCTGTTACATAATATGACAATTATTGTCAAATCTTTGAAAACCTGCAGACCCTTTTTCGCCGCTGAAAGCGCATACCTCAAAAAATGTTTTTTCTTTATACTATCTAATCTTCAGAATTCACTTAAGCCCGGTTGTACAGTCCCAGCTCAACTCCAAGCTCTACTGAACTCGGTTCACTCTTGAAGCAGGTTCATATCAGGTAAACCGGTATGAAAGAGGCGTTTTTGTGAAAATAAAACACTAATTATTAATGGGAAAGTAAAAACAATTAATTCAAAGTATTGGCCATTGTTTTCTACACATTATAACCACCTTTCTGGTCCTGGTCGCCGGTACAAAAACGACAGAGACAGAGGTTAATGAGGGCTGAGGGGATGTACTGATTCATAGTAGACAGTACGCAGATGCCGTAAATTATGGAATTACGGAGGGGCGCAGCGGCGTCTTTGTCACTTTGGCACCTCCTATCAAATATGATGGGATTTTATAGGAGTTTCTTTGAACTCAACAGACAAACAATCTAATTTTCGATTATTGTATGGAAATATAGATACTTCAGAGAAGGAATAAAACGCTAAGCTCCGATTAGTACACTGTAAAAAATAGTTCCTCATCTCAAACCATATTAATTTGTCTCAAGTACTCCGTACGTTTGAATACAGCCAAATGCATAAAGTACTTGACCCTACCGCCCTCTACGGTTGAGAATGGCGTTTACCCTAAATAAAAGTTTCTTGAGTTAAGAAACTGATTAGTTTCAACCAAGCTCAGAGTTTTTGACTCAGGTGGTAAAAAAATTTGATCCAACGGTAATATTAATTAGTATGTAACTATTGATACTTTTCGTAGAATAAAAATTTTGGTTTCATGTAAATAAATATTACATTTCACTGAAACTCGATTTGTAGTTGAATGGGTCGAGAATTCAGTCGATAAAAATGATAATATCTCTTTATGTCAAGTGAAAGTTTCTTGGGTTAAGAAACTGATTGATTTGAGCTAAATTGAAGGGTTTTTGACACTAGCAAAGGAATAATTTGATATAACAAAAAAAAACATTTGTATGTAATCATTATTTTTCTTCACAGAACAATAATTTCTCTTTATATTAATAAATACCGCAATACCGCGGCAGACCATGAATATTGTACGGAATGGGAAAGGCGTCTAGAGTTTCGTTGGAAGTTGCAGAGAGGGAGCCAGTATACCTCAAGCGTCAACCGTCTGCTTTTCCAAGACACGTCGTAAAGACAACCGTCACCAATGTAGAATCGAAGGAATTTATCCCTACTTATGCGTTTCGTCCCTGGCGCACACATTTGGATTCATCAGTATGGCTTGTGTGCGCCATGCCATAGACGCAGGGGTTAGAAGTTTTGAGGAGCCGCCGGGAGTTGAACCCGGCACCTAGTACCTAGTCGGTTTGAAACTTGAGCGCAAACCTCTAGGCCACCGAAGCGCTGTGAACTAAGCTATGCGTGGCTATATAGAGTGCCGCCAAGAGATCCCTATACACTCCCTGCCGCTGACAGAGTGCCGCTACAATAGCTATAGTCCAGGCAGTGGGTTATCATCTCATCCCTGTCATCATCCAATACCAGATCACTCGGTTCTCCACCAACACAAAGATATTTGTTTTTCTCTAAGTTGACATTTAAGCCCCACTTCTCGTATTCTTCAATTAGCTTGCGCATCATGTATTCTGTTAGAATATATCTATGTTGGTTTTCCTATTCCAGCCTACTAGCGCCATCTCTGATGCTCTTTTGTTTATTTCGATAGCACATTCACTCTAAGAAGTCTGTAAAACATTTTATGTTCTATAATTTAACACATGTATAAGCCTTGTCGAGGTGACGATGACATATTGTAATACAGTCTGCTGATGAATACATGTTAATAAATAACCTAATGATTTTATTTCACCAAAGAACGAAAATTCCATATATTTTCTCTTGATAAACCAGCTTATAATCGAACAAGTGGTCCAATCGATGCCAGATATTTGAGAATTTTGGAATTTTTATGCTGAAGTCTTCGTTGACATTGAAATCAACAGTCAGATGAGAATTAGTTCACCGATTGAATTCCTTTCATCATTTCAAGAACGAAAATCCGATCAATACGAGGGAAATCTTCAGATGGTGAATTAGTTTTCGGCGAAATCAGGAAGTAAACAGGAAGTGGACCATCCATCGTGCTTCTTTCGTCATTTCGAGAGAAAAAGAAACGTTATCACGGAGTGAGTACATAGTACATACATATGCCATACATCGCGATTGGAAATTTGTGAAGATTTGCGAAATAAATTCATTATTTTTCATGAAGTGAATTTGGAAAATCTTCGGTCACATTTCATTCCGGTTGAACTTTGCTTTGTTTTTCCATACATGTTACTGTTTTATGGAATAAAATTACCGTCTCAGTCTTAAGTTTGAGGTTTCAAAACTGAAAATTTGTACGATTTATTCATTGTGATAATTGATGAGAATTGATCTGTTATCTTATCGCTTTTCTGCATAATGTTTATGCTGGCTGAAATCTGTACATTTCATATTGAATAACCAGAAATGAATAGTTTTGAATATTGATTTAGTTTATATTTTTTCTGGGCCATATTTGCTGAATACATATAAATGTTTCATTCATTTCAGTCATTGAATTTAAGCGATTGCTTTTTTCATTGCGCAATATTTTTTCGAATTTGAATTCAGATTTGTTTGCATAAAATTATTTGTGAATATTGTTTACTCTAGAAACAATCGTGTACATATCAAGTCTCTTGGGTTGAATTGCTTGACTTGATATATTTCTGAATGCCCAATTCTAGGTTATGTGTTGTATATTTTTAGTGGGTTATATTTGCTGGGAATAGATTTGTTACTTATTCCAATTATCAAATTTGAATCGTTTCTTTTGAAAGTTCTAATTGATCATTGTTTTTCCGAGTTTATGATTCGGATTTATTTCTACCTAAGTTATCTTAGTATTGTTTATGCAAGGTAAAACTTATGTATTTCAGGTCTCTGGAGTTAAGTTGCTAGACTTGATATATATTTTTGAATTTTGATATTACCTTAAGCTCATTTATTCATTTTTTTCTGGGTTATAATTGCTAGTTATAAATTGGCTATTAATTAAGTTTTTCGAATTTGAATGATTTCCTTGTTTTGCGGAATATTTTTCACTTTCATTCGGGTTTATTGCTGGATAATTTTTTGAATACTTTTTTTCTCAATCAAACTGTGTTCTCAACTTACACCGAATATAAGCTTCTAGTTTTTTCGGTAAAATGTCGGAATTATTGCTCGAACAGGAAACATTACAGGCTAGAATATCGAGGTCTTATACTAACTTTAAGAAAGATGGTAGTGCTAAGATGACTGCCACTAATTGCAAGATAAGAATGAAAAATTTAGAAAAGATTTGGAGCAGTTATGAAGTTAATCATTCCAAACTTTTGGTAGATGAGTCCGATGAAGTTAAAAATCCAATTATTTCAAAGCTGATCAATTTGCTATAACGGAAGAACTCTACTTGGAGAGACTTGTCGAATTTCAAACTTTTCTCGATTCAAAGATTACAAGCGCTAGTCCATCTGTCGTGAATCAGAAACCGGGTTGTTTTGAGGACATGGAGAGGTTGCCCGCCATTTCTCTACCTAAATTCAAGGGAGAATTTTGTGAATGGGAATCTTTCAGAGACCTTTTCACAACATTAGTGATAAATAAGTCAAATATATCGGGTGTTACAAAATTGCATCACCTGAAGTTAAGTTTAGAAGGGGATGCTGCTAGACTTATTAATAGCTACTCAATAACTGAAGAGAATTTTGCTATAGCTTGGCAAAGCTGAAAGATCGCTATGAGAACAAGCGTCGCCTTGTTTATGCCCATTTGAGTGGAATATTTTCCATAAAACCCATGAGAAGGAGTCTTCTCATGAGATTAAAAGGATAATTGCTGGAATATGCAGTCCTTTAGCCGCCCTCGAAACGCTGAAACGCCCAATTTCTCATTGGGATGATATATTGGTTTTTCATCTTATAGTCTAAGGTTTTTCATGTAGTTTCCCTTTTGGCTCCGGAATCTCGCAGACAATGGGAAAAACATTTAGGTAATGAACCTGACTCACTGGAACCTCCATCTTACAAGTTTCTAATGAGTTTTTGGAAAATCAGAGACTTGGGTGATTTTCAATTATGGTGGAAAGGCCCAAAATGGTTGAGCGAAGAAACAAAAGTATTCGAAGTTATCTCGAGGAAGAAACTGAAATTGGCAAAATTCCATAGATAGCTTAACTGTTTCTACTAATACCAAACACAATACGGATTCACATTTGTGGGACTTGCATGGGCGCTTTTCTTCTCTTCATAAGTTAACAAGGGTAACTGCATTCATTTTGAAATTTTGAATAGATTGGTAAAGAAATGTAATTTACAGCACAGAGTAAATTTATTCTCATGTAACTGGTACATTAACGTTGTTGATGCAGATGAAACATCGTTGAGCTGTACAGAATTATCTAGAGCTCGTATTGTCTGGGTATATATAATTCAACATCATTTCTTCTCGAATGAGTTGAAAACTTTGCAAAGAAACCGCTCTATCCATAAGTCCAGCACTTTGTTAAAATTAGACCCTTTTATACATGATAATTTGCTCAGGGTGGGTGGCCGATTGCAGCACTCTTTTCTGGAATTCGGAGAGATGCATCCTTTGATTCTACCTCACAATTGTTACTTTTCAACTCTACTTGTAAAATTTTTTCATGTCAAAACATTGCATGGAGGTGTGAAGTTAACACTTACCACTCTGCGATCGGAATATTGGATTGTCAGAGCGAGACAGTTGGTTAAGAGTGCGATAAATAGTTGTAACTCTTGTTTGCGGTACAGGAAGTACTGTGTATCAGAAACTGGCTAATTTGCCTTCATTCAGAACAAGACCGAGTCGACCATTTTGAAATCAGGTGTGGACTATGCTGGTCCGTTCAATTTAAGAGCTTCGTCTGGTCGCGGACAGAAATCATATAAAGGTTATATAGCCGTTTTCATATGTCTCAGTACCCGAGCTGTGCATCTGGAACTCGTATCAAGCTATGCCAGTAAAGAATTCATCGCGGCATTCAGAAGATTCACCTCCAGACGAGGTTTCTGTTCTGACTTGTATAGTGACCGTGGAACGACATTTATCGGTGCTGACAAAGAACTGAAGCAATTGTTTGAAAAGTTTACCCCCTTCTTACTTGAACTATCTGAGTCATTGGCTAATCAGGGTACAAGCTGGCATTTCAACCCCCCGGCAGCTCCACATTTCGGCGGTATATGGGAGGCTGCGGTGAAGTCTGCCAAATATCATTTGAGAAGGGTTATATCTTCTCACACTCCTACGTTTGAGGAGTTCTACACATTGCTTACTCAAGTTGAGGCATGTATGAATTCTAGACCGCTTATATCGTTGGGTGATCACATTAGTGATATTCAACCTCTCACACCAGCCCATTTTTGATCAATTCACCATCGTACATTATACCTGATACAGATTACTCAGAATTAAAATTCTCACCTATTGAAAGATGGCGATTGATGCAACAAATGCTAGCACATTGGTGGAAGAGATGGTCCAGGGAATATTTACAATCCCTTCAGGCTAGAGATAAATGGCGGACATCACAGCCTTGTCTTCAAATAAATGATGTGGTTCTGATAACTGATCAAAATAATCCTCCGGCTAGGTGGCCGTTGGCCAAAGTTGTTAAAGTTCACTCTGCTAGTGATGGCCTAGTAAGAGTGGTAAGATTGCGTACATCTACCAATGAGGTAGATAGACCTGTAACTAAGCTTATCTTGTTGTCCAAGACTTCTTGTGAGAGAACAGTTTGATTTGATCTAGTATCCTTTGTATATATATATTTGTATATATATATTCACCTTACAAGTATTAATTTTTTAGATGTTATTGCTCTGTATTTAGTTGTGAGATTGTGATCATTTATGTTGTATTCTGCATGATTTGAGTTCATTTTCTTAGAGAAAATAAGGTGGGTGGAATGTTAGAATATATCTATGTTGGTTTTCCTATTCCTGCCTACTAGCGCCATCTCTGATGCTCTTTTGTTTATTTCGATAGCACATTCACTCTAAGAAGTCTGTAAAACATTTTATGTTCTATAATTTAACACATGTATAAGCCTTGTCGAGGTGACGATGACATATTGTAATACAGTCTGCTGATGAATACATGTTAATAAATAACCTAATGATTTTATTTCACCAAAGAACGAAAATTCCATATATTTTCTCTTGATAAACCAGCTTATAATCGAACATATTCCATGTCATCTTTATCACCGGATACAACAATATTGTGAGTAAAATGCACAAATAATTGCATTTAAATGGGATATATTTAATATAAAAGAGATAGAGTTTTGATTTATAATAATTACAGCCAATATAAAAAAATTGCTACAATTAATTCGTTTTATTAAATCAATTACGCAATATTTTTTTTACAAATGTCACTTCATATTGCAACAATTATATGTTCAATTTTATTCAAATATTTATAGTTTTCTTCAAGTAAATGAGGCGAATAATATAATCTCACGAGATTCTTGTCTCAAGAAACTGTAGTAGTTGCATCAACTGACAGAATTTACGACAACCGTACCTTCGTTCTATTGAACAAATAAAAATGAAACGAACGAATGGTTTCGTTAAAACCTATTTAGAATAATGTATTTGTATCAATCAATTATGGATATTGAGACAAGTGCATAAACAATTTCTTGTAATTGTATGTTTATGTTGAATCAGTTGTTTCTTTCATTTCGCTGAAATGTAAAAAGTTTCAGGCGAATGTTTTAGCTGTTCTCTATAATCTACTAGGTTTTTTTTTAATCAAGAAAATTTTGAGCGCAGAATTTATAATGCTATTTTTGTACCAAATGACATGTGTTAATCGATTTAAAATGTGTTGGTTAGAAAACATGCGCATAAGTTTCTCAACAACGCCAAATGATACCAATTTTTCGGCACAAAAATCTTTTTAAAATTGCGAATTAAATGTTCGGCATTGAAGTTCAAGGATGGTTTTATACAGGCGAGAAAAAAAACTTATAATTATTGCTGAGAAAATAATCACGGTTAGCTAAAATAACAAAACCCTCTTTATAATATAAAAATGAATCTGTTTTCCATAACTACAAATGATTTGGCCAAACTAAAATGTTCGTAGTTCAATTCGGAGCTTTTATTGCTGGATGGTATAAAGTTCATATTAAAAATGATTTGTACTAAAACGCAATCACTGTTGTCTAAGCAATGTAGGTGTGTTCCTAACGTCAAAGATCATATTTATCAAAACAATGTGCGTGTGTGCGTTGGAGCACAGAATACATAGTTGGAGGAGTTTAATGTCGCGTTCCGAAACTCGCGTTTCTTTTGTATTAGTTTCGGCACGCGAGATAAAATGCATCAGTTTCACGTCATTACATCAGTCAAACAAAAAAAAAGTTGTCTGTTACCTAATCTACTGAGTTTGCTTTTGTCAACTGATACACGAAACAAATTCGTATATCGTGTTTTGTGCAGAGTGTTTAGTTAGTTAGTGTTTGTTTAGTTCGTGATTAGTGAAAAAATAATTTATATTTGATATGCCTCCTATAAGACGAAGCAATTTAGGTAGAAGAACCAGAAATGCTACAAACCAAGCTAATTACCGATCTAATCGTACTGCACAAGAACGTGACGACGGAAATGAACGTGAAAGAATTCGGATATCACAAACGCGTGAAGCGCGAGCGCGACATTCAACTAATAATCGCGCAAGTTTGAATCGAGCTGCTTTCAGTTACGATGTGTCAATTGACTACAGTAACTACCAATGTGTTGTTATTGGTTCTATGAACTCGGTTTGCTCACACTGTAAGGCATTAAAATACAAAAACGAAGCCAATGGATTGTGTTGCGCAAATGGTAAAGTGAAATTGATACCATTGGATCCACCACCAGAACCATTGTACTCATTGGTTTCAGGAATAGGAACAGATTCTATACACTTTTTGACACATATCCAACAATATAACAATTGCTTTCAAATGACTTCATTTGGGGCAACAAATGTAGTTCGGGAAAATTTTATGCCAACTTTCAAGGTATGTATTATAGCAGTTACTCATAATTATTTTAGCGAACAAAATTTTCTGTCACCAAAGTTAAGATGTGTCACTAATCTTCAATTTCTTAATCACTTATATATCACTTAGTCATCATATTATATGGTGATTCAGTTTCAGTGACACTTTTATTATATTTTATATTTGATAGATATTAGTTAAAACTAAATATATACTTTTTAAGATCAAATATTATTTAAGTTTGATCACTGACAATCCATTAATTTATACCACACCATAATATTTTTTTTTATTTACAGATACAAGGGCAAATATATCACAGAGCAGGTTCACTGTTACCAGTGTCAGATAGCGACAACAAATTCCTGCAAATTTATTTTATGGGCAATTCACCACAAGAAATTGATCTGCGTTGTGCACATAACAATTTAGTAAAGAGGTCTATTGTAGAACAATTACAAACTTTATTTCATCAACACAATCAATTGATTATATTGTTTAAAACTG
This sequence comes from Micraspis discolor, assembly GCA_030674115.1. Classification (NCBI taxonomy): domain Eukaryota; kingdom Metazoa; phylum Arthropoda; class Insecta; order Coleoptera; family Coccinellidae; genus Micraspis; species Micraspis discolor. The sequence goes on along the minus strand of JARTUT010001351.1, from coordinate 119,996 downwards.
CCCTGGATCTGATGCCATCCGATAATCACAAAATTGTAATCAGAGCTGATAAAACACCTGCAGGTCAACATACAAGACGTTTTAATGCACCAACTATTGATGAAGTTGCTATCGTTGTAGTTGGAGAAAACTTGGAATCCCGTGATATTGTTTTACATCGTCGGAATGATCAATTACAACGTATAAAGGAAACACACCGCTCATATGATGCACTGCAATATCCCATTATATTTTGGCAAGGTGAAGATGGCTACGATTTCTCAATAAAAATGATAAATCCCATTACAGGTAACTAAAATATTAGTTTAGCTATGGCGATAATATCTCAGTCATTATATTATGTATTTTAATTTTATATTTGAATGTTATTAAAACAAAATCTATTTACAGGTTCTGAAACCAACAAAAAAGTCAGTTCAATGAACTATTATTCATACCGCCTAATGATTCGGGAAAATGAAGACCATTATTGGTTGAGCGAACGAGCTATACTGGCTGCAAAAACATAGATAAAAATGAATTAAATTTCAAAATTCAACAACAAATTACAGGCGAATTGAGGATATATAAATCAGTTGATTCGGCTACTAATCAAGATGATGTAGTCAACTATCCACTGGAATTTTTAAACTCGCTGGATTTGCCAGGATTGCCACCTCACAATCTTCAATTAAAGTTGGATCGGTGGTTATAATGTTGCGAAATATCAACCAACCGCGTCTTTGCAACGGTACACGGTTAGCGATAAAAAAAATTACTAAACAATAGTGATAGAATAGTGATAGAAGCAACTATACTCAAAGGAAAGTATAAAGGAGAAGATGTTCTCATACCGCGCATCCCAATGATTCCGACTGATGTGCCATTTGAGTTTAAACGACTACAGTTTCCAGTGCGGCTTGCTTTTGCTATGACTATAAACAAGTCCCAGGGGCAATCATTAAGTGTTTGTGGTATTAATCTAGAAAACCCATGTTTCTCACATGGTCAATTGTATGTTGCCTGTTCCCGTGTTGGAAAACCATCAGATTTGTTTATCTATGCGCCAGGTAATCAAACAAAAACATCGTATACCACAAAGCACTACAATGATAATAATAATTATAATTATGATTCACATGATTAACAATAAAGCGATTACTGATTTTTAAATCCTTATATATGTTTCATTTAATTATTTTTTATTCACAACGCCCTATCACCAGGGTGACGGTTCTGTTCAGGAGGAGAATTTTTTTTTGACAAAAGTACAGCTAGGTTCACAAAAAGTATCTGCATTTTAAATTTTGCACATTACAAATCTTTTTTGACAGGAAATAAGACAGACCATCAACATTCGTAGTTCTGCTACGCTCCACCGCCTCAACAACCCGTCGTCTATACTAGTACAAATTTTGTCCCGACATCGTAACCGTTTCAGTACAAAAATGAGGCACCTCTTACAAACTCAATTTCAAGACGTGTACTACCCAACACTAAAGTCGATCACAATTTATTTTTCTGGAAAAGATTTCATTTTCCTCAACATACTGAATTTTCAGAGTGAAGCATTATTTCCTTCAACCCTTTCTGGTACTTAGTATTCTAGCAATATCATATACATTCCAACAGGAAGTAGCTGGGAAGAGTGCAAATTTTCCGATATACTGTCGGCTTATAAGTGGTTCGAAGTTTATTTTTTCTTAAAAGTACATTATCTCCTTTCATATAAATAGGAAAAGTAGAAATATCATTATATACCGACTGGCTGTAAGTTGATCGCAGCTTATTTTTCTGGAAGAGCATTTCGTTTTTCTCAAGATACCGAATTTTCAGCATGAAACATCATTTTCTTCAAAACCTTTCGGCAACTTTGAATTTTAACACTGTCCTAACTCCCACATAAGAGTAATTGTAAATAATACGAATTTAATGGTTTGGAAGAGAGTGAATGAACCGTCATCGGTATATCTAATAATTATATTCAACTTCTTGATCCTGGTAATTTATGTTATTTTTAAGGTTCAACCCATCTTTTCCATAATGGCTTCAGATCTAACGGGTGTCATTGCAGCAACGCTTTTCAGCAACGGATTTCGAAAGCTGATTTATATTTACGATTGCGTGTCATTTGTAATCGGTTGAATGAAATGACCTGATTTTTTGGAAATTATTATATTTTATGTACTTCATTAGTGAGGCGAACCACTACATAAAAAGACCCCCAACAACCCCCACGAAACCTCCAACATCAAAAAACAATTTATTTTCCATTATAATTATGTCGGTTTATTAAATATAATCTACTAAATCCAGCATATATACTGAAATAATTTGTGACCCCCCCGCTTACCACTGTATAGCTCCCTCGAATTAAAAAATTCGGCGGACAGTGAAGCTGCGCATTGCTGGCGATTTTTCAATGAAAATAGTATCTTTGTATAAGGTCGAGTATAATCTATAGGATGAAATAATTTGTGACCCCCGTAATCCCCCAAAGCACGACAGAAACAAACCCCTAAAGCTGACGATCGCAAAAACTAGATGGAAACGCCGTTGCTGGATATTTTTTCCGCAAAATGGGTCTACCTTAACTTATTCAATAAGCCCCATATAATGAAATAATTTGTGACCCCGCGCTTCAATCAGTATTGCCCCCTTTAGAATTAAAAAGTTTCAAATTCCTTAGCACGAGGAACTGTGCGCGTTGCTGGCGATTTTTATGGAAATGGCATCTTCTTATATCGTTGAATATATACAATTACAAAAGAAGTAAAACAATGGAGATTAATGAGGATATGAAGGAATACATTGAGGAAAATGTTAGCACACCACTAAGCGAAGCATACATTGAAGCCTTCAACTCAAAACTGTCAGAGACAATCAGGAAGCATACCCCAATAATGAAGAGACACCCTTTTTTACATGAGCTACCACCTTACATAATCAAATTAATTAAAAGCAAGAGAAGAATGTATAGGGAATACTGTAAAAACAAAAACCCAGTATTCAAAAAAGACTTGAATAGATATACTAAGGACATACACAGAATGATTCAACAATACAGAGAGAACAACTGGATTGCTGCATGCAATAATATCAATGAGTCCAAAGGCAAAAATTTTATAATGAGGTGAATAAATTATCAAAATATAAGCAATATTGGTCAATACCAACAATAATCAAGAATAACAGAGAATACCAACAATAATCAAGAATAACAGAGAATACAAATCTGACCAAGAAAAGGCTCAACTATTCGCCCAACACTACAAAACAAGATACAAATTCAATAACGATAACTTCTTTGAAAGAAATAATAAAGCACAAATAGATGAATGGTATGAGGGTTATTTTAAAGGAAGGAATGACACTATGGAGCCAATATCAATAGAAGATGCAGACTACTACCAATTAATTCATAGTTCAAAGAATAGCACACCTGGTGAGGACAATATTCCCTGGATTGTACTGAAGAAAATAGATGACAGCATACATAAACATATAATTGAAATTTATGAATTCTGTCTAAATGAATGCATATTCCCAGATATATGGAAAATAGGACACATAACAAACATTCCTAAAGCCAACTTGGATAGACAGAAAGTTGAAAACTACAGACCTATTACATTACTGCCTGTACTTGGAAAACTCTTCGAAAAAGTTATTAAATCCATTATGTTACCTTATATCGAACAACATATACCTCAATATCAGTTTGGATTCAGGAGTAAAAGATCCACATATCATCCACTCACCATTCTCACATCCAATGTCCAGAACTCAACATTAAAAAAATTTAAGTCTGCAGTGTTGAGTCTTGATATAGAAAAAGCATTCGACTGTATGTGGCATAGGGGCCTTCTGTACAAGCTGCATAAAATCAATCTACCACAACATCTCATTGGACTATGCAAGCAATTTCTAGAAAACAGAAAATCATTTGTTAAAGTTGGATTAAGTAAGTAAAGTAAAGTAAAGTTTAGCATGGAGCAGGGCACTCCGCAGGGTTCTCCACTATCTACACTGCTTTTCAATTTCTTTTGTCATGATATCATCTCTGAACATAGTAGCTCTCTCTACATTATGCAATTTGCAGACGACACAATCCTGATTTCCCATGCAAAAACATTGGATGTCTGTATAGGGAAGCTGCAGGAACTTCTTAATAAGGTTTTCACCTGGTTCCGGAAGTGGAGAATGAGAATAAATCCAGACAAGTCGCAGTTCTTAATCTTCGACCACAAAATCTCGACTTCCTCACCAATTGTTAAGATCGATGATAAAATCATAAAACCGTCTCATTTCATCAAATACCTTGGTGTGAACATCGACAACAAATTGAATTTCAACCTACACACAAAGATGATGAAAAGAAAAACCATAGCAAGAGCCAAACATTTTTCCAATCTGGTTTACAGGAAGCAAGGCATCAACTATAAAAGCGGATCACGTATATACAAGACAATCTGTCGACCCATATTAGAGTACGCCCACCCATTATTTGTAAACTGCAAACCTCCAGCAATTAAAAACCTCACAGTAGCAGAGACATCAGCATTGAGAGCCATTACTCGAATGAGACATCCTAATAATGTACTACATAATCCTCCTAATAATTTATTCTACCTGATAACTAAAATAGAGCCTATTGATGTGAGAATGAGAAGACTGAATAAGAAATTCTACAATAGATTGATGCAGCTGGACGAGGTTATCACTCAGTTCCATCCGGAAGGAAGGAAGACATCCAAAAGAAAATACCCAGAATTTCCACTTCTAACTAAGCTCTCAAAAATTTAATTAGTGTAAATATAAAATATGTCATTCTACATTTTCTAGAATAATAACTAAATGTACCAAATTGTAAAGATACAGGCTGAAGGACCGCTGGTCGATGGCCAATTGCATAGGCAATAAAGATCAGTTATTATTTTATTCTTTATATGCGATATAAAAATGCGTTACAATGTTGAAGAGACTTCAAAGTACGGGTGTGATCTTGGCAGACCAATGCCAGCAGACCGTTTATCGGAAATACCCGAACGGCATGATCATTGGCGTGCGGGCTGATTTAAATTATTAAGTGATTAGGCGGAAATCTCGGGAAATATCTACAGGAATGAATTGAAATTTGGCATTAGGAAGGGAAGACGCAGTAGAAATATAGTGCAAGTGAAATTTTTTTCTTCCCTATTATAATTCGGGCATTTTCCGACCTATATAGAAACTTTTGAAATCTCGGAATCTACTGGGTAGAACATTTTTATTTTCGGAATTAACTTAGATAACACCATAGGAAATTCAATTATGAAAGAATTTTTGACTGCCCGATTATGCACCATGTAGTTTTTCCGATGTATATATAACAATTTTCAATATCTCGCAATCTACTCGGTAGAACATTTTTATTTTCGGGATGAACTTAAATGACACCACAGGAAATTCAATTACGAAAGAATTTTTGACTGCCCGATGATCCATCACGTGGTTTTTCCGATGTATATATAACAATTTTCAATATCTATAAACTACTTGGTAGAACATTTTTATTTCTTTAATTCTTTCCATTCCTGTAGATATTTCCCGAGATTTCCGCCTAATCATTTAAAAATTTGAATCAACCTGCACACCAATGACCATGCCGTTCAGGTATTTCCGATGAACGGTCTGCTGGCATTTGGTCCGCCAAGATCACACCGATACTTTGAAGTATCATAATACACATAAAATTGAAGGATTTTAAGACCTCTAGTTCTCTTTTCGAGAACAATTAATTGAAGATTTTGTTCGACGCAAAGATTTGCACAAAAAACGAGTTTCCGCTGCTATTTTCTGACAGTTTTTTCATGAAATAACACCTTTCAGAATAAAGATGAGAAAATTTATTAATACTAAATATTCACCTATTCCGGAAGAGTTTGAAGATTCCCCTCCTTTGTTCTTTTCATTTGCACCGTTCTCTCCAAAGTGGTCTTCCACCACATTCATTGCACAGGCCCCCTCCATTTGAGAATCATCCAATGAGACTGCTGCGCTTTCTTCCAAGGATATCTGAGAAGTACTTGGACCCTCCTCTGTTTTCACATTGCTCATTTTAGATTGTTCTTGAAGTCCTTATTCATAGTAACATCGCTTTTTGAAGTCTCTACAGTATAAACCAAATTATTCTGCACTGTCTCCTTGAGATGTTCTTCATTCTTTGCCCCAGACACTGCATCTTTACACTCTTTTGTTTCCTCTGTAGAGCTGCTGGAAACTGAATCAGTGGAAACATCTGAATATGAAGGAGAGATAGCTCTTTTGTCCATCTGATCTCCCGCAGCATCAGTTATGTTTTTTTGAAAAGTCTTTGGTGCTGTATAGATTGTTATATGGTGTTGATCCTGGTTCACCTATCAGATCAATTTTACGGGGGATTTCTTGCAATTCTTCACTGAGTGGTAGAATATGTGGTCTAGAATTTTTACTAGATTCTTGGGATTTCTCCATTTCATTTTTGGTGACATCGATATTGTCTTCCATGATTGTTTCATGATTTTCGACCATTTTTTCAGAGGACATTTGGTTAATTTCATCTAGATTTACAGGTTGATCTTGATCCTCTATACTATTTATATTGGAATTATTCGAAACATCTTCCTCTAATTCTTCTAAAGCACTCAAGGAACTGATTTTATTTGTATCTCTGGAAATAGACAGTGTTTCTTCTTTTTCATCACAAACTGTTCTTCCATTACTTTCTTCAAGGCTCGAAATTCCATTGGATTCTATCGATTCAGCTACTTCTTCCTCTGTTTCTTCAATTTCCTTTGTGTCACCTCTTTTCAATTTTATGGAATCGTTTTCTACAGAATTCATTGTAGCTGATTCTTCATTATTCTTGTCCATTTCTTTATACTCTTGTATCCCAAGTTCCTTTTCTAATTCTTGAAAATATTGTTCAATATTTTCTTCATCTAATTCAATATCATGATCAAATCCAATTTTTTCAATCTTACTAGATATATTCTCATCTTCCAATGGCATCAGTCTTACATCTTCAATACTTTTTCATTAGAAATACTGTTTATTATTTGATTCTCAGAATTGTCTTCAATTCCTTCCGCTTTGGGATATTTGTCCTCTTGTAGAATTATAATATTTTCTGAACTCATTTCCACATTCTCTGTTGATTTATCCTCCAATAAGTCATTTTGTTTGATATCAACCTCATCAATCTTTGCATTAGTTGAATCATCACAAGAATCTTTATAGGATAGATCCACTAAAATATCTTCACAAAGTTCACCTTTGAAATCTGTCACGATTTGTACCACATCTTCAACACTTAGATTATTTGAAGGTATCAGAGATATCTGGTTTTCAGGCATTTCAACTAGCTTAACATTTATTGTCAAGGTTATTAGTTCCAGGCATGTCTACAACTACCAAATTGGTTTCTTCTTGAAGAATATCGTCATTTGAATTAATTGCACAAATATCACTCAAATTCTTACTCTCTAAATTCTCAAGACTGCAATTGTATTCTTCCACACTTTCAAAGTTTTCTTTTGAAATTACCAGAGACTCATCAGAAATTTGATGAAAACTCTCTTTAACTTGTGGAAGTACCTCTTGTGGTACAATTATTGGAGATTCTGTGGAGAAACTGGGTGCTTGTATTTCATCGGGATTTCAATGTGTTTAAACGATATTCTGAACGTTCTCTACATTTCTAGGAGTTATATCTGAAGTAAGATATTCATTCAAACTGTGAAAAACATTATTAATGGAATGTTTGACTGATATATCATTCTTTGTGGAATGGTTCGTACTAATAGGAGTATTTGGGATTTCGGTATGGATATTTTTATTTACTTTCGCGTTCTCTAAACTGTACTCACTATATTCAAAGTCGTTCAAAACTTTATCTAAGTCAACAGTATATTTATCCATCTATGAAGGGTCGAACAACAGTTTACATAAGATATAGTAATCAACACAGTCCTAAATTTTATTTTGCTCAAACGTTATCAACTTTGGTATCCAAATGCTAATTTTGTCATTGTATCAACTGATTATTGTCTTAATTCTTCTGTAAGCAGCAACTTTACAAATACGCAGTGAATCACATATTTCGCTATTTCCGACGTAAAAACCAACAATAACTTTAATAAATTGATTTATCTCATTACTACTCTGTCAAATCACAATGACAAACATATGATTGTGTATGGTGGTTAGAACTACTCACGTGAAATTTCAAAACAAAACTGAAATTTCAATGTAGCACACAGAAAAAACTTGTGATTTCACTATTATTCGATATCTACGGTGGGATATATGGGATCATTAGAAAAGAAACAAAAGTATCATAAGTATATATATCAATTGCATTTTGAGACAATTTATAGATAATGGTACATTGATGATTACCAGTGGCAACTCGTCCGAGACTCTACATGATGAAATAATTAATAATCCAACAGCAGGAATGACCTCATAGTCAAAATAAAAATTATAGAATAGCTCTTACGCTCTTGTTCTAGAAACTGTACTCATACTCTGGAACGGTGTGAACCTAATATAACGAATGAACTGTCCTATATCTCAAATTAAATAGTTATAAATAATTGCTGACAGTGTTCGTTCAGCTTTGTTCGAGGTTCAAATTCCCTTCTCCTAAAAACAAAAATAGACAGATCTGGCGATCTGGCTTGCCATTCAGTGGGACCCCTTTTTCCAATCCACCGATTTGGAAATCTTTGATCCAGATATTCTCGAACTGGTAAGGCGTAGTGTGGAGGAGCTCCATCCTGCTGAAACACAATCTGATCTTCCACATAATTTCCAGCATTGTTTTCAATAATTTCCGTCAAAATACATATCTCCAGTAAGATTACCAGGTAAAAAGAACGGGCCGACAATGTTGTCACCAAATATTCCAGCCCAAACATTGAGTTTTTCTGGTTGTTGAGTATAAACTTCGTGGAACAATCTCGGATTAGCATCGGCCCAATCACGACAATTGTGTCGATTTACTGTCCGTTTCGAAAGAACGAACACTCATCGGAGAAACAAACATTGTACAGATAATTGGGATTAGCAGTTACTCGTTCACTCATTGTATCAGAAAATTCAACACAACGATCAAAATCATCTTCGTTTAGTACGTGTGAAAGATGGATTTTGTAAGGATGGAATTTATGATGCTTCAAAATATTTGCAATTCGAGTTCGTGTAAAACCAGATTCATGTGCTAGCTGTCTCGTACTAGTCATTGGATTCAGAGCAATGTGGCCAAGAACAGCTACTTCAGCTGCTTCATTTCTTTCCATGTTTCGTTTTTTATTAGCCACGGACCCGGTTTCTTGAAACTTTTTCACTAATTCCAAAACATACTTCATATTAACATGTTTATCTAAATGTCGTTGATTGAAGAATTCTGCGGTTCTATTTGCACATTGATTGTTTGAATAAAAAAGTGAAATGATTTCCACCCGATCTGCAATTGAATAAACCATGTCGAACAATGAATTAGAACACATACAAGTCTCGATTCAAAACTAAGAATAATTCACATGTCGAAGAACCAGTAAGCCAACTTAATGATCTGTTCGTAATAAATAAAAAAATAACGATTCTTTTTTAAAAAAAAAGATGTGAAATCAATAATCAACAAAATGAAAACATATTGAAGCCAACTGAGAAAACACTTCATATTCAAGATGGATTTTCACAAAATAAATGAGTCATCAATTCATTCTATCAAATTTGTTGCCCCTTTTGTGAACCGGGCGCACCTTAGAAAGTTTCCACGCATCGGGAACCATGCAACGTCTCAAACAGATATTAAATAAGATTGTGAGCGGATACGCCAAGACACACATATGTTTTTTGGATGGAGTAATGCCATCAATAAATCGACTTCTTCGTCCTTCTTCATTCGTGGCTTCAGGGGCAAAACACATGCAGGCAATACAAAATAGCTTTTTTAATTCAAGGGAATAAGAGACAGATTCTCGTTGAATTAAAGTTCCTGTGGGTAACTTTCGGTAGTAAACTGGATTTGCATCGAAAGGCAAACTCTTTTTATCACCCGAAGGTTGGATAGGGTGAACAGATAAGAAACTAAATTTCTCAGCCGTCGTAGCATTTTTTCTAGGCGTAGCAAATTCAGAAAGTTTTTGAATTTCACTGCAATCATCGACTGTTGATGTAAGTGGCTTTGACGCAACGTTATCAATATTTGCACTAGATCCAGTGCAGTGCCCGGCTGGCAAATGCCACTTCGACTGTATGGCCAGTCTGACTAATTTACATTTCTCTATTCCAAGTTTACGAAAGAATCATATTTAAGACGCATAATTTGGCGATTTGTCTATAAGTCTATGGGAATGGGGTATACCGAGAGATGGGAAATTTCCTTTTAATGTATGATGTGCTAATTATAAAAATTTAAAAAAATAAAATGTGTTGACCTATCACATTTGAGATGGAAATTCAAACAGTCAACGCTATGGAGAAATAATTGAGCAGCACATTATTGAAGAATATTGGGACAATTTACCTCTTATCGATAGAGAAAATATTTAATTCCAGCTAGATTATACAATTCTGGGAGTTATGTATTTTAACTGTCTAAACCTATGTTTTTAAATAATTCCTAGAAAAACATGACTTTACTTAATGAAAATAATTTTTGTTAAGGTGACTTTCTGGGACAGAACTACATTTTTTGAAATCTAGTAATTTTGTCGGATTAAATAACCTAATCCTAAACGTGTTTGTTCCTTGAATGTATGTTTTATCACACTTTGCTTCATACAAAAAAATTAGAAATCATGGATTCTCTTTAATAAAACATTAATTCTTTTATTTTTTTTTCTGGAAAACGGTTAATTTTATTGGCAATGAACACGAGTACCTCTTCTTTAACTTAATGTTCAAAGTATTCAAATTTATTTTTTCAGCTCTTTATCATACAGAGTGTTAAAAATGTAGGCATGTTTTAAGGGCAGTATTTTGAGAGGTCTTCACTACTGTTAATATTATTAAATTTTCATTATATTATGTAGTTTAAAAGTTATTCCAGAAAAATTGATAACAAAAAAATTTGAGGGTACTTGTCATCTTATTTTTTAATGTTCTCTTTCTGAATTCGAGAGATCTCCCGCATTTTCTCGGATACCCTGTATAGCGGAATTCGAGATGGCACAATCTGCAAAGCCGCAGATACAAGGGAGATACTACAGGAACAACTAATTGAAATTTATAAAACGGCACACTTCACCTAACACGCCGTCTGAACTTTACCTAACTAATTTCGGTTGAATAAACTATCTAATCTTAAACAATAGTTTATAGATCCTTCCTATCTCTACCCTCCCTAATTACAATCGCACGCTACTGCTTTAAATTTAAAATGACATTTGCTTGGTAGGTTAAAAGTCGGTTATGATTTGGAGCGTATAAACTACAATGGAACCCGCACAATCGAACTACTGCTATCTGTAGTCTAGCAGGAGCAGTAAGGCGAGAAATGACGGCAGATTGGGAATTTAAATTGTGGATTTCCAGAGGTTTCCTTGTTATGAGTTGCTGATTTGGATTTTGTTTAAATGGTACCTGAAGAACAGAACACGTCTCTTTTGAAAATAACTAAAGTTATGAAATTATGTGGGTGTATTCAGGTATTCTATAAGAAATAAAATCGATTCAAGAATATGGCGGATCCAGAGGGGTATCCCTTGCATAAAGCAGTATTTGAGAATGATCTTAAATCAGTTTCGAGACTCTTGAGAACAGTCGATATAGCAGCTAAAGATAGGCATGGTAAGTTCTCCAAAATAAAATTGCTGTCACTAAACTTGATTGAAATTTTATTATTGGTGTTAAGAGTACTGCATATGAATTGGTAATAAAAGAGAAAATTTTCCATTACTTTCGTTTATTAATTATATGCCATTATGGACTTTCATTAATTTCAGGCAATACTCCATTACATCTTGCCGTAATGCTTGGGAGAGTTGGTAAGCATGAATGAACGTTGATGAAATGAACTTCTTAATATGATATTAAATTTCAGAATGTGTCCAATTACTCTTGAAACATGATGCTCCAGTTAAGATTAAAAATGGTTTAGGTTGGACAGTATTAGCTGAAGCAGTGAGCTATGGAAATCGACCCACAAGTAAATTCTATTGATGAACATTTCGACAAAATTGTTATGAAAATTGTTTTCAGTTTCATCCCTGGTGCGGAAATTCAGGCAGCAGTCCAGAGAACAGATGGAAGAGAGAACACCTAATTTAGTTGAGGCATTAAATAGGATAAATGATTTCTATATGGAACTCAAATGGGATTTTCAAAGTTGGGGTAAATATTATTTCTGGTAATTATGCGAGACAAATCATAGTGAGACAACTTTTATGAAAAAATTCAGTATTCTATATGTTATGTAGATTAGGAATCAGAAAACAAAATACGATGCAAATCACGATTCATCTAGGGAAAAATTCAATTCAATCTATGTCATTCACATCATTTATGATCATTTCTCATCTATTATTCCCAATGTAGCTTAATTAAATGGATTTCCTCTTCATATTAAATCCGTTTTCATTATGTTTTTCAATTATTCAGTGAAAACTTGATGTTTACTTTCATAAACAAAGCCAGCCATCTATGGGACACTTGGCAGGTGAGCCAAGAGAGGAGCAAGGTTGTCAAATTTCAAAATTTATCGAAACTAGGATTATAAAACCTCACTTTTTATAAATGAATTGAAAAATCAAGTTGCAGAGCTGTGGGATTGTTGAATATGATTAATTGAAGGAGAACTAACCTTCCTCTCTTTAACCTTAAAGGAAATTAGAATTATTTTTTGGGCAATAACCATCATACTTCTTGTTTGTACCAACGTTTCAACAGACATCTTTGGTTGTTTTCCAGGTTTTACAGAAGAACAATAATAGATGACGGTTATTGCCCTAATACTAATTCCATATGAGTTCTCATCAACATTTTTTTGTCAGCAATCATTGTCCGTCAGTTGATTTATTGATGCGGTTTATCACCCAGTTGTAATTTCAATTGATTTTGCAATGGTAATGAAAAATACTCGCTTTTTCAAAACAATTTCAGTTAATTTTCAGTCCAAAGAATTGTTTTCCCTGAACTACCCTAAAAATTATCTAGTCCATTTTTCATTTCATGACATTTTCACTATGAAACTATTGAGTGAAACTCCCTTGCTATACAGCTTGAACATCTGTTGATAACTTTAAATTTCCAGTACCTCTGGTGTCCAGAATACTACCATCAGACATATGTAAAATTTACAAAAGTGGGGCCAATATTAGGCTCGATACTACCCTTGTTGAATTCTCAGATATGCGATGGGAGCGAGGAGATATATCATTTATTTTTAATGGCTTAGCACCATCCAATGAGAGTCTCACTGTCCTAGATAATGTACTGAAGGTTTACCAGAAGGTTAAGTATGAGGTTCGGTCTTGAGGCAATATTCTTTTCCATGATTTGAGCCATGATTTCTTTGCAGGAAAATGAGATGGAAATTGAAGATGAAGTGGATTTGCTCATGTCTACAGATATTTTAGCTGCTCAAATTTCAACAAAAAGTATCTCATTCTCAAGAGCTCAAAGTGGGTGGATATTCAGAGAAGATAGAAAGGTACTACATTAACACCCTTCTTCCCAAGTGCGGCTCAATCTTGCTTGTTGTACCTTTTAGTAAAAGCCAGAGTTACACTCTGATATGCAGAAATTCATATGGTTTATAAGAATGGGTATACAAATCTAGAAAAAACATCCACAGAACAGAAAAATTACAGAACCAAACTCATCTAGAGAAAACATTTCTAGAAAAAACTAATGCAAATTTTAAAATAGACAGAATGAAAATCCCGTGGAAAGCCACACTCACCAAATGTAACATGGCATATTTGCAGAATGAAATTGCCAGATATACGGTATTTTTCTAGTGTACAGGGTTATTGTTTAAATTTTTCCCAATATCTATCTCGGTTAATATGGGACATACAAAACGTTTGAATAGACCAATTTGTAGTATTTTTATGGGCACTCAGTGTAGCGTGCCTGGCTGGGGGTACTGGTTCGCCAATCGTTTACACGATTGAGGGATGGTGAATAACACTCAGCACTCTCACGGAAGGGTGTTTATTTTACAGGAGATATTCATTACACTTCAACGAGGTACACATGAATGAAATGATCAAAGAACATTGTCTGTGTCTTGAATGAATGTCGAGTTCGAATTCCCAGACAATATCATAACTATTTATACTATATTGTTTATATTGTCTGTCTATTATTCAACACGTAATGTATTGATAAAACAAGGTTGACATTGTATACAATTAAATAAAATGATTATCGGTCCTTGCTCGCCGGCACGTGCCAGCGGATGTAACCCTGATTCTAAGGGCGCACATGCAATCATACAGGCTGCTTATACTACACCTTCCCTCTTTGAGAGAAAAAAATTTTTCTATGAAAATACAAAAATTTTTTTTTTTTTTTTTTTTGACTTATCTATAACTTATTATCTATATATACAATACATATTTACTATTTACATCAGTCTTAATTCTAATCACTTGATAATCATTATTAGTCCTTTATGAAAAATATAATTTCACTCTGTTCTTGTGCACTTCTTTGAGTTTATTTTTGTCCGTTTTCACAATAATGTTCGGGTTTCGCACTTCCACTATTTAAGTAGGGACCGATGAATAAGGGGTCAAGTTTATTGTCAATGTCCTTATTATTCAAGAGCACCTTATCTCCTACTTTATAGCTAATTTCATTACATTTTTTGTCGAAACTCTCTTTTCTTTTCAATTTTGTCTTTACCAAGTTTTCTCTAGCATCTTTCCATGCCGTTTGCAATCTATATTTTAGTTCAATAGGATAGTTGTCAAAATTGTAGATTGGATCTACCTGGCATTTTTAAATTTTGGGGAAATTTACTAGGTTTTCGAAAACTAATTCGTGAGGAGTATAGCGAGTTGAAGAGTTAACGGTATTGTTATATGAGAAGCACCAAAACGGAATCCAATTACTCCAGTTGTTACTTTCCTTAGCTGTGTGCATACGAAGGAAAGCTCCTAAGTGTTTATGAGAATTTTCAAGTGCACCTAATGTTTCGTGGTGATAAGCTGTTGAATTGAAACGCTTAATTTTGAGCAATTTACACGATTCACTAAATATTCTTGATAAGAATTCTGTGCCTTGATCTGTAACAACTTCAGATGGTATACCATACCTTAAAACAAAGTTTTGAATGAAAGATTTTGAAACTGTTTCTGCTTCTTTGTTTGGTAGAGGGTAACACTCTACAATTTGGTTAAGTCGCATTGAATTGTGAGTATATATTTATTATTTTCGATATCGGTAGGTAATGGACCTCACGAGATCTAAAAAATTCTTTGAAAAGCAGACGAAGCTGTGGTAGTGATTGTCATAGGTTCTTTCCTAGGTAAGGAATGTTTATGACGTTGACAATCATCACACTTCTTTTACAAATTTTCCAACATCGGATCTTAAGCCATTCCAAAAATATTCTCTTTTGATATTGTTAAACATGCGTTCGATACCTGCGTGTCCGCCGGTGGGAGAATATGAAAATCATTTAGGATTATTTGCCTTAGTTCTCTGTCCTCGATTCGCGTTACATCTCTTATTACATTAATTTTTAATGATGTTCCTAGAATTTCATTTTTATAATTTGTCAACATATTCAAAAATTTTTTATTGCTAGCTAGCTTTATGAGGTACAATTCTAATATATTATTTTCTGCATAATTTTTCCAGTTTCCTCAACGATGTACCTTAGTCGTACGCTGATCGGATGTCCTGGTTAATGAAAATAATTTGTGAATTCACATTATATATTAAATTCTCATTGTAATCCTCTGAATGTTGATTTTTCAAATTACGAAATTCTTTTCTGAAAGTGGTCTCAACTCAACACTTTCTGCTGGACGTTTTAAAACTTCGACGACAACAGGCTGATCAATTCCTTTGCCATCGGAGGCATTCGTCTCGTGTTGTTTAGAACCTACTTCCTTTTTAATTCGAGATCTTGTCATGACGCTTATGTTTCCAACTATCCCGTTCGTCATTTCTTTGAGTTCTTCTGAATCTATTTTAATACGCGATAAGGCATCTGCTGTGACATTTTCTGAACCTTTTACATAATGAACCGTGAAGTCATATTCCTCTAGAATCAAACGGAATTTGGTTAGTCTACTAGACGGATTAGTCATATTAAACAGATAGATCAGTGGTCTATGATCGGTTAAGATTTTAAATTTCCGTCCATACAAATAAGGTCTGAAGTGTTTGACTGACCAAACTATTGCTAATAGCTCTTTCTCAATTGTACAATAGTTCTTTTCTGCTGGATTCAAACTCCGCGACGCGAAGGCTGTTGGATGGTCATTTGAATTTGATAAACTGAACCTAACGCAAATCCACTTGCGTCCGTTCTTAGGTGAATACGTTATTTTCTGAAAAATCTGGATATTGAAGAATAGGCGCTTCCAGTAGGACTTGCCTTAAGGTTTGAAATGCGTTTTCACAGCAATCTTTCGTCCATTCGAAAACTTTTCCTTTGCGTGACAAATTGTTCAAAGGTTGAGCAATTGCTGCAAAATTTTTTATGAATTTCCTATAATAATTAGCCAATGCAACAAAACGTTTTACTTCCTCCGCGCTAGTGGGTACAGGATATCGTGAAATAGCATCAATTTTTTCTGGATCTGGCGAAATGCCTTTATCCGATATGATATGACCTAGATACAACATTTCCTTTTTCAAGAACTTACATTTACTAGGATTCAATTTCAAATTAACCTCTCTCAGGCGTTGTAATACTTTGACTAAATTTTGATTGTGATTTTGCAAAGAATGTCCAAAGACTATTAGATCATCTAAATAAATAAAACATGAATCGTAATTTAAACCTGACATAGCTATTGTCATAAGCCTTGAGAATGAGCTGGGGCTTGTTTTCAGTCCCATTCCTAGTCTCTTCATCTGATATTGACCTCTTTCGTTTGTAAATGCTGTATATGGTCGGGCTATCGGGTGTAGTTCTAACTGATAATATCCCTGCGCTAAATCTAGATGAGAAAAGTAAACTGCTCCTGACAATGAATCTAGTATTTCAGTAATGTTTGGTAATGGAAATTTATCATCCTTAATTTGCTTGTTCAATAATCGGTAATCTACTACACCCAAAATTTCTTAACTCCATTTTGATCCGGTTTCTTTGGTACAATTAGTAACGGTGAGGACCATGCAGATTTGGCTTCTCTATAATTCCGTCTTGTAGCATTTTGTCTACTTGTTTATGAATTTCATTCTTCTGTGAATGAGGTAACCTATACGGTTTAACATAAATTGGTTGAGCTTCTGGTTTGAGTAAAATTTTCTGTCGGTATAAATTAGTAACAGTTAACGGATCACCGTCCATGTGAAAAATATCTGCATATTTGGCACAAATTTTCTGTACGGCAGTTATTTCTTCTCTATTCAATGATTTCATATTAATTGAATCTAATATTTCATCTACTCTTTGAACGGATATTTCATTCCTACCATAATTTATAACGTCGAAATTTAAAAGGTTCTCAAGATTTGGAAGAAAATTTTTCAGCTTCACTTCTCTATCGTTCACATTCAACAATCTAATTGGAATCATATTATTTTTGGGTTTTGCAATCATCCCCGCGATGATAACGCCTTCACATATTTGTTCGTTTAAAATGACACAATCTTCTGTTTCCTTAGTATGATAATAATAATATGAATTATTTCGCATCTAGGTGGTATAATAGTATAATGTTCAGCTTTGGATTCCAATGGTATATTAATTTCTTTATTATTATTCCTTAGTTTTAAAATGAAATTTTCATAATCAATTACTGCATTGTATTTCTTGAAAAAATCTGATCCCAGTACACCTTGTATACTGAATCAAAGGACTTAATAACTGAAAAACTGTGAGTAAATCTTACATTTTTGAAAAGAATTGAAATGCTTATGGAGCCCATGGATGCTGTGGACCCGGCTATACCTTTAATTTCTATTTTTCCTTCAGTATCTAAATATTCTCGTTTAGCTAAATATTCGGAAATATACAACTAATACTTGCACCTGTATCAATTAAAAATTTAATTCCTTATTGTCATACGTCACTGAGACATAATTTAAAGCATTTAAATTGTAACTAACATGAGCGTTGGTCACGAAAAAATTTTTCTCCTCGTGATTTTGTTCCAAGACAGATTTCGTGCCTCGTCTGCGAAATATGCTTTCTGTTGTTTCTTGTATTGATTGTTATTGTTTTTAAATTGGCTACGAGACCTGTGACCCTGACTTTGCCCACTAAGCGGCGTCTTAAAATTTTGTTTGTTATTATATTTACCGCGGTCAGGACCTTGATAGGAATGGTTACGTTAGAACTTCTTTTCTGATTAAAATCATTCGTGTCGTATTGAACTGCTTCATATGGAAAGCCTTTTGACTACTAGTTTGAGCTGTATTCTTAACAAGTTCCTCTTCCCTAGCTGATGCCACAGCATCTTTAAGTGTGCTGAAATTTCTTGCCTTAATAATCGTCCTGATTTCCGTATTCCGTAATCCATTGGAAAAAGCGCTCAAAGCAATTTTTTCATTAACGTTCGCTAAAACAGGTAATGCTTCTGGTGCATTATCTGCTTGCGCGATTGTTAAATCGAGAGACAGTTGTTCAACGAGTTTGGCAAAATCTTCTATAGTTCTATCGGCTTGTTTTACATTATGGAGTTGGGCTGATAATGCTCCCGGTGCTTTTTTAGTTATAAGAGTTTTTCTCATATCTAGCATCAAATCTTCAACTTTCTGATACTCTTTCTTTAACCTTAATTTTGCATTTGTAGTTAATTTAATTTTTAGCACATAATTAATCAAAGATTTTTACCTGGCTCATCGAGCATATCTTTATATAATTCAATGGCGTCGAGTAATTGCAATACCGATTCTTCCGAGCTAGTTATTGATGGCAGTAAAGAGGATGCCGTCCTCAAGTCAAATTTTTCAGTCATAATTAATTTTCCTGAATTACGTTTATCCTCAATCAATTTGGATCTTTCTTGAAGCAATTTTCTAGCTTCTACAAGTGAATTTTGTATGATTGTTTGGTTAGGACTAGATGCTTCGAGAAAATTTGATTCCGACTTGACAATTTCATTTAATTTGTTAAATTTGTACTCTAATATGTTTAGTTCATCTAAAATTTATTGACTCTGTCGACCCGTTCCCTACGATCACGTGGCTCTTTTTTGATATTTTCGAGGAATTTTTGGGACACACCGCACAACTCAGCAAATTGTTCATTGTATTCCATGGACCATAATAACAAGGAAAGGAAAAAAAAACTCTTACGGGTTTCCTTTACACTAAGTCCTGGTGGCTCCTCCTGATTTCCTGTTGTACCTTCTTCTCGATCGCTTTCTTAGCCTTCCAATAGAGGTACATTACTGCGCCAACACATCCTAGCAGGAATGCTATTATTCCGAGGATTTCTGGGATCGATAAGGTCTTGCCTGTGTCTGCAATTGCTGAAGTGGCTGCGCTGTTCCCTGTTTGGGCAATGATTACTTCCTCTTGCTTAGACTGCCCTGATCCCATCTTGGTTTTGTGGTGGACTGCGACCTCTCACTGGATGAATATACCCATATTTATAATGCTGCTGACCATCTGGACCTCTACTCGTGTAGGACTGGCAGGATCGCCATGTAGCGTACCTGGCTGGGGGTACTCGGTTCGGCCAATCGTTTACACGATTGAGGGATGGTGAATAACACTCAGCACTCTCACGGAAGGGTGTTTATTTTACAGGAGATATTCATTACACTTCAACGAGGTACACATGAATGAAATGATCAAAGAACATTGTCTGTGTCTTGAATGAATGTCGAGTTCGAATTCCCAGACAATATCATAACTATTTATACTATATTGTTTATATTGTCTGTCTATTATTCAACACGTAATGTATTGATAAAACAAGGTTGACATTGTATACAATTAAATAAAATGATTATCGGTCCTTGCTCGCCGGCACGTGCCAGCGGATGTAACCCTGATTCTAAGGGCGCACATGCAATCATACAGGCTGCTATACTACATCAGAATTCAGTACCAGTGAAACTAGTGAACCTAAAAATTTTATATGAACTCTAATTTTTTAAATATATATACAGGGTGTTCTGATTCGGGTGTCATCGCAGCAACGCTTTTCAGCAACGGATTTCCAAAGCTGGTTTATATTCCCGATTGCGTGTCATTTGTAATCGGTTGAATGAAATGACCTGATTTTTTTCGGGAAGTATTATATCTTTTGTACTTCATTAGTGGGGGGAACCGCCCACATAAAAAAAACCCCCAACAACCCCCCACAAAACCTCCAACATCAAAAAATAATTTATTTTGCGTTATAATTATGTCAGCTTATTCAATATAGTCTACTGAATCCAGCACATATACTGAAATAATTTGTGACTCCCCGCTTACCACCGCATAGCCCCCTCGAATTCAAAAATTCGGCGGACAGTGAACCTGCGCATTGCTGGCGATTTTTCGATGAAAATAGTATATTTGTAAAACGTCAAATATAATCTATAGGATGAAATAATTTGTGACCTCCCGTAATCCCCCAAAGCACGACAAAAACAACCCCCAAGTTATGATACTGGACGAATTGAACGAGTTAAATAGTTTTATTGAACGATATACAAGCATAAAATTTTTGTCGAAAATTCGCCAACAATGCGAAGTTTCTCGTACTACGGAATTTTTGAAATCTAGAGGGGGCAATTCTGATTGAAGCGCGGGGTCACAAATTATTTCATTATATGGGGCTTATTGAATAAGTTAAAGTAGACCCATTTTGCAAAAAAATATCCAGCAACGGCCGTTTCCATCTAGTTTTAGCGATCGTCAGCTTCGGGGTTGTTTCTGTCTTGCTTTGGGGGATTACGGGGTCACAAATTATTTCATCCTATAGATTATATTCGACCTTATACAAAGATACTATTTTCATCGAAAAATCGCCAGCAATGCGCAGTTTCAGTGTCCGCCGAATTTTTGAATTATAATAATAATAATAATAATAAAGGGCCTT
Source organism: Micraspis discolor (assembly GCA_030674115.1). NCBI lineage: Eukaryota > Metazoa > Arthropoda > Insecta > Coleoptera > Coccinellidae > Micraspis > Micraspis discolor. The sequence goes on along the minus strand of JARTUT010001351.1, from coordinate 98,815 downwards.
TATTATGTATTTTATAAAATACAATTCAGAGGCGGAGTTTAGATTACGCTATTCCACTCAACCTCAATTTGACGATGAAGACCATAAAAAAAATACAACATACATATAAAGCAATCAGTAAAAATAAACAAATCATGTACTAAAATGAAAAAAAGAGATTTTTACTCAAAAACAAGATACATTATATATGCAAGCAAATTAACATTATTGGCGTAATAATAAAAAGCTCTCAAATGCTTCCTCTGACCATTCACCGAATAACATTTAAAAAGTTATGAAAGCTGTTATAAACACTAACCGCCTGATATGTGAAAGATCGCTGAAACACGGCCGACCTAAACCTTGGCAACGTAAGCCGATCCCTATGTCCCACAGATACACCATGGGCATCACCTAGAAATACCAACTTCTCACGCAAATATGAAGGGCCAGATGTTGACAAAATCCTACAGACCAAAGCAGCCAACTGCAAGACAAATAAAACATCAACTCTCAACCACTTGAGTTGAATTATTCTACTTGAAATTCTTTCAAATTTTCGTAGACCAAAGATGAATCGACAACACGCATTCTGGACTTTCTGCAGTCTGTACTTAGTGATCGAATCCAGGCAAGGATAAAACACAACGAATCCATAACTTAAGGATGACATAACGAGGGACTCGCAGAGGTATTTGCGCGAACTAAAACGCAAAATGCGTCGATACTTGTATAGATGTCTAAGAGCAATTCGAGAGGGCTATTCCGGGGTAGGCGGGGGGTCACAAATCATTTCAACTTATAGATGGTATTCAACGATATACAAGGATGCCATTTCCATCAAAAAATCGCCAGCAACGCACAGTTCCTCGTGCTATGGCATTTGAACTTTTTTTATTCTACAGGGGGGCAATTCTGATTGAAGCGCGGGGTCACAAATTATTTCATTATATGGGGCTTATTGAATAAGTTAAGGTAGACTCATTTTGCAAAAAAAATATCCAGCAACGGCCGTTTCCATCTAGTTTTTGCCATCGTCAGCTTTGGGGGACTTTTTCTGTCGTGCTTTTCGAGGGGGCTATGCGGTGGTAAGTGGGGGGTCACAAATTATTTCAGTATATGTGCTGGATTCAGTAGATTATATTGAATAAACTGACATAATTATAGCGCAAAATAAATAATTTTTTGATGTTGGAGGTTTTGTGGGAGGTTGTTGGGGGGTCTTTTTTATGTAGGTGGTTCCCCCAACTAATGAAGTACAAAAGATATAATACTTCCCGAAAAAAATCAGGTCATTTCATTCAACCGATTACAAATGACACGCAATCGTAAATATAAACCAGCTTTCGAAATCCGTTGCTGAAAAGCGTTGCTGCAATGACACCCGTTGTTCTGATTTGTTTCCGACAAACTGAAATGGGTGATAGATCACATCATTTTAAGCAAAAAAGTTCCTACGAACATGGGTCCTGAAATGCTTTGTTTCCAAGATACATGGTATTGAAGTTGCAAAATAGCATTTTCTTTAATATCTTTTGACTGCTTCTAAATTCTTTCATGAAATTTCGTATACAGGGGTGTCTTGGGACGATAAATCTAAATTTGTGGTCGATTTAATTGTATTTTCTAGAGGGCGCCACCGGCATGAATGAATTCAGAGTTGTTTTCTTTGAAGTAGTTTGGAAAAATTAGTGAAAAAAAAATAAATGAAAACACTGCCAATTTTTTATTTCGAAAAAAGTCAATATTGAATATCTCAAAAACTAGACCTAATAGAATACAACTGGTGGTATTTTTGCATTCCATGTCCAAAATGAACCACAACACAGTTAATAAACTTGTGCTATCGAAATGTGTGTTGGGTTGTGTTATCTAGCAGCTGAATTGATTTTACTTGAGTTAATTCACAGTTACTCGAATTTGGGACTCTGTTTCCAATTATGTATGCAACTCATACAAGAAAGATACAAATTCTTCGATCTAGTGATTGTGAATGTAGAATATGAGTGTAGAAAAAATACAATTGAGTTCATTACACAAATAAAACTATAAATCAACAAATAATAATAACAGAAAGAACTTAAAAGAATAATAAAAGATAAAAAGAAATTAACATTGCAAATGACTCTAGAACAGTGGTTCCCAACCTTTTATGGGGCATCGCCCTTTGTGGAAGATGACTCACACCTGTCGCCCCCTTTTCTTAGTACTACTGTTTACCTAATGTAATTTTAAGTAACAGGTTGTTATACAAATAATAGAGTACTTTATTCTTTTGAAAGATTTATTAATATTTACAACAAATAATTAACCAAATCAGATGTGTCCAGAATTCTTCATCTCACTATACTTCATCTCATGAGTTGGAGTTCAACCATAAACATTGGGTATCTTGTAAGCCTGTTGAAGATAACAAGTTTCAGAGAGTTACTTTATATTACATAAAAAAGTATTTAAGCATTTGGGTTTGTGTATGTGTAGAAAAAATAGAAAAAAACAGTTATTTCAAAATTTACTTTAAAGATTTTGATGAAATTTTAGTATGTTATTGTGCTTTCTGATCCTCAAGAAAATTACACACCCATCATCTCTGTAAAAATTACAGTTCAAAGTAATTCGTTATTTTTTTAGATATATATGTTGCGTCATTAAGTGCCTTGAACCAATTTAAAAATATTTATAGTTTTAAATTAATTTATTTACCTTTTCAATGGCTCCTTGCGCTTGGTGGACTGCAGTCAAAGCCAGAATATCCGGCTGTATGTTCGTCAAGTGAAGGCGCAAGTCTCCTTTGGTGCAAACATCCAATTTATTCCTTTGTTTGGTAAGGAGCTGGACAACAGAACTGAATCCTTTTTCAACTAAATAGGTTGATGGAAATGAGATGAGGAGGGATTCAGCCTTTCCCCACAGTTGTGGATAAGTGTCCATAAGTTTTACCCAGGCTAACTCGTAACCGAACTGCTTGAAAACTATCTTTGCCTCACAGTCATATTTAAGGTCCAAAACTCTGTCTGCAGAAGATTTTCAAGAGTGTCCACTGCTTCAAACGAAAATGGATCTAAAATCCAATCCGGAATTTGAAGATTGGTCATGTCTTCAAATCTTGATTTCATGTCACATTGTAACTTATCAAGGTGGTCCGTGAAAGTAAAGATTTGTTCATCTTGAAGGTGAAGAGATTCTGAGCATTTTTTAGGAAGGAAACTGGCTCAGTTCGTTACGACCAATATTAACTTTGTAAATTTCAAACTTGGCAATGAATGAACTTATAATGCCTTTGGCTTTAATGAGATTTATCTTATTTCCTTGAAGCTTAAGATTAACTTCATTGAGTTTTTCGAAAATGTCAGTAAGGTATGCAATTTCAAATTTGTGATGTCTCAAAGTTTGACTTAATCCAGGATCACATGAGTCGAGAAACTCCGTTACTGTTTCAAACAATTCAAAGAAACGGCGCAAACAGTTTCCTTTGGAAAGCCACCTCACGGTCGTATGAAGAAGCAATCGCTCAAACGATTCGTCATTTTCATGGCAAAGTTGTCGGAACAGACGGTCATTTAGGGAATTAGCCTTTATCTTATTTACCCCATTAATGACAAGTTGTAGGGTTTCATGCAGAATACCACTTAATTTTTTCGCCGCTAAGTGTTGGCGATGGATGACACAGTGTATGGTGATGACGTCTGGAACTTCTTTCTTGAGGTGGGCTAGAAACCCAGCATGGCGACCTGTCATGGCAGGAGCACCGTCTGTAGCGCAGGCGCTTACGTTTGATAGGGGAATCTCTTTTTCCTCAAAATACTCTTTTTACCACATTAAAAATCGATGACCCTTCGCATCAGTGATCAAACTTCTTGCAAATAACATTTCCTCAGTAATTTCCTTCTGGTCATTGACAAATCTCACATAGGCTAATAAAATGGCTTTGTTATCAATTACAGTTGCTTCATCTATCTGTAAAGCAAATTTACCTTTTTTAGCATATTGGTAAGTTTGGATTCAACGTCTGTAGCCATTTCATCAATTCGCCTGGAAACAGTATTGTTGCTTAAAGGCACTGATTGACTTATCTTATTACTAGAGCCCTCACCTAACATAATTTCAACAATTTTTTTTGCAGCAGGTAAAACCAGAGTTTCGCCAATCGTGTGAGGTTTACAACATTTAGCGATCAATAAGGATACCTCGTAAGAAGCAAGAAGACCTTTGTCAAGATCGGTTACTCGCTTTTTAAATAGTTCACTCACATTAGGACGTTTTTCTGCTTTAGCTTTGAGCTCTTGAAAATAACTGAGTTCTTTATTCATTTTATCACTGTGTACTCTTGATAAATGTTCTTTCATTCGTGAAGGCTTCATGGCTTCATTGCTGGTAAATGTTTTATCGCACAAAAGACAATGTGGAAACTGCACATTTTTCGGCGACACAATAAAACCGTATTTTAAATACTCAGCTGAGTACTGACGACACTTTTTCTTAGATTCCATCGTGCGCGGATTTCTGCACTTCAAAACTACGTACAATCACTAAACACTAAAAAAACAGATACACACAATAACTAATTGTGCACAGGCTCCTTAGCTTCACTGGACTGAAGGGTTGTAGAGGTGGTGCGTGGTGCCGGTGGAGAGGGAATTGCAGTGACCTTGCCAGCTAAAATTAGCCAATGACCCAACTACTACTCGCGCTCGCGCTATTCCTCCCTTGTCTGCGCGTGATCAACAATCCCTGTAGAGTTACGCAACTCTCTCACACGCGCATATTTTATGCAGATTATAGTTTTTTCCTCATAACTAAATCAAAAAGAATTTATTTGTTTGTAAAACGCTACCGTGTATCCGCGATAGTAAAGATTCTACCCTTCAGTAAAGTTTTATTTTTTCTGCCTTTTATACTCATCGCCCCCTTGTCGCCCCCCACAAATTTATCGCCCCCTTTAGAACCCAAATCGCCCACTTGGGGGCGATCGCCTCAGGTTGGGAACCACTGCTCTAGAACTATACATTTCTTTTAATTATGTTTTAGGAATTAGTCGCTGGCCAGTATGACAGTGAGCTATATACTGTACATGGTTTAATGTTAGAAAGTAGAAAAAGAAGAGAGCATCTCTCTGCAGATGATCTCCAAAAAAATAAAGCGATATTAGAGAGTTTTACCAAAGGAAACAATCTTCAGAATTTCGACCAAAATGGAATTGTAAGTTCGTCCGAAGAAGAGCATTTACCCATAACAATACTCGAATTTATTTCATTATAGCCTTTGAGAAGAACCAGTTTAATTCCCCCTCCAGATAAAAAAATTACTTGGGAACAGTATATAAATGCGGAAATGAATAATTATCCAAGACTAGGTAGAGATCTTGTCTATAAAGAATCCACAAAATCGTTCAAAGCTACAATAGCCATGGTAAATATTTGATTAGGTTTTTTGTGAATCTTAGCTTAATTTTTTGTTTTTAGAGTTCTGAATTCCCCCTTTCTGTTGATATGCTATTGAATGTTCTTGAAGTCATAGCTCCGTTCAAACATTTCTCTAAACTAAGAGATTTTATAACCTTGAAACTGCCTACAGGATTTCCCGTTAAAGTGGAAATACCTATTTTGCCTACAGTAACGGCAACGATAACCTTTCAACATTTCGAATTCAGGAAAGACATCTCTCAGAATATGTTCACGATTCCTTCTACCTTTGTCGAAGACCCAGCAAGGTTTGTGGTGAATTGATGTGTCATATAAGGTTTACATTCAATTTAATTTCAGATTTCCGGATTTATGACGCCCTGAACTACTGAACTCTTTGGAGATTGATTATGCCAAAAAGCCTCAATTCCTCCTGCCCTACGATATCCGATTGTTAAGCAACAACAACAACAATGGGGCCAAAGGAAGGCTGTATAAATGTCGGAAATGTATTGGTGATTCTGATGCTTCTTATGTTGATTCTGAGACTATATGTATGGAGTTACCTATGCTTTTCACCTTAGGAAGCATATATTCTTCTAACTGTCTCCTTTATCTGGAATAGAATTGGAGTATAAGATGTTTAAACCATTCTTTTAAATCTAGGGACCAAGAATGTTTCCATGAGGATTCCTCCATTAAAAAATTGCAATTTATGTGTTCTTATATCAATACTCACTTGGTAATGTAATGGATGAGTGTTTCATCAGACAACTTGGTCTCTCCTTCAATAGATGTGGGTGAATCCACTTTAAACTCCTATTTTTCCTGATATGAATCTTTTTGAAGAGTTCAGTATAAATAAATGAATTATTTTGAATACCCATGGATTTAGCTCTAAGTAATTCAAACCATATCACTGTTCTTTTTCAGTTTCAAAGTTCCCCTTATTTATATTTACCGTTTTTCTTAGCTGTGATTTTGTTTTATAATTAACTTATTATTTCCTTCAGTTTGATAGATTTTTGGTATTATTTCTGAAGAAAGCAGGGTAAATATATATGTATGTATATTTTGGCTGTATTGAGACTTTTTGATAGTACATTTTATGTACATGTTTTATGTTTCTGAGGCCTACTCTTAGCTATGATAAGGATTTTTTCATGTTTGATATGTTCGAAGTTTTTATTAACAGTCAATAATAGATTATACTACTCTGAAGTACAATTGAATTCTACTTTATTTATTTGAATTGTTGAGAATGATATTTATGTAATGGAAATTTGATGACACATGATTATATGTATAAAATTCACGAAGAATCATATAAAGAATCTAATGTTTGTTGGTACCGTTTCCTTGTTTCAATTGTTGAATGTAAAAAAACAAGAACATTAAACACTGCTTGATTTAATGATTTTTTATTATTATTTTATTCTTCGAGGTGTGTTCTGTAGTGGTGAATGGTCATCCATGAATTACGTTACACATTATTGGAGGAAGGTATGTGTAACTGGAATGTTAGTAGGGGCAAAGTGGGACAATAGCTTTGTGATATCACATTTTAAGCCGGCTACATATGCTTGGGGAACAGGTGCCAAACATCCAACAAAAATAACAAATACAAGCGTGTAGATGGGTGTTGCCCTGTTAGTATCGCTTGTGTTATTCAGGGGGTGGGAACTCGCCTACTACAAAGATGGTCACGTTTTCCTTCGACGAGCGGCAGAGACATCTTTAGTCATTCCCAAAGCGGATCGGTAAATTAGGACTATTCTTTGACGAGCATGAACTTTCATGTTATCCATAGACTACCTATAGATAGGCAACTCTGGCATGAATTTTGGTCCCGGCTTAGAGCTCAACTTACAGCGCCATCTTTCGTCATCTTAGAGTTGATTACAGATTCCATTCGCACAACGTTCCGTCTCGTGGCGCCCTCTAGTGCATTTTATAAGAGTTATCATAGGATTCCACGCAAGCGCAGGTTGAATCCCATATTTTTATTGGATTTGCAAACAAATACATTTGAAATAACCATAATTCTTTTAATCTGCTGTAGATTGTCACAATTTCAATAAAAAAATATCATTTGATCAGAAAATTGTGACAATTTGCAGCAGATTAAAAGAATTATGGTCATTTCAAATATATCTGCCTTTCAAATCAAAGAACATACTAATCTTTAGAGGATGAAAGGAAATAAACAAAAAAGAAACTTTAGAAATATATATATAATGCAGTAGATAATCAATTTACAAAATTTTCAATATCGAGGGAAAGAATAAACGAACCAACAATAATTATGCAACAATTACTCATCAAGTTATGAAAATACATTGAAAGAATAAATTAGAATATTAGTGACAGATACATCAATTTAAGCATGAAATGCATTAGATTTATACTTTTATGACAGAAACAATTTCTAAAAGTCTATTTTCTTTTAGATACTTTTTCGGATGCCATCTTCATTATTGGATCATAAGATCTCTTGTTTTTTTTTTTCCTGATAAAATTTTATAAATAGTTCTGTCATAAAAGTACAGAAATAATATCATGGCAAAATCAATAAACTTATTAAACTGAAATTCCTTGAATTTGGCGTTTCAACGGTAAATCTCACATATCCGTTGAAGTATTCTAGGAATCTTCTGATAGACGATTTTATGAAACCTACTATAAGTGGAATACCCAAAACTATAATCAATGATCATGAGCAGTTGGTAGAACTATACCTTATCCCCAGTGGGAAACGTTTTTCTGTTTGAATTCATGATCTGACATTTCGACAGAAATTGTGAGGTTATATTTATCTCGCAAGAATTTAAATTATACTCGCAAAGTTAAAATTTTGCCGTGATTTATCGTACATCTTCTTTGTGATGACAATCGGAAATACATTGATGGAAAGATATTCATCATTACTATGTTTCATTTCTTGAATTTATGTCAACGGAATGAATGGAAATAGATATATAATGGGTTGTTTACTATAACGCAAAATAGTGAATACTTTTTTCAAGGATGAATTGTTAAGGAAAATCGGATTTGCGATGCTATAGTCGCAAAATCGGCTGCGACCTTTAAGAAATCTTTGGCTGGCCACCAAGTCGCCTCAATCTTCTGTGTGTGTACCATCTGCCGCTGAAATTGATGCCTCGTAATACTGACTAAACCAATCATACTTACTTCGAAAGACTACAAATTCGTCTTTATACTTATTTCATTCATTCGTCCAAACGAAATATAATACAGAGAGACCGAGAATAGAGGCTATTAGGTCAGGGAAGACGATAACCCAACATGTTGATTTCTGATTTTTAAAATAATTAATTTCTCCGGAACGAGACCGTTATCAGAGAAAAAATTGTACTAATCGATTAAATATTGTGGACTGAATCTTTAAAAATTCACATAAGTTTTCATCACTGAGTCATTCTGAAGTTACATCCCATCAAGGAAAAATTCGAATTTTCGAAAATTAATTTCTCCGGGACGGTTATCAGAAAAAGTTTGCACCAATCGATTCGCTATTAGGGACTGAATCTTTAAAAATATCCGCAAGCGTTTGTACCAATCTATTCATCATTGCCAATTTAATTGAAATACGAGGGCTGATCCCGTTGGTCCGCCCCTGGCCCATTTATAAACCAAAATAATTATTTATTTTCACATAGTATTGTAACCTGGTATGTATAGACTAACGCTACAAACATACAAGTCTGAACATGTTAACGCGTGCCTACTGTAACGTCCGAGGTCGAGAGAGTCACGTATCAGTATCAAAATGGATCGCGTCGAGCAGCGAGCGGTGATTAAATACTTGCGTTTAAAAGAGATGACCCCAACTCAAATTCATCAAGATTTGGTGGATACATTAGGGGAATCTGCAGTATCATATGACATAGTGAAAAGGTGGTGTCGTGAGTTTAAATGTGGTAGACAGTCGTGTATAGACGAACATGCAGGTGGAGCGCCCATAACCGTTACTACCCACGAAAATGTTAAAAAGGTCCATGATCTCGTGTTGCAAGATCGACGTGTGACTATTAGACAATTAGTTGAAGATACTGGTCTCTCATATCATGTGGTACAGAATATACTTACTGCCGAATTAAACATGAAAAAATTGTCGGCGAGATGGGTACCACGAATGTTAACAGATGCACACAAGCAAACTCGAAAAGACATTTGCAGTCGTCTTTTAACGCGGTATAGACACGACAAAGAAAATTTTCTTGCAAGATTGGTGACAATGGATGAGTCCTGGATCTACCATTATGATGTAGAGACCAAAATACAGAGTAAGGAGGTGGACACACCGAGGTTCACCACCGCCGAGAAAATTCAAGATGCAACCTTCAGCAGGGAAGGTCATGCTAACCGTATTTTGGGATGCTGAAGGCGTAATTTTGGTAGATTTTCTGCAGAAGGAGCCACAATTACAGGTGCTTATTATGCCAACTTAATTCCTAAATTACGTGACGCGATAAAAGAAAAACGTCGAGGAACGTTGCGCAAAGGTGTTCTCTTGCATCAGGATAATGCACCCAGTCACAGGTCCGCCATTGCAAGAGCTGCAATAGCTCAAGCAGGTTTCGAATTAGTTGAACATCCACCATATTCGCCAGATTTGGCCCCCAGCGATTACCGTCTGTTCCCAAAACTTAAAGAACACTTGCGTGGTAAACGATTTTCTTCAAATAATGATGTGATATGTGCGGTAAATAACTGGTTTGCAGACGTTGAACAATCTTTTTTCGGGAAGCATTAGAAATGTTAGAACATCGATGGGAAAAATGTGTTAACCTTAATGGAGACTATGTAGAAAATAAAAGTAAAATATTTGCAATTTTTTATTGTGAGTGGGTCAGGGCGGACCAACGGATCAGCCTCGTAAATTATGATACGTATTTTTCATTATATTGCAAAGGGAAAATGGGAAATAGACAATATTTATTCTTCATTGATCCTAAAAAAATTCCATTCTCGATTAATAGAGATGCTCACTATTTGAATAAGCTCTTGCTTAATTATCCCTAATTATCTTCTATTAAAATATGTTATAATGTTCAATATAATGCTATTAATTTTTCTTTAGTACTCGACACATCTGTTCTTCCTCAACTTTTTAATCTAGGCAACCCAACATACCTTATTTTCGATCTAATATTGCTATAAATGAAAATTTGAGGATATTATACTACGTTATTCTTCCGAATGTTATTTTTGGTGTTAAATTCAGGTATAAAAACTGAAATCAACAATGTTTCTAATTCATTGGATAAGCGAAAATAAACACATTTCTATGCCATCTTCACATTTTTCTGCCGCAATGTCAAAAGTCAACAGAAAATTCTCATCTGTGGGCGCCCACTGGGGATAAGGTAAAGTCCAGCCAGCAAATCTTTTCAGCTTTCCATGAGGGTCTATACAATCCATATGAAAATGCTTTATGCAAATAACACTTTTGGATGAATGAAGACATGGATTTCTGATTCTTTCCAACCAAACATTTCTAACACCCTCAACTTGTGTAATGAAAAACCTAGAAAGAAAACAGTGTTAGAAACTGTCCCAAATTTTTACTAATCAGAAATTACTACAGGAATATGAAATTGCTACAGAAAATATTAATTCACAGTACATTTTAGTGAGTTATAAGTTAATCCAAAACTACTACTTATATGAATGCAACACATACCTTTTGACATTACTATCACTGTAGCAATTGGGAACACAGTAAGAATAAACCATTTAAATTAAATTAAATTGAATAAGTTGAAAATGAATAACCCATTTCAGTCAACCAGTTCATGCTCATCATAAAATAGTTTCTTACTCTTCATAAAGTCCACCAAGAGTGAGGTCCGATAAAATCCGTTTTTACCGATCACTACTGAGAAGTCCTAATTTACCGATCCGAGCTTCTAAGATGACAACAGATGTCTCTACCGCTCGTCGAAGAAAAACGTGACCAGCTTTGTAGTAGGCGAGTTCCCACCCCTGATGTTATCTATGCCAATGCCATTTTTTTCCCATGTCGTGTTCTAGGTTTATTCCATACATAGACTACTTATTTTTTATTCAAAAAGTAGTGTTATTCAGATGAAAATAGATAATTATCGACCGATAAGTCTGCTTCCACATGCATATAAATTGCTAACAAAGATCATAACAAACAGGCTTGCCAAAAAATTTGATGACTACCAGCCTTCTGAGCAGGCTGGATTCCGTAAAGGCTTCAGTACAATAGAACATATTCAGTCAATCCGATCATTAGTGGAAAAATGCAACGAATACAATGAACCATTACAACTTGCTTTCATTGACTATAATAAGGCGTTCGATTCCGTGGAACTGTTGGCTATCTTCGAAGCCTTAAACAATGCAAGAGTTGATTCCAGGTATACAGATCTTCTGAAATATATATATAACAACGCAACATCAATAATTAAAATAGCAGAAGATATAGAAACTAATAAAATTTCAATAAGGAGGGAGTTAGGCAAGGTGACACCATCTCCCCAAAACTGTTTACTCTTGCTTTGGAAAACGAATACAATGAACCATTACAACTTGCTTTCATGGACCATAATAAGGCGTTCGATTCCGTGGAACTGTGGGCTATCTTCGAAGCCTTAAACAATGCAAGAGTTGATTCCAGGTATACAGATCTTCTGAAATATATATATAACAACGCAACATCAATAATTAAAATAGCAGAAGATATAGAAACTAATAAAATTTCAATAAGGAGGGGAGTTAGGCAAGGTGACACCATCTCCCCAAAACTGTTTACTCTTGCTTTGGAAAACGTTTTTAAGACACTGGAATGGAACAAAAAAGGCATAGGAATTGACGGGAAATATCTAAGTCATCTCCGCTTTGCGGATGATATTGTGCTCATTAGCCAAGATGTTGATGAATTGCGGGAGATGTTGAACGACCTCAAGGTGGCGTCGGAAAAAATTGGGCTAACCGTGAACCTGACAAAGACAAAAATGATGATACTGTAATACGACTCGACAATCAAGTCATAGAGAATGTGGAAGAATATGTCTACCTGGGACATATTATTAAGTTGGGTAAGGATAATCAAACCGCCGTGATTAACAGGCCAGTCCGACAAACGTGGGCAGCTACAGGTAAACTGTCACATATACTAAAAGATAAAAATATCCCAATAAATTTGAAAAGAAATGTGTTCAATACCTGTATACTTCCTGTTATGACTTACGGAATGGAAACATCTACGCTTACTATCAAAGCAGCTAATAAACTCAGAAAACCGCAGCGGGCCATCGAAAGAATTATGGTAGGAGTAAGTCTTAGGGCCCATATTACCAACACGGAGATAAGACAGAGAACTGGAGTCGAGGATGTCATGGCACGTATAGCTCAGTTAAAATGGAGCTGGGTTCGACATGTCGCCCGTCAGGATGAATCGAGGTGGACAAAGCGCATAGTTCAGTGGAGACCACGACTGCACAAAAGAAGTGTTGGAAGACCGCAGAAACGTTGGATAGATTATATCAAGGAGAGAGTTAGTAGAGTATGGCATCACATGGCACAAGACAAGGAAGCATGGAAACTGGCAGGGGAGGCTTATGTCCAGGAGTGGACTGTGAAGGGCTGTTGAAAGAAGAAGAAGTGTTATTCAGCTAGAGAGGTATTCATTTTCAAGTTATTCAATTTAATTTAATTGAAATGGTTTATTCTTGCTGTGTTCCCAATTGCTACAGTGATAGTAATGTCAAAAGGTATGTGTTACATTCATATAAGTAGTGGTTTAGGATTAACTTATAACTCACTAAAATGTACTGTGAATTAATATTTTCTGTAGCAATTTCATATTCGTGTAGTAATTTCTGATTAGTAAAAATTTGGGACAGTTTCTAACACTGTTTTCTTTCTAGGTTTTTCATTACACAAGTTGAGGATGTTAGAAATGTTTGGTTGGAAAGAATCGGAAATCCATGTCTTCATTCGTACAAAAACGTTATTTCCATAAAGCATTTTCATATGGATTGTATAGACCCACATGGAAAACTAAAAATTTGCCAAGTAATTCGTTCTACTCCCTATCATTATCATTTTTGTAATTTCAATAATCTTTCAGATTATGTAAGCCGCCCTCATAATGATGACATATTTTTTCTACCTTCCAGAACTCCTGAAGAAACTTTGAGGCAACAAGGTATTTATATATAAGTGAACTTCTCATTGTCATTGATTACAGTTTTGGGTATTCCACTAATAGTTGGTTTCATAAAAATCGTTTATCAGAAGATTCCTAGAATACTTAAACGGATATGTGAGATTTACCGTTGAAACGCCAAATTCATGGAATTTCAGTTAATAAGTTTATTGATTTTGCCATGAAATTAATTTTGTACTTTTATGACAGAACTATTAATAAAATTTTATCGGGAAAAAAAAAACAATAAGATCTTATGATCCAATAATGAAGATGGCATCCAAAAAAGTATCTAAAAGAAAAAGAAAATAGACTTTAAGAAATTGTTTCTGTCATAAAAGTATAAATCTGATGCATTTCATGCTCAAATTGATATATTTGTCACTACTATTCTAATTTATTCTTTTAATGTATTTTTCATAACTTGATGAGTAACTGTTGCATAATTATTGTTGGTTCGTTTATTTTTTCCCTCGATATTGAAATTTTTGTAAATTGATTATTTATTGCATGATATATATATTTCTTAAGTTTCTTTTTTTTTTATTTACTTTCATCCTCTAAAGATTAGTATTATGAATAAATCTAACTACAGTCAGAATAACTCCAGGTACAAAGATTTAGCCATTTAATGTGATCATCTAGTAAGGGTAAGACTGTATGTTCAAATAATAATTCAGATTATCGAGATCAGTGAAAAATAGTTGTGAAGCAAATTTGGCAAATAAATCGCAATGGTTGGACCCAAACGATTAACTCTTTATTCAGAGTCTGCAAAAATTATGCGGAAAAGCTTTAGGCAACAAAAACCCTTTGAGATGAATACAATCATACTGAAAGATGAAGTTATTCTTCTTCTTCCGGTGCCTTGTCAGGTACCCCCATTGAACTCTATATGAATACCTGGAACGGCCCCGTCCAAGCAATTAGTTAGCCAAGGGTGAGGCAAGGGGCAGAGAAAACAAGAACGGATACCTCTCCTTGTCATACTCATTGGAAATAACGGAATCGAGTTTGTCTGTTTCAATATTTCGTAATATATATAGACGTTATCTTTGTTCAGGTAAAAGAGTAACCTTCCATTAAACGTAATAGAATAGAAAGATATAGATACCCGTTTGGCACGCCGGTAGCCTAACCCAAAATTTTTGACTCAGTGTTTGGCTAAGATGGGGCCGTTCCAGGTATTTAGAGTTCAATGGGTCCCCTGACGTTGGTAATTACATTGGCGAGTTGATCGCGGTCTTCGGCTAATCTAAACAGTTGTTCTGCACTCTGTATTCCGGTCCATTCCCGAATGTTCTTCAACCATGAAAGCTGTTTCTTCCAACTCCTCGGCGTCCCTCGATTTTTCCTTTCATTATTAGTTGGAGAACTTTGTAACGGTCACCTCTAACAATATGTCCCAAATAAGATATTTTCCTTATTTTGATTGTTACTAGTAGTTCCCGGACAGCATTTGCTCTCTTCAAAACTGCTTCGTTCGTCTGCCTTGCAATCCAAGGTATTCGGAGCATCCTTCTGTGCAACCTCATTTCGAACGCTTCTATACGATTGATAGTCGTCATTTTGAGCGTCCAAACCTCAACTCCATATAACAGCACGGACCAGATGTAACACTTAATCATCCTCTGTCGTAATTTGAGATTTAAGTTATCATTACAAAGCAGGGGTCTCATTTTTTGGAAGGTTGCACGGGCTGCTTCTATCCTGCATTTAATTTCCTTATCTGGGTCGAGTTGTTCGGTAATGTAGCAGCCTAGGTATTTAAAGTGTGAGACTCGTTGCACTTTTTGTCCGTTTATCCATAGACTACCTATAGATAGGCAACTCTGGCATGAATATTGGTCCCGGCTTAGAGCTCAACTTACAGCGCCATCTTTCGTCATCTTAGAGTTGATTACAGATTCCATTCGCACAACGTTCCGTCTCGTATGCGCCCTCTAGTGCATTTTATAAGAGTTATCATAGGATTCCACGCAAGCGCAGGTTGAATCCCATATTTTTATTGGATTTGAAAACAAATACATTTGAAATGACCATAATTCTTTTAATCTGCTGTAGATTGTCACAATTTCAATAAAAAATATCATTTGATCAGAAAATTGTGACAATTTGCAGCAGATTAAAAGAATTATAGTCATTTCAAATATATCTGCCTTTCAAATCAAAGAACATACTAATCTTTAGAGGATGAAAGGAAATAAACAAAAGAAACTTTAGAAATATATATATATAATGCAGTAAATTATCAATTTACAAAAATTTCAATATCGAGGGAAAGAATAAACGAACCAAGAATAATTATAAACAATTACTCATCAAGTTATGAAAATACATTGAAAGAATAAATTAGAATATTAGTGACAGATACATCAATTTAAGCATGAAATGCATTAGATTTATACTTTTATGACAGAAACAATTTCTAAAAGTCTATTTTCTTTTAGATACTTTTTCGGATGCCATCTTCATTATTGGATCATAAGATCTTATTGTTTTTTTTTTTTTCCGATAAAATTTTATAAATAGTTCTGTCATAAAAGTACAGAAATAATATCATGGCAAAATCAATAAACTTATTAACTGAAATTCCTTGAATTTGGCGTTTCAACGGTAAATCTCACATATCCGTTGAAGTATTCTAGGAATCTTCTGATAGACGATTTTTATGAAACCTACTATAAGTGAAATACCCAAAACTATAATCAATGACCATAAGCAGTTCACTTATATATAAATACCTTGTTGCCTCAAAGTTTCTTCAGGAGTTCTGGAGGGTAGACAAAATATGCTCACATAATCTGAAAGATTATTGAAATTACAAAAATGATAATCATAGGGAGTAGAATGAATTACTTGGCAAATGAAGTGTTGGTAGAGCAAATCTTTTCAGCTTTCCATGAGGGTCTATACAATCCATATGAAAATGCTTTATGCAAATAACACTTTTGGATGAATGAAAACATGGATTTCTGATTCTTTCCAACCAAACATTTCTAACACCCTCAACTTGTGTAATGAAAAACCTAGAAAGAAAACAGTGTTAGAAACTGTCCCAAATTTTTACTAATCAGAAATTACTACAGGAATATGAAATTGCTACAGAAAATGTTAATTCACAGTACATTTTTAGTGAGTTATAAGTTAATCCAAAACTACTACTTATATGAATGCAACACATACCTTTTTGACATTACTATCACTGTAGCAATTGGGAACACAGTAAGAATAAACCATTTCAATTAAATTAAATTGAATAAGTTGAAAATGAATAAACCATTTCATTCAACCAGTTCATGCTCATCATAAAATAGTTTCTTACTCTTCATAAAGTCCACCAAGAGTGAGGTCTGATAAAATCCGTTTTTACCGATCACTACTGATAAGTACTAATTTACCGATCCGAGTTTCTAAGACGACAACAGATGTCTCTACCGCTCGTCGAAGAAAAACGTGACCAGCTTTGTAGTAGGCGAGTTCCCACCCCCTGCGTTTATCTGCAAAGAGGCATCAGCATAAGGCTGGCGGCTGAAGACCATAAACTTTGTCTTGGCGACGTTTATTTCCAACCCCCTTTTTGTCCCACCATGTTCACGCAGTTTAGTAGATGTTGGACACTTTGAAGGTTATCACACAGAATGGCTGTATCGTCCGCATAACGGATAGTGTTTATGAGTTCGCCGTTGATCTTCACTCCGTGTTCTTGATCGTGTAACGCCTGTTTGAAAACTCTGTCGGAATAAATGTTGAACAGTAACGGGGAGAGGATGCATCCTTGTCTGACACCACGCTGAATCTGACATTCCTCGGTTAACTCTCCATTCACTCGAACTACTGCTTTTTGCCGCCAGTACAAATTGATGAAGTTATAAGAATCAATAATAATAATAATTTATTGGTCCTTAGAGACAAAATACATGTATAGGACAGGTCAATAGAAAAAAGAAGAAATACATAAACTTAGAATCAGACAAAACTATTCTCTAAAATAATCAACAACAGAATAATAGCACTTGGAACATAACATAATCTTGATAGTCTTCTTGAATTCACTTAATCTTAGACATTTGATATTGCTTGGCAGATGATTGAAAAGCTTGATGCATTGATAGAGTGGCGATAGTTCGAACTTTGACGTATTGTGTACCGGAATGCAAATAATGTGATCACTTCTTGTATTGTATGTATGAAAACTTGAAATATTGGTCATATAATTCTCATTTTCTTTGGCATATACAAGGCACTTGTAGATGTAAAAACATGCCACCGTGAGTATACCACTTTCCACAAAGGTTTGTCGACAGGAAGACCTTGGAGGTATGTTGAAAATCGTACGTAACATTCTTTTCTGTATGTATGTATGTATGTATGTGTATGTATATGTATGTGTACACTTTACACTTTCAAGAACATCCATTTTTCGGGAGAGGGGGAAATATCGTGTAAAGTGTGAACCCTTCAAGTAGAACGCCAAAGCGAATATCTGTGGGTTTGAATAGGTTAGTTAGGTTATTTGAAAAAGTGAAATATAAATAATGTTCGTATAAAATTCATATTGATTTTATTATTACGTTTATTACCAAGTTTTATCAGTAAATAATGCATGGAATAAATGCCTCTCCAAGGATTTCCATTTATTTTCTGTTTGTATCATTGAACTCTATATGAATACCTGGAACGGCCCCATCCAAGCAATTAGTTAGCCAAGGCTGAGGCAAGGGGCAGAGAAAACAAGAACGGATACCTCTCCTTGTCATACTCATTGGAAATAACGGAATCGAGTTTGTCTGTTTCAATATTTCGTAATATATATAGACGTTATCTTTGCTCAGGTAAAAAGAGTAACCTTCCATTAAACGTAATAGAATAGAAAGAGATAGATACCCGTTTGGCACGCCGGTTGCCTAACCCAAAATTTTTGCCTCAGCGTTTGGCTAAGATGGGGCCGTTCCAGGTATTTAGAGTTCAATGGTTTGTATTGCACTGACATGATACCCTGCTTTCTTCATCTCATCGCTGATGATTTTCCACATTTCTTTGAAGTTTTTTATTTTTCTAGACCCAACTAATTCATTTTTTTCTTTATATAATGTAAGAAAAAGCTTTGTATTGGCGTGGTTCCATTGAAATGTATCAGTACAATTTCGTTTTGTGTGATCATTTGTTGTTGTAGGCTTTAATAATATTAATATCTCATCCTTATCTATTGTACATTTGATATTAGGTCCATAAATATCAATTTGTAAAGTGTGAATTTTAAAAGTGAGCCCACCTACAAATTAAAATATTATATACTCTAATATTACACATAAAACAAAAAAATACATACTGTTGGTTTGGCATGTAATGAAACCTCCTTCATCTACAATAACAGATCCATCGGCATTTCTATCGACCATAGCGATTTTCATTCCCTGTATCTCTTCCATTGCGAAAAACTAACAGAAAATTGTTTCAATTCACTTCAGTTTATCGCGACCGCACATAAACAACTCGACTTCGAAGATAACTTTTAAAAGAAATATTACCTTAGGTCCATTATCGATTACCACAAACAGAGCATAGATGATATTAAATATATTAGATATTATTCTTATTCATGTACCATACGGAAGAAGTCGCATTCTGGAAACCGCTATAATTCGTTATAATATTATAACGAAAATAAAAATATAAACATAACCTAAAAGTTCACTTTACACTTCTTTACACCTCCTCCCAAGTGAGTGTAAAAATAGTGTAAAATACGTCATAAAAGTGTAATACACTCTCAAGAAGAACAGCGCATAACCTTACACCTCTACGTGATTTCCGACAAGAAGAACGTGAAAGTGTAAATTTTACACTGAAATGTACAAAGTGTAAGCAAGAAGAACAAACCTATTGTAAGATATATGGCTATAAACAGTACTGTAGTAAATGTCTATAAAAGATCTTAACGGGAGCGTACTCTTCATTCTGCTTATTGCATAGTATGAGCTATTCAGCTTCCTACAAACAGCATCGACGTGCATGCTCCACTTCAAACCCGAGTCAACGTAAATGCCGAGAAACTTGCAAACATCCGCGGATACGATGATATTATCCAAGTGGCGAATGGTCAACTGCTGGCCTCCACCTCTCAGAGTGAAGTGAACACACTGAGTTTTTTCAATATTCAACATCAATAAATTTGAATGACACCACTCAATAAAGCAATGTACCAAGCGATTACATAATGCTTGCAATTCATCAAAACTTCTAGACGAAACTAAAAAGGTGGTGTCGTCAGCAAACAAAATTATTCTACAAATCTTAGTCATAGATAAATTATGACGGAAAAGATCACAGTCAGCCATCATACTTCTCAAATTCTCCGGCAAGTCATTGATGAATAAAAGAATCAGGAGCGGTCCCAGAACCGAGCCCTGAGGAACTCCAATTCTCAAGGTATATTCATCAGATATTTCATCTATAATTTTTACACTCATAGTCCTGCCCTCAAGATAGCTAGACAACCAATTCAGGAACACACCCCTGAAACCCAAATTATAGCATTTATCCAATATAATATATACTATAATATATATATATATATAATATATATAATATAAACTATCAAACGCCCGAGATAAGTCAAAAAACAGTCCCGCGACGTAGGAGCCATCATCAAGACATCGATACAAAAATTCCGCAAAAAAAAATGCTCCAGACTGAGCTGAGCGGCCCGACCGAAACCCATGCTGTGCGTTATCAAGTATATGATATTTCTCCAAATATTTCATCATCCTGTTGAATACTATCTTCTCAAAAACTTTAGAGAAAACACTCCAGATGGTAACTGGTCCGTAGTTTTCTACACTGTGCGCATCGTCTTCAGGGCCGGATTAAGAGGTGTGGGGGCCCCGAGGCAACAAATAAGGGGGGGCCCCCTAGCCTCGAATTATTTTCAAAATAAAATGGATGATCTTTTTGAAGTAGGGTTTTCAATACATAATTTATCGAGAAACCAAGATTCTTTTATTATTTAACAAAAATAGTATGAAAAAACAATAATTGAGTGGCATGAAGGACCGGAACCTACCTAGCTTTTTTGGCTGAAAAATCGTCAATTATTTCAGTAAAATCCAGTTCACGGAGTAAATCGCTCTCAATGCTTAGGAGAGTAAGCTTTGAGAGACGATTTTGTCCCATAGTCGTTCTGAGTCTATTTTTGATGATTTTCATTTTCGAAAATGATCGCTCTCCAGTGCAATTGGATACCATAAGAACCAAATACATTTTCAACGCAATTTCGATGTTTGGGAATGTAGCTCGGACCATAGACTACCTATAGATAGGCAACTCTGGCATGTATATTGGTCCCGGCTTAGAGCTCAACTTACAGCGCCATCTTTCGTCATCTTAGAGTTGATTACAGATTCCATTCGCACAACGTTCCGTCTCGTGGCGCCCTCTAGTGCATTTTATAGGAGTTATCATAGGATTCCACGCAAGCGCAGGTTGAATCCCATATTTTTATTGAAATGAAAACAAATACATTTGAAATGACCATAATTCTTTCAATCTGCTGTATATTGTCACAATTTCAATAAAAAATATCATTTGATCAGAAAATTGTGACAATTTGCAGCAGATTAAAAGAATTATGGTCATTTCAAATATATCTGCCTTTCAAATCAAAGAACATACTAATCTTTAGAGGATGAAAGGAAATAAACAAAAAAGAAACTTAAGAAATATATATATAATGCAGTAAATAATCAATTTACAAAAATTTCAATATCGAGGAAAGAATAAACGAACCAAGAATAATTATGCAACAATTACTCATCAAGTTATGAAAATACATTGAAAGAATAAATTAGAATATTAGTGACAGATACATCAATTTAAGCATGAAATGCATTAGATTTATACTTTTATGACAGAAACAATTTCTAAAAGTCTATTTTCTTTTAGATACTTTTTCGGATGCCATCTTCATTATTGGATCATAAGATCTTATTGTTTTTTTTCCCGATAAAATTTTATAAATAGTTCTGTCATAAAAGTACAGAAATAATATCATGGCAAAATCAATAAACTTATTAACTGAAATTCCTTGAATTTGGCGTTTCAACGGTAAATCTCACATATCCGTTGAAGTATTCTAGGAATCTTCTGATAGACGATTTTATGAAACCTACTATAAGTGGAATACCCAAAACTATAATCAATGACCATGAGCAGTTCACTTATATATAAATACCTTGTTGCCTCAAAGTTTCTTCAGGAGTTCTGGAGGGTAGACAAAATATGCTTACATAATTGTAAGCATATAATAATAATAAGATTATTGAAATTACAAAATGATAATCATAGGGAGTAGAATGAATTACTTGGCAAATTAAGTGTTGGTAGAGCAAATCTTTTCAGCTTTCCATGAGGGTCTATACAATCCATATGAAAATGCTTTATGCAAATAACACTTTTGGATGAATGAAAACATGGATTTCTGATTCTTTCCAACCAAACATTTCTAACACCCTCAACTTGTGTAATGAAAAACCTAGAAAGAAAACAGTGTTAGAAACTGTCCCAAATTTTTACTAATCAGAAATTACTACAGGAATATGAAATTGCTACAGAAAATATTAATTCACAGTACATTTTTAGTGAGTTATAAGTTAATCCAAAACTACTACTTATATGAATGCAACACATACCTTTTGACATTACTATCACTGTAGCAATTGGGAACACAGTAAGAATAAACCATTTAAATTAAATTAAATTGAATAAGTTGAAAATGAATAAACCATTTCAGTCAACCAGTTCATGCTCATCATAAAATAGTAAAATAGTTTCTTACTCTTCATAAAGTCCACCAAGAGTGAGGTATGATAAAATCCGTTTTTACCGATCACTACTGAGAAGTACTAATTTACCGATCCGAGCTTCTAAGATAACAACAGATGTCTCTACCGCTCGTCGAAGAAAAACGTGACCAGCTTTGTAGTAGGCGAGTTCCCACTCCCTGGCTCGGACACGCGTATTATGCCTAACGCTTCGGTTACGTAAAATTGAACAGTGGGCCGCCATACGCCTGCCTGAGAGTGAGCGCTTGCGCGGCACGTTTAATTCGTTTACGTTCACTCATCGAATACCACAACAGAAATTATTGTAGAGTAGAAGACTTTCGTCTTTTTTTTTTTCATCATGATTTAATTACATT
The DNA here is from genome assembly GCA_030674115.1 of Micraspis discolor. Classification (NCBI taxonomy): domain Eukaryota; kingdom Metazoa; phylum Arthropoda; class Insecta; order Coleoptera; family Coccinellidae; genus Micraspis; species Micraspis discolor. Next base: position 76,032 of record JARTUT010001351.1, on the reverse strand, counting down.
ATAAAAATATTGAAGGAAAATTTTTTACTAGTGTTTCCTAGTTGAAATTTAAAATTTTTCCGAATTTTCTTGAGTGGTGGCCCATTTTTGTGGGGGCCCCTATTTTTGGAGGCCTCCGGGCAGTTGCCCTGTTGCTCCCCCCTAAATCCGGCCCTGATCGTCTTTCTTGTAGACCGGTATAACAATTGCCCTCTTGAGAATGCTCGGAAAAACGCCAGAACTTATCGAAAGATTGATCACATGAGCCATATGCGGGGCAATATCGGTAGCAATCAACTTCAAAATACGACACGAAATAGAATCTACTATATTTCGCTACTCCTTTTATTCTTCAGAGACTTAATAGTTTCAAGGATTTCAATCTCTAAAACAGGAAGAAAGAAAAAATTAGTATTTAATACTTTTGAAGCAGTATATATTTGATAAGAGGTATATTGAACCATGCAATAACTGTGGAGGTAATTCTAGACTAATTAAAGCACAAGGCAATATATTTCAGCTTATGCGTGGCTACGGTACTGGTGACTTATTGGAGATCCATGCTAGGGCCAGGAGACCTTGAGTAAATTGTGTTACTCCGGAGTAACAACATTCTCTCATTATGGATAACAAGCATTAAGGTAGTTATCATCAAAACATTGTGATTACATAAAATCATCATAGCATTATGGGAACAACTTCGATAATATGGAATAAGCAATAATTATAGTTATGGTGACAACTTCAATAAAATACAATAAGCAACAATAACAGTTTTATTGTTCCCAGGGAATGCGATGGCTCGCATCACCTATGAATATTGTATGAGCCAAGGCAGGAGTAAGACGGGAAAGGTCATGGAGCTCCAGCGGTGGCTATTCTAAAAATGCAAGAAAAAGTATATTCACTATGCCTTATAGCCATGAATGGTATGGATCCTGACCATTCCGATCCAGGATCTAAGAAATCTTATACAGTAACTAGCAAACCCGGCGAACTCCGTTTCGCCACCAGATGGCTTCCTTTTATATAACATTTCGTTTGGTGATTAAAAGATGAAGAAAAATTTTTTGTTTGTTTTATATTTGAGAAGGAAAAATTTTATTCCATTTCACAACAGTAATGAATTCATTTCTATTACAAAAATGAAGTGTTATTTATTTGAACTTCTCTAAGTAAATGAAAGTGAACCCAAAGTAAATACTGAATCGAAGCGTTATACGTGTTCGCAAATTATCCGTTTCATTGAAGTGCTCTTTGGTAAATCACATTTTTTTTGTCTGACGTTAACACAAACAAAGCGGATGGTTTTCCAATTCGTGAACACCCAACGAACTGCCCATGTGAAAAACAAAGATTTCCTAAATTTATCCCGCAAACACTAAGCGATTGGCCTTGCGACATGTTAATTGCCATTGCGAACTGGAAATTACAATCGTTTGATGTCAAATGGAAGATCAGTCGGAATCAGTAGTATTCGAGGAATACATACATTTTCACCTGTGTACTTTCCGTTAATAATGGTTGCCCCAATCAAATTCGTCATAAGTCTTTTTACAGAAAGTCGAGTACCGTTGCAAAGTCGCGGTGGATTCGAATTACGCAATATCATAATAACTGTACCAACTTTGAGTTGCAAGTTATGTGGTGGAAATCCTGGTAACTTCAGAGAGTTAAAAAACTCCGTTGGATAACTTAATACATCATCGGGATTTGTTATGGAATCAACGGATTTGTATGTCACCAAATCGCCAGCAATTTTTGATTGAATGGTGAAATTCAGAGAATGTACATCATTATTCTTTGCGGCAAGAATTGCTCGTTGACTTAACCAATCATAATTCTGATAATTCTCACTAATGTTTGGGAAAACATTTTCACTAAGAGGTACTTTTTCATGTCCAACAGCTGACAATTGTTTGGAAAATTGTGCAGCACTGATCATTTTGAAGTTGAACTCTCATATTAGTGGTTAGCGATAATATTTTTACGTTATTCCATAAAGGTGATGCCTTCAGGCAAGCATCCAATTTATCCGCAGGTGTTCCACGGGAATTACTGGCAACGTCTGCCTGTAATCGCCTGCCAACAATATCATCAAGCCGCCAAAGATGTTGTTATTTCGCCGAAGATCCTTCAGTGTGATGATAAGTGCTTCAAGTGATTTCTTATGTGCCATTGCGCACTCATCCCAAACAATGGGCTTGCATTGCATCAACAATTTTTCCATTGCAATGGAAAAATTGCATGTTGGAGTATCAATTGTGTGTAAAGTGAGTGGCAATTTAAGCGCGGAATGCAGTACGACCGTCATCTAGAAAAGACGCCGTAGTCGCATCAAACAATGTATCACACACCGGCGCCATCTACTTAAAATATTGATTTGTAGTACATGCTATGTATCAGAGATGGCGCTGTATGCGAAATTTTTTTTCCCGCGAATCTGTTGAATTTTTCCTGACTTTTCTTTGCTATAAACCTCACCGAGCCTGAGACCTTTCCAACGAATGCAAAACCGATGTTCATGCGTTCTGGTGTTATAGCGTCAGGAAGGAAAGCCCGACTCATCTTTATATAACAGATATAGGAATGGTCCACAATTCCAAAACCCCAAAAAAAGAAATATTATGTAATAAAAACAGCAAGTTGAGAATGAAGTGCTCTCATTACTACGTTCAGAAACTCGACGAATTGATAGGGACGAAAACATTTGAATAAATAATCGAAAGTACTCTCACCACTTGGTAGACCAATGAAACATAAATAAGTAACCGTAAGGGAACACAGATATAAATGACAGTGAGAAAACAGATATACATTACAATAAAACTACCCAAAGAAACACCTAAGCTATTCTACTGTATGTTTCTATCGTTGAATAATAATACATCATAGATTTCAACAAGTTAAGCTGTAATATAAAGTATTACTACAGATTAATTTACATGGTTAGCTGAGAACATTCAGGAATTCTTGTTTTTTTTGTTTTCTTGGCCTTTCAACTGAAATTAATTGATTCTGAAAAAATACGAAATATGACCATTCTTAGTGCTGGCCCGGTTTTCATAATTATGCTTTTAGGAAACCTTAAATCAGCGTATACAGGGTCTTTCACGAGGAACCTCACCCATATTTATACGGAAAACTACTGAACGTATTTTAATGAAATTCAGCACTTATAAGTATTTCAGGATGCTGATGAAATCTACAATATTTTCGAGGCATGAGCACCTCCGATTTTTCCGGAAATGACGTCAACTTCCGTTTTTCAAATTACAAAACCATTTTTTTATTGCAGAAATAGATTCCTTAGAAAATTTCAAGTTATTTTGATGTAACATTTTTCAGTTTTGGTTGAAAAATTCTCTCTGAGCGGGAAAATTCGGAAAAAAAAATGGAAAATAAAGCTCCACTGAAACAAGAATAACTTCGAGGTTTTTGGATGGAAAATTTTCATTTTTGGGATTTTTCAAGATGTAAGATTGATGTATCCACTTTAAAAATCGAAATCGCGATTCATGATACAGGGGTTGAAAAAATCGCTTTTAAAGTTAGGGATGACAAAATCGTGAAAAATCAATTTTTTCAAATTAGAACCCCATTTTTTTATGGCAGATATTGAATCTACGTTAAAAAATAATGTGAGTGTATGCATCACACCCCTGCCCTAAAGTGGATATCTTCTGAGTTATTCACAAAAAACTGTTTTTCGTCTTGAATTTTCAGCTATTTCTTCTCCCTTCACGCCAAAAAGATGAAATTTTCAGGAAGTGTTATTTGAACCATGCTGTAGATTTTTCACCCCTTCTTGAAACCGACTACAAGTTACTATTAGGAGAACCATGGCAAACTCTCGCAGTTATAACTAGAGAAGATGCTCAAAGACCGTTAATTTCTAGACATTTATTTATACGTCTCAGGAATGCTTCGTGCGTTGCTCTTCTTATTTCATCGGGAGGAAGAGATCTGCAAAAGTGTTTAAAAACCAAATTGGTAAGTTTTTGCATATGGTTCATACGGAATTATTTATTTATCACTGGAGAGAAAACCGATGGCCGATTAGTTGAAATAAAGAGGTTTCCGATACAAATTCGAATCCAAATTCGCCATCTATTTAGGAACAACCTGTAACTTTTTTCTCTTGCATATTAGGGTAGTAAAATCTAAAACATGGTTCAAATAACAGTTCCTGAAAATTTCATCTTTTTGGCGTGAAGGGAAAAGAAATAGCTGAAAATTCAAGACGAAAACAGTTTTTTTGTGAATAACTCAGAAAATATCCACTTCAGGGCGAGGGTGTGATGCATACACTCACATTATTTTTTAACGTAGATTCAATATGTGCCATAAAAAAAAGGGGTTCTAATTTGAAAAAGTTGATTTTTCACGATTTTGTCATTCCTAACTTTGAAAGCGATTTTTTCACCCCCTGTATCATAAATCACGATTTCGATTTTTAAAGTGGATACATCAATGTTACATCTTGAAAAATCCCAAAAATGAAAATTTACCATCCAAAAACCTCGAAGTTATTCTTGTTTCAGCGGAGCTCTATTTTCGATTTTTTTTTCGAATTTTCCCGCTCAGAGAGAATTTTCCAACCGAAACTGAAAAATGTTACATCAAAATAAGTTGAAATTTTCTAAGGAATCTATTTCTGCCATAAAAAAATACTGTTGTAATTTGAAAAACGGAAGTTGACGTCATTTCCGGAAAAATCGGAGGTGCTCATGCCTTGAAAATATTTTAGATTTCATCAGCACCGTGAAATACTCATAAGTGCTGAATTTCATGAAAATACGTTCAGTAGTTTCGCGTATAAATATGGGTGAGGTTCCTCGTGAAAGACCCTGTATAGAATGAAGATGGTAAGGATATTGTCGAATATTAATGTCGAATCCGTGGATTTGTTTTGTTTCATGTTCCCTTGAGTTTACGTACACATTATTTCGTTTTTCTTATTTGATAGTTATCAAATGATTAACACTGAATGTCATCCATTCGGTTCATTTTCCTTTAGTGCGTTTATTTCGTACAATTCAGTCAGCTTTACAATATGTCCTTTATTTATTCATCCTCGTTATTTTTAATTTTTAAATTGACAATAGAGACCAACTGACAATGTGAGTAGCTTCCGATTATTGTATGTAATTGTGTGATAAATTCAAAGATATTTTTAAGCATATTTATTACTTTATCAGTCTAATTAATGTTTTTATTCAATTCTGTTCTCTGGTTCTTTGAATCTTTGTTTGTTTTTACTGTTAAGTTATCATTTATTTTAGAGCCCTGAGGATGATTTTAGAATAAATCGAAACGTCGGCATTTTGTCTTATTGATTCTCTGAAAAATTTTTGACCGAAAAGAAACCTCTAAGCATTTGTTCACATTGATACCAAGGTCATCAAAATATCAAAATTATCAATCGAGGGAAGTAACCACGGACTCGGGGATGGATGATACTACTAGTTTCTTCGAACACATAAAGGAGACGTATGGGAATGATATATTCAAGGATCTAAAATCTTGGCTGTGTTTGAATAGGAAGCTGGCACATTATATAAATCACAAAAAATTTCTTTTGACATGTAAGAACCAAGCTGTGTTTCCTAATCACATATTGAAAATTCCGAAATGCACCCTCGCCTTCATGACGGACTCAGACAGCCCCTTCAGGAATAGATGTAACAGAGTGATTGACGATTTCAAGAGAAAGCTTTTGAATTTGGAGGTTGGTTTTCTTGAGCGACGTCTTGAGACAGTTAAAACAAGACTTTTGTAGTCACTACCGGAAGAAATTTACAACAGATTTAATAATCACCAAATAATTTTTCACAAAAAGAATTTTCTGTCGTGAAAAAAGACAAATACGTAAACTCACAAATTTAAGGTTGTCCCAATTACCTAATAATGAATTCGATGGAGACCAGGGGGTGCAACGAACGATGGAAATCGAGAAACACATGCGACGTACGTCCCCACCCCAATTGTCAATGCGAAATGTCAAAAGCGTATGTCTTCACTAACTACATATCATAGGTGGGAAAAATATTGATGTTCAGTTAAATTTGTGTGTTCGTCGTGAAGAAGTGTTCTATTGAATATTCATTCGTATTATCGAGTAAATAATTAATAATTAATGTTTTTTTTCAGGTATTGCCGGATGTTCCATAGTCAGGTAAAGTTATAAAAGAGGATTTGCGTGCATAAATTCTAATAAGTAAAAAAAAAATTTAATTCTGCAAATTTTCGAGTTGACGTACATTATTGTAATATCAAATTTTAAAAAATACCCATTTTGTCTGCTTCATCATTTCGTAAAGAAATTAAATATTCATGCAAGTCTCCTTCATGCAGAAATTCTTATTATTCGAGCTCACCATCTGATTTTCAAAACAAAAATCCTCTTCTTTCAACTATTTGGAAAGAGAAATGCAAAATAAGCCCTACAAAAAATGTTTCAAATTATCGTATTTGTATTGATCATTTTTCAAACAATGATTTTTCAGGTCCTTTTATGCATCGCTTTTTGACTAACAATGCAGTACCTCAATCACCTCTTAAGATTATTCCGAATGTTGGTCATAATATGAACAACTTGCAGCCAATACTTTTATTCCCTGAGAAACCATCTGAAGTTAACACTTCTTCTGATCAAAATTGCCTTTCTATTGTTAATTCAACAGATGATCCATCTTGTAGTCTATTATCTCCTACATCATTATTGGTATCGGATAATTCCAGGGAAACTGAAACTCTGATCTCAAATTTGTCTATTCCCAAATATTGCAATAATGGACCGTCAACATCGAATGATGATCTCCATTCCCCTGAATCATGCTCCCAAAGTTCTACTTGTTCCAAGGCAGCTCCTGAAATGGATCCTTATGCATTCCTTAATGAAAAAAAACTGGTATTCTTAGTAGAGTAGGTTTGAATATTTCCCAATTATCACCTGAGCAAGTGACTATGTACAAAATTCATAGAAATTCTTCTTCAAAATTATCTAAATTAAAATCTTTACTGAAAAATCAAAAACCTACATAAGTGTTCTGAAAATTTGTATAATGATGGAAGGTTTCAATTAATAAAAGAAAATTTAAATAATGTTACAAAAGAATTCATTAAGTCTCAATTAAGAAATTTTGATAAAAGTCCTAATAATCGTAGATGGACTTCTTCAGATAAAGCTTTTGCTCTTTCAATTTACAAAAGAAGTCCTAAATTATATAGATATTTGAGAGCGTTTTTTCAGTTGCCATCCATAAGAACCCTCAAAAAAATTTTAAATTCAGTGCCTTTTGATGGAGGAATCATAAAACCTGTCTTGGAACATTTAAAACTTCAAGCTGAAAGTATGGATGAGCTTGATCGTTGCTGTACCTCATGTTTGATGAGATGGCTTTAAGCAGTGGGCTGCATTATGAGACTAAAAAACAACGAAAATGTGGATTCGTTGATTTAGGTCCACTAGGTCGAACATCTGCTCAGGCTAATCATGCTTTAGTGTTTATGATTCGGGAATGAGAAAATCATACAAAATGCCTGTTGCATATTTTTTTGCAAGGGACACTGTCAAAACTGCGGATCTTAAGCAATTAATTGTCATGATTATTGCAGAGCTGCAAAAGGTAGGGATGAAGGTCTGTGCTACAGTATGTGACCAAGGTAGTACTAATAGAGCTGCTATTAGTTCTTTGACTCAAACGCATACTGACGACAAACCTTCTCCTTACCATTTTGTTGTTAATGGTGAAACAGTAATGACATTGTTCGATGTTCCTCATCTCCTCAAGAACACAAGAAATGCCTTAATAAATTGCAGAATCAAATTTGACAATGGAAAGTTAGCTTCAATGGATCATATCCATCAAGCCTTTCTTATTGATAACAACAAACGGACGTACAAATGTTTGGGAAAACTGAAGGAGAGTGACTTTGATTTCAAAAATAATAGTTTCATGAAAATGAAGGTGAACGTTGCTGCGAAACAACTGAGCAACACTGTGGCTGCAGGTATAGAAACTTTTGTTGGGTCCGGACATCTGTCAAATGAAGCCTTACATACCGCAGAATTTTGCCATATTATGGACAATTTATTTGATTCAATGAACGGATATCAGTTGAATGATGACAGAGGAAAAAATTTCGTTGTGCATTGTCTGAAAAATCAGCTCATCTGAAATTCTGGTCCGACATATTGCCTAAAATTTATAAATGGAAAATTTTAGAAAAAAAATGGGACAGTAAGAAATAATTTCAAATTTGTAGAAGGATGGCAGGTCACTTTACGGGCAACAATCTTATTGTGGGAAAATTTGAGATCTAAAGGATTTAAATTTTTAAATATGAGAAACATTAATCAGGATCCCATTGAAAATTTATTTGGTCAAATCAGGCAACATGGTGTTTTCAATACAAATCCCAGCTGTCTTCAATTCGTTGCAGCTTTAAAAACAGTGATAGTAAGTAATTTGAGTGCTCCAATTCACAGATCTTCGAATTGTGATGAAGATTTTTGTGAATCATTAGGAAATTTTGGGAAATTTTTAGAAAAATATTCTAACTTCAATCAAAATTATGATCAAAGGAATGACGATGAAGTTTTCATACCTGATGATGATGATAATGCCAATGAAGTTTTCGAAGAAAATTTTGCAACTCCCTATGTAGCAGGGTATATTTTGAAAAAATTCAAATCTAATTGTTCGGAATGTCAAGGTAGTTTAAAATGTGAGGAAGTATCTTATGAATATTTATACGTCACGTTTAAGGAAAATGATGAAACCACTAGACTAAATTATGCAAGTAAAAATTAATTTTGTTGAAGCCGTGCACATCAAGTTTTATCAATTTCTTGATAAATATGGACACTGTGACGGAATAGAAGATAAATTTTTGAAAAATATAGCTACGATTTTTCTAAATTTGAATTTTGCAAACATCATGAAACTTATAAGGAAATTTTAGGATTAAATTTAAAATTACTAATTTATAAATACTTGAAAGATAATAATAATTTCATAAAAGGGCCGAGTAGAGCAAATTCTCGAAAACGTAAAATCTTTCTGGGCAGTAAAATTGCTGTAGACAAAAAAGTTAAATTGGGATGTTCATCGTTTTCCGAATGAATTTATTCAATTTATGCACGCATTTCTTTTGATTCAGGGTCTTTCAGCTGTTCCTGATGGATTGAAACCAACGGTTCTGTGATAGATAAATTATGTGATAGAATTTTATTTATTTTTGTTTAATGTATTCATAACACAAATTGCTGTTAACGTTAATGTGATAGAATTTTTGTTTTTGTTTATATATTTGTATATTTATTTAGTTGAATTTTTAAGATTTATGTTAACGTTAATACGGTGTTATGGGATAGAATATGTTTTTTTTTTCAGAGTTTATATTTATTTTTTTCGGATATATATTTTGTTTTATGTGACCTGTGGTTGGTCACAAAATTTAGTTATTATCAATTGATTGATTTACCTATATTAAATAGGTACACACTTGTAAAATTGTGAGACAATAATTAATTTTTTTACTTTGTGATATTACATGTAACTATCAAATAAAACAGTGATTACGAAATATTTGTTTTTTTTTCCGAGTTTTTCATATTAATTTATTTCAAATCAATATGCCTCGGCTTAGAGGAGCCGCTATCGAAACCATAAAATAAATTATTAAAACCACAGAATGTTGAAAACCTAACCTCTAATTCCGTAAAATAGGTAGCAAGCCTCCTTCCCCTTAAATCAGGAATGGAATTTCCCCACCCCAATTGTCAATTCAAACGTCAACGGTGTTTCCGAGAATTAGTATGCCGGTTGCATTTCTTATATTTGATGTTCTGTGATGGAGACCACAAACCTGACTCACATACAGGATGGTTCAAAAATCTCTCTGAGGTTCCTATTCCTGTTAATGTTCAATATCTTCTGAGTTTTGGGGAGAAATACAACTTACCCTACAATAAATATAAACCACCCCATTACAACAACTGTTGATTGATGCAGAGTTCTGTTTAAGTTCTCGGACAAATGAGATGGACATCATAGAAAAACGAAATAAATTCATCAACATCACCACAAACTATCTTAACAACTTACTAGTTCATCGTGGTTCTACTACACAACCCAGATTTATTCGGTTTCTGACTAAATGCATAATAGAGACTAGGGATGTTACGGAGCTTCGACTTCGACTCCGATAAGTCGGAACTTCCGATTTTTATCACACCTTCGGTTCCGAAACTTGCAAACCGGAGGTTATAATCGGAGGTCTTAATCGGAGGACGATACAATAGCGGCGTACGTCGACTGTTATAAGCAAGTTCCTACGTGTTGCGCTGGGAATCCTCCTGATTCCCGCTACGCGATCTATCGTCATCTTTTCACTTAGTGTTAGTTTGATACGGACACGTTCAAGTTATAGATATTTGTTTTGAATTTTGTGGTTCAATATCAAAAAACGTGATCTTTTTCGTCTGACCCGCCTCCAGTTCCAACTTCGCATTGGGTTACGACTCCGATAAATGGAATTCAAAACTCCGACTCCGCATTCGGTTCCGTAAGTAATTACCTCCGTTACATCCCTAATAGAGACTAAACAATTTTGTGAGAACATAGTGAATTATTAGTCCTTAAGGCTGATAAAGGTAATATCACGGTTATTATGTCAGTGGATCTATACAATGAAAAAGCACTGTGATAATCTCACTTGTTGGCACTTAAAGTTAATCTCATATTTCGGAGATTAGGGTTGGAAAGTAAGGGCCGAATAGACGTAGAACAACTACCATGGTGTTTTCCTTTCCAACCCTAATCTCCGAAATATGAGATTAACTTTAAGTGCCAACAAGTGAGATTATCACATGGCGATCCTGCCAGGATCGCCATTCTTATTTGATAGTTTTCAAATGATTAACACTGAATGTCATCCATCCGGTTCATTTTCCTTTAGTGCGTTTATTTCGTACAATTCAGTCAGCTTTACAAGATGTCCTTTATTTATTCATCCTCGTTATTTTTAATTTTTAAATTGACAATAGAGACCAACTGACAATGTGAGTAGCTTCCGATTATTGTATGTAATTGTGTGATAAATTCAAAGATATTTTTAAGCATATTTATTACTTTATCAGTCTAATTAATGTTTTTATTCAATTCTGTTCTCTGGTTCTTTGAATCTTTGTTTGTTTTAACTGTTAAGTTATCATTTATTTTAGAGCCCTGAGGATGATTTTAGAATAAATCGAAACGTCGGCATTTTGTCATATTGATTCTCTGAAAAATTTTTGACCGAAAAGAAACCTCTAAGCATTTATTCACATTGATACCAAGGTCATCAAAATTATTAATGTCGAATGTTGACAACTTTTTCAGAAACATTGATGAATTACTCATTTTTTTATTTAGGTATAGCCACAGTATAGTTAATACATATTATTATATGTTTAATATATTATAATATTAATTAAATTAAAATTAATATATTATTAATTCATTTTTAAAATCTTTTTCTGGTCTATGATCTTCAGCTACTTATGCATGAGTCCGCCACAGTTCAGTTCATATCTAATATTGTAAGCCAAAAGTTCAAAAGAATATATATATATAGTTCATATCTTCGAGAGTATGACTACTGACTACTGGGTGGTGTCTATACTGTGGTTTAGCTCACATCAGAGTACATAAAATGATATGATATTGATAATAGGGTACTATTGTAGATATAAATACATAAAATCTCCATTATGTGGAGAATTTCAACTATAATTGAGCAAAATCAGAAAAGCATTAACGTGTTTCCAGTTGAAGAAAACGAATTAGTTCATAATTGAATAAACTATTTTCAAATTTCTCATTGTAAAATTGGAGTTAATGAAAAAAATCAGACTGCTGCTTATTTCCCTCTAAAGTTTACCGATTTCTGGTAGACATTTCTGCTGATATAGTGTTCGGTTGGCAACGCTGATCATAAGACATTACACTTTTGACAGATATTTTGGATGGACGGAGAGTTGCCTGAAAATTCCTAACCGACGAGTCATTCAAAGTTCATAGCACAGAATCGAGAGTGATTTGCGTTCGCTATCTCGAACAAAGGAAAAGCCTAATATGCTTCCTCCTGTGAATTATTTCCTCTATGAGTATCACACTAGTGCTAGGTAGTACAGTCTTAAAATTGAGATTGTAAGAGGTGCCTTGTTTTTGTACTGAAGCGGTACATTGAACCACTTCAAATGAGGCGAGGGGTCTGGCCGTTCATGACGCGATACGATGTCGGGACAAAATTTGTACTAGTATAGACGACTGGTTATTGAGGCGATGTAGCGTAGCGAGGGCGTGGTAGGTAAGAACTAGAAACGTTGATGGTCTGTCTCACTTCAAATATGTCGATGCAAAATGACAGGAACTATCGACAGAATTGAAGTAATTAAAGAGGCAAAATTTAGGATGCAAATTAATTGTTACTGTTTTATCAAGTGGTGAGAGCACTTTCGTTTATTTATTTATATGATCTCGTACTGGTATATATTTATCTCTATGCTCGTATTACATGATATTTTCCATATTGTTGTATGAGATTTCTTAGCTACCTGGATCGAAGGCCTTGAAGGTTAGATTTTAAGGCCATAAGGTAGGAACCGTTATCATCATGTACTATAAGGCATGAGAGAATATACCTTTTTATCGACGCTATACTTTCTTCAATTTTTCAGAGCCGCCGCTGGAACTCCATGACCTTAACCGTGTTCCCAGTTCCTTAGCTCATATAATATTTATAGTTATGGCTCACATACCCTGGGGCCGTGACTATGGCGATGGTCATAATTAGTCGTTTACATATTTACCATGATTATTCTCCTTGTTGTATTATTGAAGTTTACATATTTGCCATGATTATTAATTCTTGTTACATTATGGAAGGGCCATATTTACCATGCATATTATTCTCTTTGCATTATGGAAATTGCTCTGATTATCTGATTACTGTCTGTTCTGCATTGTTATAGTTTCTTCACAGTTTTGAATGATTGTTTGGGTTATTACCATCCTCTATTGTGGATGTAATGTTTTCCGACGTTTCGATAGACATCTTCTATCTTTACCAAGGAGGAAAAGTAAAAAACCTTTTGAAAATTATCAATTTTCAAAAAGTCAATATTGACAGAAGTCATGAAAGAAAATGAACGATGTTATATACTCATCTGTGATATGATGATCTTTTTAAGTTGGATCGAACTATCGGCGTCCAAACTTCTGGCAGATAATAATAATAAGCCTAATAATGAGACACAAAGAACAAAGAACTGCATATATGAATTACCTTGCGAGTGCGGAAGATCTTACATTGGAGAAACTAAACGCCCCCTGAATGTACGAATAAAAGAACATCAGAAGCTTCTACGAGTACTAGATAGCGACAAATCCAGGTTGTTCCAACATGCTGTAGATGAGAATCATCGTATAAAGTGGGATGAAGCATCTATAATATCCAAAGAAGAAAAAATTGCAAGAAGAAAAATCAAAGAAGCAGCATTCATGAAAATAACACCTGATTCCATAAGTGCTCCATCTATAGATCTGCCAGAAGTTTGGACGCCGATAGTTCGATACAACTTAAAACAGATGACTATATAACATCGTTCATTTTCTTTCATGACTTCTGTCAATATTGACTTTTTGAAAATTGATAATTTTCGAAAGGTTTTTTACTTTTCCTCCTTGATAAAGATAGAAGATGTCTATCGAAACGTCGGAAAACATTACATCCACAATTGATGATGGTAATAACCCAAACAATCACTCAACACGACCTCCATCATCAACAATATCTCGTCATCAACTTCCTCAGAGTTGTTATACTTGCCTTTGCTAGCCGTTAATGATTAACCATTTAGTTTAAAACAAGTGTCCTAACATCACCTAACATAAGGGGTGTTATGCCTGAGGCTTCCCCCATATTTTTTTCAGAATCTGAATATCTCACATCTTTGTTTCCCAATTATTTTCACTAATCTCAATTATCACAATTTGGATTATTACTTAAACATAACGTAGAGTCCTACCCTTGCTAGACGATCACATTAAATGGCCAAGTAGCTGTATCTGGATTCAGTCAGACTCCAGTGTTGTAGTTAGTTTTAAAAAAAATATTTGGTATCCTTTTCGAAAGAAAAAGTGGCAAATGTTACAAACGATATGTAGAGGCACTCTGTCAGCGGCAGGGGAGTGTATAGGGATCTCTTGGCGGCACTCTATATAGCCACGCATAGCTTAATTCACAGCGCTTCGGTGGCCTAGAGGTTACCGCTCAAGTTTCACACTGACTAGGTGCCGGGTTCAACTCCCGGCGGCTCCCTCAAACTTCTAAGCCCTGCGTCTATGGCATGGCGCACACAAGCCATACTGATGAGTCCCAATGTGTGCGCCAGGGACGAAACGCATAAGTAGGGATAACTTACGATCCTACAGATATATTGCGATGAACATTCTTGGAGAAAATTTCATGGATAAACCCAAATAAAGGTTACACAAAAAACTTCGTTGTCTGGGCAACATCACTAATTGTTCAAATTGTGTTATTGATATTTACAAATAATTTTCCCATTCTCGTATTGAAATTACATAAATAATAAATCTATTCATCTTCATAATATGTGGTACATCAATTTTAATGACTTATAGGTAAAGAATAGTTCAATTTGTTTAGTCGAATGAATATCAAAATTTACTTTCCATCACCAATTGCAAAATATTTTGCTTTTCGTAACTAGTAACGAAAAGTAAAACATTCAAAACGACGATGTATTTTGAACTTTAATTGTGAAAAAAGCAAAATTCATTTTTATGTGGGGTAAAAACAACTTGATTGGTATTTCAAAAATTCTTATAATCATTCTCTATGTGTTTCTCTTCTTCAGTCCAAACCAGAAACCCCAGCTGGAGCTAGAATGAACGATTTATGATTCGAAACAAATGGTATGCAGCTCTTCTTAATTGGGATGATTTCGAATAAACTCAAAAGTTCTAAGAACACAACTTTGACCTCGGTTAAGGCATATCTAGACCCTATGCAATTTCTCAGGCCCAGTCCGAAGGGAAGATATGTGTAAGGATCAATCCTGTGCTTATTTTCTGCCGAGAATCGCTCAGGTCGAATTTTCAGGGTTCTCCCAATATTTAGGATCACGATGTATACCCCAGATGGGTATCAAAATTAGTTCTCCAACATCAACCTGTAATGATTTTCTCCTTCTACTTCAGGCTCAATAACGAACGGCTTGTTACAGTGTCTGTCAGTAGAAACGGTAATTAACCATTTTCGTAAGGTTTCTGAAAAAAAAATGTTTGAATTAGATATGTTATTTTTGAAGTGAAACTTTCTGAGCCATGGTAGTGAATGTGTTGAATATCAACAAAAAGCGTGACGTCATGAGTGTGATTGGAATAGGGCTTTGAGGAGTCGGCTTCACCCGTAGACTATATAAGATAGACAAAGCATTCATTTGTAAAATGTCGATTGAAAGTCTCTTGTGAAACCTCACCCGGCAACACCGCATAAAATCTGTTTCCATTTACTCGGGTCACAATATCTTCAGGCTCAAAATGATCTGAACAAATGAAAATTGATTTCTTTGGGCAAATACTCGACCATCCCAACAGTGAATCCCAAATTCTTCTTTTTCATCGTCATCTGGGAACCTTAATTCAAAAAAACCTCTTTTATCTTATAATCATTGAAACCTTCCTATTAAAACTTTCTACGCTACTGAACATGTAAATAACCAAATACTTCCGTTCTAACAATACACTTATCTATGGAATCCGATAAATTCGGATTAGAATTCCTGTCTTTACTACAACTTTCACACTTACGAACCATTTTTAGTGCGATGAAAAGTTATAAACAATAAAAATGATGAAAAACCTGATACTGACTTTCACAAATTTTCTTCAATTTGCGTATTTATTTTCGATACAGAGGTGGCAACGTGTGTCTTTTAGAAAATGCGACTTTCAAATTGTCAAGCAGAGAATGAAGCAGCGTTGTCTTGATTTCCACCTGAATTTCTTTCCATCTGTGGTCTCTGATATAAGATAGCAGAATCAACTAAAGTTTTTCTTTCACTTCTTGCTAATATATCGGATAAGACAGTTTCAATTTTTATGTTACAATCGACCAGCTCTAAGTTTCAGATGCGACACTTTTCAATGTAAATAAAGGGGTCTATTCTTATATAGTCTAAACTTCACCAATGACCTTGAACACTCCTTGGAAAGTTGGGCAGTAATAATAGAAGCAGGATATTGTAACGGTAGAAAAAATTCAGTTCGAAAGTACTCCGGCTAGCTAGAGCAGCTATTTGAAACTTAATTTCAATTCGAGAAAGACCGATACATGCACTCTCCAACATTTTCATACGTGAATGATCCAGAATCGAAGGTCAGTCAAGTCGATCCCACCTTTCCATCCTGCGCGGCACACAGAAACACACAGTCTCGTTCTAAATATCGGTGAAGATTTCCGAAACGACCGCCATCAGGGAATTCACCCATTACAATATATCTTTCTCTTTTCTAGAAATTCGTATTGAAACCGCCAAATAACTAAATATCGCAATCTTTTTTCGTGCAATAATAATTTATGTGTACCTAGATTTTGAAATTATCTACTCCGAGATCTCTACAAATGAAAATTTTTATAATGATAGCTGAAGAAAATACTGTGTTAACTCAGATGGCAAACACTTGACTAGTGAGGTAACTTTATGGTTTCAATTCAGAATATCGTCAACAGACCTCAGAGTGAAAAAAAAGTCTATAAGAATAAATATACTATGATGAGGAAACGCACGAAATAGTTTGCATCATTTTATGGATTTGGGTGGTTTTATTCAAATGAATCTGATTTTCTTAGCTTCAATCTATTCAAAAAAACCAGAAGTATGGAATTGAAACTATGCTGTCAGATATACCAGGATAAAGCCAAAATTAAGAAATGGGTATGGGCTTATGGGAAGATGCGAATAAGGTAATTTCGAGCAGTTTTGGGTTGAGAGATTGAACATTAGAATATCACATGGTCCATTCTAGTTGGTCAGCTTCGAGTTTTTTTGATTTCTGGGTAGACACTGGGACTATTTTAGGATTCCCGTTGACATATTAATCTCGATGTTCTCATCCCCATTCGTACGCCTCGAGAACAACTCAAGACGCAGAGTTCTCAACTCTGTGATCTGTTGAGTCTTCTTATCATCGGTATCATCAGCCTGTTACGCATGATTAACCATGATTACGAAGGATCTTTGCCACGCCATCACATTCGTAAAAGATACTTCAATAGGCCTTGCTTTGGAAGCTCACCCCACGATAATCTAGTCTATGAGAGTGCACACAGGGTTCAACAAGGTTCAGTCGTTCGTCAACCATAGCATTAGGGTCTGCCTGGTCTAATCGCAGTTTCTTGTTTCACTTGGGAAAATTGCAACTGAATAACTCAGATTCATAATAGGCTAGGGTTACTAACTGACCCAACTGGAGAAAATGTGTAAGAGAGAGATTATGTTAATCTACGAGGAACTTTTAGAGTCTAGAGTGACGTTATTCACTGCTGAAACTAACTAACTGAACTGTATATCTATTGTGTTTTCAGGATAAGCGGCAAAAAGATCGCACGAGGTACCAAAGATGCTATTTTTGCCTACTGCAGGTATCAAAAATGGGAGTTCTCTACGTCTCGCTTGATAATCCGAGCGTACTAGCAAGAGGTTATTCCAGCCCAAAAGACTAGAGAAATGACTTGTGTACCTTGTTGTGATTTTTATCGCAACATCTGCAGCAAGTACAATGAGTAAACCATATGGACGAATTCTTCGGAATAAAGTTGAACACGATTACGCAGCACATGAAATAGAAGAGCAGACAGGTTTTCGAATTGCACGATCAATTGTGGATCATATATTAGTTCAATTCATCTGAATGAAAAAAAAAAAAAATTGCTACAAACAAGGAGGTTCATCTGCTTTTTGACAATGTTACGAAAGCCTATGACAGTGTTCAATTGGAAAGCTTGGCAAGTCTTAGGAATGTCCCCAGTAAATAACACAACCATACAAGCCAGTAAACAACTCTATGATCAAGCAATATCAAGGATGAAACTGGATGGATGTATGTCAGAAAGATTTATGATATCGAAAGGCCTACAACAAGGGTGCTGTTTATCCCAACACTATTCAAAATTTACCTTCGGAAGTGGAGAAGATTCTGCAGTGGAATGGGCATACAACTAACTCAATGCGGAGAAAACTCTATACACTCTTCACTTTGCAGACGATCAAGTGGTGGTGGCCCAAGATAGAGAAGATTTGGAATTTATGGCTTCGAGACTCTGGTGAATACGAGAAATGGGACCTGTTCGGCAATGAATAGAAGACCAAATATTTATGTATAGAACAGGAAGCAGAAAACTACACTTGGGGACAAAATGAACATAGGAAGATGCAGTGAATATACCTACCTGGGAACTCAAATAGACAATACTGGCCGAAAAAAATGAATCTAAGCAAAGGATTCTGAAAGCAAAAAGAGTCATAGGATATCTGAACTTCTTATTATGGTCCAATAGTATATCGAGGAAGAAAACACATCAAATTTATCGTTCTGTACGGGTGCGAAACATGGCAGCTGACTACAGGTGTGGATCGCCGACTTCTGGCACTTGAGATAAACTTCTGGCGACGTTCTGCAGGGAAATCAAGAGGAGAATAAAAATGATCGGATCATGGAAATCACTCATGTTGAACGAACAATTATTGATAAAATCCAGCGACAACAACTGATATGCTAAGGTGATGTACAAAGAATGGACAATGAACGTCTACCAGAGATGCTACTTGAATGGACTCCACCAGAAAGGCGTAAAGAGGAAGACCTAAAAGAACATGGTTCGAAGGAATAAAAGAAGCAATGTCTAAATGGAATTTTCGTTCAGGATACTTGGAAAACAGAAGGAACTGGAGATTGGGAACCGAAAGGCGCAGTACACTACGACCTCGGATATATATATTATCTACTGGTGCCAACACACTGCATGATGATGTTATGTGTTATACGGATTCAGTTACATGGGAGAACTTCCGGGATTTGTCAATTGAAATGTTTCTTCCAGTGATGTTTTTGATGTATGATCTTGTTGGGATCACTTGATCTAGAATGGCAACTACTCTACCTTCAGTTTAGTGAAACAGATAACCTGCTTCGAAGTAAGTGAGTGACTCCGAATTATCAACATGATTACTCTGCAGATTTCCTGGGTACCTTCCATGTAGCGCTTTACTGTGCCATTCCGGCAAGAGTCCCCCAGAGGGCCTGCCAGATTCAAAGAGCTTAAGTTTTCATCCTCTTGGCATATGGCCTGGTGAAACGGTAAGTTTTAACGGAGAAAATATCGTCTTATATCGTACACAGTCATATGCAGAATCTCTAGGTTCTGCAGTCCCCGTCTATACTATGTCTCGGGTTATACAGCCTAATCACGGAAGCGTGCGGGTGGTGGATACCGTGTCTGGTGAGCATTGCTCTTACCTTTTTGGTCTGTATCTTTCAGATTTTGTTTTGACCATTTGGATCACTCCAAATGAATATGCTATGCAGGGGTCACTCATATATTTATAGCTTCGAAGATGGATTTTGAGGTCAGCTTGCTTTGTATGGTATAATCTATAGGATCGTAAGTGTTATCCCTACTTATTCGTTTCGTCCCTGGCGCACACATTTTGGACTCATCAGTATGGCTTGTGTGCGCTATGCCATAGACAAAAAGAGAAATTTGAGAGTGGGAGCCGCCGGCAGTTGAACCCGCCACCTAGTCGGTATGAACTTTGAGCGCTAGCCTCTCTAGGAGGGGCTTTATGGAATGACACCACATAAGATCCCTACAATCTTTTTTGAGCCTCTTGAAAAACTACTTCTAACTGAAGATCTTATATCTAGGGCTTGCTGTACTCTTAAGTATTTATAGGACTCTTCTGTTCCTAAATCAGGAAGTACAAGATCCTCCATCATAGACGTCCTGGTTCCTCCCAGGACGCGACCTCTTTACATGCAGAACAGCGCATTTTCTATTCCCAGCTCCATACCATTTACCTTTGAGAACTCTATCACAATTCTCAATTGTTTCCTGAGCTGTTCTTCATTTGCGACATATAGCTTAAGGTCATATACATACAGCTGGTCATGTATTTTTCCCATCAGGCGAATTTTTAACAACATATCCATAGGTCTGGTTGTTCAGTAACCTACTCAGAGGGATCATGTCTAGATAGAACCACAGAGGGCTTTAAGTATCCCCTTGGCAAGTGTCTCTTCTGATTTTGATTTTGGCAATTTTATAATTTGTTCGAGAGTTATTTATCACCAGCTGTGGGGGGCCAAATTTCCATCAGGTGTTCCCAGATTATGATTGAATTATCTTGCGTGTCAGCTTTCCGACTCTGCTGGTTGGTATTCAAGAAAGTATGTTATATATCGATTTTCTTCCTCATTCCGTGGATCTTTTTTTTTTTTTTGAAGGCATTTCCACGGTGGTGGTCTGTCATTTATTTTAGGTAGCACTTCTTTAATCTACATTCCCAGTTCTATGCATACAGGACGGCAACTACGTAAACAAAATCTACGATATCCGTAGCTCACAGGTGGTCGGCAATATTAAATTTAAGATTTCGTAGATCTCCTGTACCCTATTAGACATGTTCTTAGACCCTTTCATCTTCGGTATTCTCGGTCTATTTTCAGGTGGGATTCCGGCATAGGGTAAGTAGTTCTTCAATATCGTTCTCTCAAATTTTTCTGCTGTAGACATTCTTTGCTCAGGTGTTTCTGAGATTTGTATAGGGACACTTTCTTCCATGCAAGAAGAGTAGAAAGAAGCACCTCGGCGATAGCAGCTCAGTTTTATGTTGTGGATATCGGTCTCAGTGAACTTTTCGTTTTCTAAAAGCCATGTTACTCTAGTGGCCAATAGATTATTGTAGGACTGCTGTAGGAGTTTATCTCATTCCAGATATTAAGGAGTGTTTGTCAGTAGTTCATGTTGTTGTAATGTTCCAAATCCTTCGTAATATAATACACTCGCAGCAGGAGAGTATTCTCGTCTTCATTCTTCATAGATTTTTTAAATTTCTTGTTTGTCTGTCTGTCCGTTTGTCTGAATGAACATCACACCAAAAACTACTGGGCACTTTTATATGAATCTCCTTGAATTGTGTTGTCTGAAGTCCGGTTTAACATTTAGCATAAAATATTTATCAAAATTGTACCCTTAAGTGAGTCAAAAGAGGGTCAACGTTTGTATGGAACTACGTGATTCCGTGATCCAATCTCTTTGAAATTTTCATGGATATTCTTTAAAGTAATTGGTGGAGGACCACATATTTATTTTTTTCAATTCGGCGGTTGTGGGGCGGCAATAGCGCTGGTGAGGTGCGGAGTGGGGCAGATACCTGAGTGAGCAACTGCAGCAACGCGGTAGACGCGTGAAGGCAGACGTTGTTGATGGTCGTGTCAAATACTGAATTTTGCGGACGAACTTTTCACAATTCTTGGGTGGTTCAAATTATTGTGATCTTACTAATATTTTATGAATGTGGAAGTGAGTTTGGATGTTCAGTTGTTTGGATTGTTGCTCAATCACACCAAAACTACTAGACCGATTTTGATCAAACTTTGCATTAATAGTAAAGTCTATCTTTGTTTCTGCGAAAACAGAATTTGGCGCATATTTATCCAAACTTGAAATACCACTTCGCATGGCTCTGTGCACAGCGGTGACAAATTGTTCAGGTGAGAGAAGCTTTTCTTGCTTAAACGGGTTAAAATTATCTACGATCTACTTTAAGTCAAGAAAAGCTTAATGCTTTATCTTATCTATTGTTTTTAAACTGTTAAGTGCAATAAAAAATATGAAACAAAAACAATGTTTTCTGACCACTCATTATTTTGCCTGTGTTCATAAAGTGTAGGTATTTTTAAGTCATCCCTTTCCCCACCTCATGATTAGTACATGCTCCTTCTTTTTAACCCCCGATGCAAAAAGAGGGTGTTATAAGTTTGACGTGTCTGTCTGTCTGTGGCATCATAGTACCCGAACGAATGATAGACCAATTCCAATTTAGTTTTTTTGTATTACAGGTGTTTTACGGGTGAGTGTTCTTAGACATGTTTGATGACAATCAATTGAGCCGTTTAAAAGTAACAGAGGTTTTTCGCTTCGAAGTTGGGGGGTTTTTGTTTCGCCTGTCAAATAAACTTGTTAGATCAACATTAAACTCGTCAGTACATAGCGGGTTGCAAAAATAATCTAGTAACTGACAGAAATATCATTAAGTTCACAATCATACTAATAACGGGATTAAACTAACGTATTGAATTTCAAAAGTCAGTAGGGGCGGCAAAATTGAATGGCCTACTAGCGGCAAATTTGTAAATCCGCCACTGTTCATGGTGTATTAGGTGATGTTTGCGCCGTTGTCATTGATTCTGATTTCTTTGTGAATGTAATGCCTTGTTGTTTTGGATAACCTTAATTTCTTTGCGAATGTAATGCTTTGTTTATTTGGATAACCCGGCTTTCTTTGTGCATATAATGCTTTGTTCAAGTTGTATTACACTGCTGGTCACCTAGGACATTAATTATATTGCCTAGCCATGTAGTTTCACCAATTCAGACTACAACTCTTGGTGTTCGCATGTCAACTATATCAAAGAAGGTTCTACCTTCAGCTTACCGCAAATCTACGTAATTGTACCCAAAGCAATTATACTCATCGTACTCTATTTTGCAACATAAATTGCCAGGGCTTTTATGGGCCAGGATCTGTATTATAACGTTTGAGATCCTCGACTAGTAGTGTTACTAGTATGCATGATGCAAAGTAGTGGACGTAGTCCTTTGTGTCTAGCACCATAATGTTGTATCAAGTGGTGAAAGCTTTTTGTTCAATTACTTCTGTTTTCTCACTACCATTATGTATATCTCTCATTGTTGATTATGTGTATTTCTTACTGTCGATTATATATGGTTCTTAGTTTCACGTTGTGATCATGTTCCTTACTGTTATTCTGATTTTATACACTTTTTACATTTTACACTTATGGTTACTATTCTATCAAGTGATGAGAGATCCTTTGTTTATTTAATTGTATTGTAATCTTTGCAGAAATTGTCTTATTATTACTCATGTTCTCTTGCTGCTATTTATATCTATGTTTCCTTTCTGTTGATTTATATGTTTTATCAAGTGGTGAGAGCACTACAAGTATTACATGATATTTCATTTAGGGTCTCAGATTGTGGACCATTCCTAAATTGTTGTATGAGATTTCTTAGCTACCTGGATCGAAGGCCTTGAAGGGTTCCAAGGCCTTAAGGCAGAACAAATTACCTACATGTGCTATAAGGCATGAGAGAATATATAATACTTTTTATCAACCATGAAACTTTCTGTCATGACCTTCCCCGTGTTCCCAATTTCTTAGCTCATACGATACCCTTGCTAGACGATCACATTGAATGGCCAAGTGTTTGTATCTGGAGTCATTCAGACTCCAGTGTCGTGAGTTAGTTTTAAAATTAATATTTGTCATTTTTTTCGAAAGAAAAAGTCGCAAATGTGACTATATATATATATATATATATATTTAATTTCACACGTAATTGTGGAGTTGAGTTCATCTTCCCGGATTTAACCATCAAGAAGATATTCCGACTAGTATGGTGAGACCACTCGTCTTATTATGTTGACGGTGCCCAATATTACGGCTTTCTGCATCCAAGTTACAGTGTTGGGAGATAGTTGTAGTTACTCTAGGTGCGAGACAGTTTTCTTCAGCACAAGACCATTAACACTAATCACCAGAGGCACTATCCTAACTTTTTTAGATTCCACATGCTCTTGATCTGCTGAGCTAGTGCCTCGTATTTATTGATCTTTTCTCCATATACCTTCGTCATATTATAGTCCTGGGGATCCGCAAAATCTATAATGGTGGCTGTTTTTCCAATTTTTATCCCGGATCACCATATCAGGCCGGTTGTGTTCGACTCCTATGTCAGTTCTTATTGTAAAGTCCCAATAAACTTTTGTGTGCTTGTTTTCCAGGATTGGTTGTGGAGTATACAGGTGGTGCTGGGTGAAGTGTAGCAGGAGCTGTTTATTGAGGCAAAGCAGTTGGTGGACAACCTTCCCCATATTGTCATGACGAGATAGATACCTGGTACCTGCTATCACAGAGCATGCCGCTGATAAGTGCTGAACCGTTTCCTCTGCATTATCGCATAGTCGACATTTCGTGCAATCCACTTGATTTTTCATTATATGGAAGGTGTAATTTCTTGTAGGAACTACCTGATCCTGAATGGCAAATACTGTTCCTTCTGTCTGAGGAAACAGGTATCCTTGAGTGAGATAATTATTGGATGCCTCTTTATCTATGCCCTCCTGGTGCAAGCTCGCGTAAAACCTTCCATGCAGTTGTTTGGATTGCAATCTTTGTCTCAGATCATCCATCGTATGGCCGCCAGATTCATTTTCATTGATGGTATTTGGAGTGAAAAAGGCATTTATCTGTTGTGTTACCCATTGCTGCACTGGTAAGTGTATTTTTTTCAAAACAGATCTTCATCTCAGCTTGTTCTTTCCGGCAGGCTTTCTCTATGCAGATCAGGCCTCTGCCTCCCTCTCTTCGAGGTAAATACAGCTGCTCGATAGCAGAGTTGGGATGTAGAATGCCAAACTGGGTCATTGTTGTCCTGATTTTCCTGTCCATGGACTGCAGGTCTGTACTGGACAATGAGAGCACCCCAGCTGTATAAAGAAATGATGGTTTTGCCCATATGTTGATAACCATGATCTTGTTCTCAGCAGACAGCTGGGTTCTAAGTATAATTTGCGTTCTTCTTTCCATCTCCCTTTTAACCAGTTCTTTGTACTCTTGTTGTTTTGTTTCAACTGTTTCTTGTATGCCCAGATATTTGTACCTTTCTTCTGTACTGAGATTTGTGATTTCCGCTCCGTCTCTTATTCTGAGATCTTCTTCCTCAACTACCTTTCCTCTCTTGATTATAATTGCTGCACACTTATCCAGTCCTAGGCTCATCCCTATGTCCATGCTGAACTGTCTAACTATCTCTAAAGCCCCTTCAGTTGTGGTCTTCCTCTTGCATATAATTTTAAATCATCCATGTAGAAGGGTGATTTTTTCCTATCCGTGAACAGTACCCATAGTTGGAGCGATTGAGGATGTTACTCAGGCCGTTGAGGTTCAAGCAGAACTAGGAAGGACTCAAACTGCCACCCTGAAAATTGCCTCTCTTTATTTTAATTTCTCTACCGGTTGATGTTCCATTCACCTTAATCGTTGTTCGCCATGTGACCATCATAGATCTAAGTATTTCGATTACTCGTCACTCCACGCCATAAATTTCTAGAACTTCCAGCAGCCATGAGTGGGGTACCGAGTCGTAGGCCTTCTGGTAATCTATCCATGCCACAGCTAAGTTTTTGTTCTTTTTCTTCGCCTGCTTGGTAATTGCGTTGTCTATTACCAGGAGTTCTTTAACTGCCCCGACTCTTGATCTTACATCCATTCTGCTCCCACGCCATGATACTGTTATTCTTTAAGTGAGAAATGATTTTGTGGGCTAACGTTGAGGTGACGATTTTATAAGCTCATGATAAACATGTAATTGGCCTATAACTCTCAGGTAGAGTCAAATCTCCGTTTTTAGGCAGCATATAAGTTACTCCTTTTGTGAAGTAATCTGGGATGATCGTAGGATCGTCCAGTGCCTTTTTCTAAGAGCCTGGCCATTGGCTTGTGTGTAGAGGATATTGATTTCCACCAGTAATTATGGAGACCTTCGATTCCGGGTGAGGCCCAGTTCCTCATTCTTCTCACGCTGTTTCTAATGTCCTCCTCTGTAACTGTCACTGTTGGCATGGTGGGCTGATTCCTATGGTTCTCCTTTCGGCGCTAATCCATGGTGCACTTTTGTTGTGGTGTTTTGTTTGTGACCAGTAGCTGTTCATTAACTCTTCCGTTGGTGGAGTGAATCCATGTTCAGGCACTTCATTATTAAGTTCTCTGAAGAAGCGCTTTTGGTTGTTTATAAACAGGTTATTTTGTTTATATCTGAGCGTCCGTTTGTGATATCTCCTTATTCGATTTCCAAGAGCTGCAATCTTTTGTTTGAGATTTTCTGAGTGTATTCGAAGCTTCATCTTGTATTGCGAGTCCTTTTCTTTCAGTCGAATACGTCGAATGCATATAAAAATATATATACATAAAAAATTATATCAACACTCCCTCTTGTTATCTTAAGCGTTTTTGCAACACCTCGATAGTTACAGTTGAATTTTATCACCAACATCTGTTAATCTAGATTTCTCCCTTGGAATCAATATATTTTGTTTTTAAACCCTATTTTATGGTTATTACCTAATAATCTAAGAATATTTTATAACTCCGTCTGTGATTGGAATCTCAGTTATATATGGTTATTTTTTCAAGACCTATTATCCAGCTTCGTTCAACATATCCTATTGCACATAGCTCGGACTCTCAAATTTGATATTAATTTTTTTTTAATAATTTATAACACAAAAGCAGTAAGAAATTGTTAAAGGAAAGTAAAACAGAAATTTTTTATGGAGAATCATGAACAAATAGAAATACTGTCTCATTTAAATTAACACCCACTATTTTTCTCCCAATTCTCCTCATGCTGTCATGCTTTTTGTCAGATTAATTAAATTTTCTGTCCCGGCTCAACAATTACCTATAACCTTACCTGATAACACCATATCCAAATAGGGCAATCTGGCCAAACCTTCATAAGTGAATTTCTCATTAGAGCTCCTGAATTCGTCCAACTCCTCTATTAGTCTCTTTTGTATGTCTTGGTTGACGGCCAACTCATAGGCCATGAAGCACATCGCAGAAGATACAGTTTCAAAGCCGGCAAAAAAGAAAATAAGAGCTTGAGATGTGATATCGTCCAGAGATAGATTTAAATGTCCCTTGTTCGCAACCTTATGTTCTAAGTGTTCTTGAACAGCGGCGAAATTTGTTTCCTCTATGTTTTCTTCTTCTTTTATCAAGGAGCCCTTATTGGCTTGCATGAGAAGATCGATAAGATCCGGTCTGTTGATCTTATTCTCTTGTCGATATTTCAAGGAATCTCTAACTACACCTCTAAAGAATTCTGTGACGTCTTTTCAGAAGAATGAAGCTCAATAAGCTGAAAATTGAAATGAGTTTGTAAAATAATTTGTAATTATTTTCTATGTTTATGTATGTATTTTACATAGATATAGAAACTAGATGTCGAACTTTCTCACTAATCGTCCTGAAAACTGAGGAATTTAATTGACAAAACTGACGAAATCCCCGCCGAATTTTGGTCATAGAGAAATGAATACATCTATGTTTGAGTGATGATTTTGCCAGGTTTCTATATTTATGTGACTTTACTAAGCTTATCAGATTTCTAATGTAGAGAAATGGGTTGAATGAAAAGATTTAATTGTTCGGCCATTATGTTAACTTTTTCAGCGCTTATTATTTATTTATTTCAATTTTTTTCTACTGTGCAAATTACAAAATACGTTTCGTTCTTTAGAAAATATTTTTTTTTCGTACATGGGATTTGTTAATGAAGGACTTTATAATCAAACTAATAATTTTATTATCAATGCATACATAAATATTCGAATTACAAATAAGACGGTACCAGTACCTAGGATGTTGAAATTCTTTTTTATTAATTTGAAATCAATATCAACTTATTGTGCCAATGCCTTTTCGACATGGCATTGATTCTGCCCTAGCTGCCGCAAATAGTCTGACTTTAAAGTATTCATTAGCAATTATTTTGATCATCTCAATTTATGACACCTCAAATCCGAATATTCTTGACATCTAATCAATTTGTTATATAAGGCCAGTCTTTTTTTAACTGAAAATATTAATTGGTTATGTGATTTCGCATCAGAAACTTTGAAGTTTGAAGCAACCAATGTCCTTTCAGATTTGGAAACCACCTGAACACATCCTTCGAAACATGGATCGAGCTACCTAATTTTTATATGAATAAGATGAGTGTGTTCATCAGGCATTGAATAATGTACATTTTCCGCAAATCATTAGGAAATTTTGACATTCTGTCAAACTATAAGAAACAACATGCAGGGTGGAAGGGTCATTTTGTTGAATATTTTGTACTGTGAAAATTTTATTTGCCACCTCAACCTTATTGTTAAGCGATTATTCGATATATCCTTCAGCAACGTTTGATGACTTCCATCCGCCATGCCTCTTTAAACTAGTTATGTCGGCACCAGAGTCAACCAATATTGTTGCAGAAGGCCGGCGAAAGCAGTGACCAGTATATTCTGTCGGATTTACCAAGTTCAAATAAGTAGCAACTATTTTGGGCATTTTTCTAAATTTATGAATTCCTACCACTTGTCTACAACCCTTTCCGCTTTGATATTTAAAGAAAAATCGGTCACTGTTCATATTTTCTGTTCTTAACGAAACATACTTTCGATAAACATTCAAGTAGATCTGATTAATTACAAATGACCTTTAAAAGCTTAGATTCTA
Organism: Micraspis discolor; assembly: GCA_030674115.1. Taxonomy (NCBI): domain Eukaryota; kingdom Metazoa; phylum Arthropoda; class Insecta; order Coleoptera; family Coccinellidae; genus Micraspis; species Micraspis discolor. The sequence continues at coordinate 47,374 of JARTUT010001351.1, read as the reverse complement.
AGTCTTCTATATCGTGTACAGTCATTCGGACTAACTCATCCATTCTACAGGCCCCAGAAATACCAAATATTACAGCCACCTAAAAAATAAATAAAGCTATAATCTAAATAGAAATTAAAAACTTGTAAATAACCTTAATCATTAAATTTTCTTTATCTGGAGCTTCCTGGATAAATTTTTCAATTTCTTCCTTCGTTAAAATCTTAGATTTCTTTGCCCTATAACCTTGAGCTTGCCGTTTCAATAAAGAACGAAGTTTTGAGTATGTAGATATATCTACATTGTGTTTAAGCGCAAAGGTTGACTTCAGCATTGAATAATTGACCCATAATGTTGAAGATTTCATCTTTAAACAAAGGTCTAGGAAGCATGCCATTACAAAATTTTCTGAGAAAGAACTCGTATTTTTACTCATGCGATATTCCATAAAACGTCTGTATGCATTTTCGTACTTTTCTCTTGATTTCATTGGCAATAATTCTAATGAAGCAGTATTCACTGCCTCAACCAGCTCTGGAGGAGTCCCAGGAATGGACATTTCATCATCACTTATCATTTTACTTTCGAGAACACCAGCAATTAAATTTATAAGCGTCAAGTTTGACAATTCAACCTCAATACGTTTCCATAGTAACCCAAGTAATTTTATTAGGAATTTCAAAGCACCATTTATTTGGGAATAAAATTATCGCGTTTTTTTTCAATAAATATCTGTCGAATTTTAAACGATTTGCGGAAAAATAGTATGTTTACCTCGTAGGAAAAGCCACATTCCTGGATTCTGTGTTGCTAAGTCGTCCAGGAATGTGAAGCTTTCCTACCCGGTAAACAATGTACTATTGTATTGTCCACCAAACCTAACTTGCATTTGAAGCAATCCACTTTTTGCATTATTTTCCGTACAATATAGAACAAAGTGTTCTCCTTTAACGTAATACTTGTACTACATGGAGGTTCAAAATGCTCATCTTCACTGTCACGATCAGGAGTTCCTCTTTATAAACATCTTTCAGCTCAGTATCAAATTTATTTCTTTTTCTCCATTCTAAATCAACAATACTTTGCGCTGGGTCATTTTTATTTATTTATTTATGTTTATACTGGCTTACCTAGGTGTACATAACTTATGTAAAATAAACATATCTGTTTTGGCACACTCATTGAAAGTAACACATTGTGTTTTGGTGATCTATATTTTGCCTCGGATGTTAAGACAAAATTTTCCTAATTTTCTGTATGTATTCTATTCCGATATGCTCAACAAGTTAGCATTGAGTTATTTCGGCAACTTTGGTGAGTTGTTTTTGATTTTATTATGTGAATCAGTGAAATCCAAAAAGAAAGGAAAAAAAATTCAATCAGTAAAATTTTAATGCGTATTTTTGAATTATGCCTTCAATTACCAGTCGTTTTTGTGTATATTTGAAGTTTATTATGAAATCGTTTGTAATCGATTATTCAATTTTAAAGTTTCAGATAATTGTACCATATTAATCTTCATAAATTCTGTTTTTTAGCCTTGAAGAAGTGGACATATATCTACATAACGTTGGCATTAGTTGAATGTAGTTTTTAGACCAACAACTTTCCTTATATTTCTGTGAAAAATCAAATATCATAAAAATTAAACTATGGAATATAAATCTATGCTGGAGACATCTCTGTCTCCGCAAGCGAATCAAATTGACGTCATGCGCGAATCTGTTCAAAACTCGTAGCAAAGTGGTTTACCTAGTACCATGATGATCTTATTCATATCATATTAATATCATTTGATCAGAAAAATTGTGACAATTTGCAGCAGATTAAAAAGAATTATGGTCATTTCAAATATATCTGCCTTTCAAATCAAAGAACATACTAATCTTTAGAGGATGAAAGAAATAAACAAAAAGAAACTTTAGAAATATATATATAATGCAGTAAATTATCAATTTACAAAAAATTTCAATATCGAGGAAAGAATAAACGAACCAAGAATAATTATGCAACAATTACTCATCAAGTTATGAAAATACATTGAAAGAATAAATTAGAATATTAGTGACAGATACATCAATTTAAGCATGAAATGCATTAGATTTACACTTTTATGACAGAAACAATTTCTAAAAGTCTATTTTCTTTTAGATACTTTTCGTATGCCATCTTCATTATTGGATCATAAGATCTTATTGTTTTTTCCCGATAAAATTTTATAAATAGTTCTGTCATAAAAGTACAGAAATAATATCATGGCAAAATCAATAAACTTATTAACTGAAATTCCTTGAATTTGGCGTTTCAACGGTAAATCTCACATATCCGTTGAAGTATTCTAGGAATCTTCTGATAGACGATTTTTATGAAACCTACTATAAGTGGAATACCCAAAACTATAATCAATGACCATGAGCAGTTCACTTATATATAAATACCTTGTTGCCTCAAAGTTTCTTCAGGAGTTCTGGAGGGTAGACAAAATATGCTTACATAATCTGAAAGATTATTGAAATTACAAAAATGATAATCATAGGGAGTAGAATGAATTACTTGGCAAATTAAGTGTTGGTAGAGCAAATCTTTTCAGCTTTCCATGAGGGTCTATACAATCCATATGAAAATGCTTTATGCAAATAACACTTTTGGATGAATGAAAACATGGATTTCTGATTCTTTCCAACCAAACATTTCTAACCCCCTCAACTTGTGTAATGAAAAACCTAGAAAGAAAACAGTGTTAGAAACTGTCCCAAATTTTTACTAATCAGAAATTACTACAGGAATATGAAATTGCTACAGAAAATATTAATTCACAATACATTTTTAGTGAGTTATAAGTTAATCCAAAACTACTATATATATATGAATGCAACACATACCTTTTGACATTACTATCACTGTAGCAATTGGGAACACAGTAAGAATAAACCATTTAAATTAAATTAAATTGAATAAGTTGAAAATGAATAAACCATTTCAGTCAACCAGTTCATGCTCATCATAAAATAGTTTCTTACTCTTCTTAAAGTCCACCAAGAGTGAGGTCTGATAAAATCCGTTTTTACCGATCACTACTAGGAAGTACTAATTTACCGATCCGAGCTTCTAAGATGACAACAGATGTCTCTACTGCTCGTCGAAGAAAAAACGTGACCAGCTTTGTAGTAGGCGAGTTCCCACCCCTGATCTTATTATAATTTCCCCGTTAATGTATGAGTTAATGTATTCCGGTCACTTGAGAAATTAAGATCTTTATTTCTATAAATTGTATGGTTAATCATCATTTTCAGTAATAAGCGTAATAGTTTATGCCATTATCGCAAATAGGTTTTTAATTAAGGGTGGGTTGCAACTCAGAAAGTTAGCTTTTGGATTACAAAAACTGGTTTTGTTATTATATTATTATTTAGATGTTGGCAACTCTGACATTTCTTAGAAAATTAACCTCTAAATTATGGATAAATTTGAAAAGACTGATTTCAACGAAGGATGTAAATAATATAATATTCATATTCAAGGAATTTTAATGATATTTTAATTGTCTTCATCTTAATATTTATTAATTCACGGTCTTGGAGCAGTTATAAACAAAAATAAATGAATTTTTTTTCTTAGGATAAGCGAGCGTATGTATCACATACTTTGAATTTGGAAAATTTGGAAATGAGAATTTAGAAGGTTTAGATTATCAAGAGCAATTCAACATAATAAAAATAAATAGATTACTTAAAATATAAACATTTTCAAATACTATTATCATTACATATTGGTCTCATATTGTTTATGAACCCTTTAACATTTTCTACAATCTCTTAAATTATCATTTGAATCATAGTTTGATTGTCGAGAAACTAGAATTGATTATTCACCAGATAGTTCATATAACGCTCAAGAATATTCCATCAATTTGTATTAATTGAACAAAAAGAAATTGTTATTATTTGAGATCTCAAAAATACTAAGAGACTATATAAATCAAAAAATAAACGAGGAATTATAATTTATCATGTATTAATCGAGCAGTTTATACAGGGTGGCCGGACGATTGACGTCCATAAAAAAACAGGTCCCTCATGTAAATAGATTGCCATGAAATATACTTTCATACATAAAATAACCAGCATCGTAACTTTGATAAAAATTATGGAAATGATCTAAAATTTCAAATTTAAATTAAAAATGTAAACAGGTTACTCCATCGTTTTTAGTGGGCTTTCAGAATCATCAATAAAACATGGTACTCAACAGTCTACTTTTGCTAGAATTAGCCTTCAAAGTCATCGAGGTGGAAAAAATCACAGAACTAGATGTTTACTCAAAAATTACAAAAATTAGTTTTGCCATTTAAAGATTTTTCTGATCCAGCTATGATAGAAAATGCGGATTATAAAATTTTTTCCGAAGTAACAGAATGCCGTTCTTTCCAGAATGTCTTTATAAGCAGTAATTACGGTTTTGAACTAAGCCAGCAGTAAAGTAGGTAAAGCAGGTAACATTTCAAGGTAACAATTTTCTGAAATTTGTCAGTGTATATGATTATTTTTATAAGTGGTCTGGATATTGGTACAGTGGGATGGTTGATAATGAAATCATTTACCCTGAATTCATCAAAAATTCAATGAAGCTAGGGTCAACACGAAATTCATTTCCACAATCGTTTACCTGAAAAGTTATTGAAACGAAGACCTACAAAAACAATTTATGCTCAATAGTTCTGCCCACTAAATATTTAACATCATAAATGGAATGAAGAAGGTGCATGCAAATAATAAAAATAAAACAAATATTACTAATTACAGAAATAGTTTTATACCATGGTGGGTTATACCATAGCAGGTACTAATCTTAGTCTGATTGTGTTTATAGTTTTCTAAAGTAAATTGCCGAGTTAAATACTTCATAATGGTTAACCAAATAGTTTAAATGAAATTTAGGTTAACCAAATGCCTTACAAGAAACCCCCTTTGAAATGTTGATATAAATTGAAAACATCATTGCATTCAAAGACTATACGAAGACATTCTACAGCATCTTTCAAGTGAACGTGATCATTCAGTAGAACTAAGTGACATCAGAATTTTTATATTATAATTATTCCCTTATATCATTCAATATGTCACAAACTATTGATGATATCATTTATAACATAGTCTATGAATGGAGTGTGCCAAGAGTTGAAGATTTTTTCGAAAGAAACAGTCTAAAATACAACTTCGAAGTGGATACCAGGAATTCTGTAGGATATACAGCGTTGGCTGAAATGGTTTTATAAACGAAAAAATTCAGTGAGCGTGATAAGTTGGTCATTAAATCTTTTAAATTAATGTCGAGGAGCAAATCCCTTATATACATGTGAACAAATGAATGGATATACTTTGACATCTATGATGGAGTTTCATAATGGTAAGTGTTTTCGAAGACTAAATTTTGTGATGATATTTTTTTTATTTTGGCCATCATGAGGGTATCTGAAGATTTAAAAAAATAGATGTGGCTATTATAACCGTGTTTATATACCATGTATTTATTAGGTGTGAGTGTTCAATTTATTTTTATGTACGAAGTCATATGAATTTCCGTCAAGTAAATGCCACAACTATCGAGTTTCCTCCTTTGTCAGCGAAAAATTGGAAAAACTATCATACTAACTATGTTGAATATTTAGTGCTTAATTAGTGCCTATAGTTTCATTCAACCATCGCCGTTTTTGGTGCTGAATTCCACACCAATATTTTCAAATTTACTCGAAATTAATACTTCAACATATAGGGCCGTATTCATAGCCGTACTCAAGGCTGAGTACGGCCGCAAATCTAAGCGACGTAGTGTTGTGACTAGTTCTGTTTTATTCTCTCCTTTTTCACTGTTTTAGTGGATTTAAACATAGATTGAAGATCTATGAATTTGTAATTTCTCTGTGGTTTTAATGTTCAAAAGGGTTATGTTTATAAATATTCCTTCGAGAACCTCTTCCAATTCTCAAAATTGATACAAAAAAACATTGATACAAAACGACTGGTTTTTTTGAAAATTTGGATAATGAACGCTCTCGAATCAGACAAGGACTGGTGTTTCGAAGACCATTCATCCATACACATTTCAGTTCAACCTTACTACTTGTCCTCCATTTGTAATTTGACGTATAATAGAAATAGGTAAGATGTCTAAAATACTGGTGTGTGCACTTGTCAAATTTTGAATGGAAACGTCATTTTACTTTTTGGGACATGGCGACTGTTTAGTTTTATACTCACATGAGGGAGCCACAAGGCAATTCATTCATAAATTTACATCGCAAACGCTTGACATTTGTTTAAATTTTAAATCAAATTAACCTCAAATATGGAATAAATTTATTTTATTCCCCTGAAAAATTAACTAGACAAAAAGAGGGTGTATCACTTCTCAGAAGTTCGCAAAGTTTCACCGATTAACTGGCTGTTAAATAAATATTTTTGAGATGCGAGTTCTGATCACGTAATGCTTTTTAATTAGTATGGTTTATCCATATCTTTTCTAATACATTGAAGTATGATTTTTTCACTAATAGATGGTCTCTTGCTCAAACATAAATGTTTTCAGTATTATTTTATAAAGATTTTACAAGCCTGATTTATGGTAAGTTGATGCTCATTCAAGTATGTGTTTTATTAATTTCTGATCTGATCATTTTGGCTAAGCAGGAAAAGTTTTTGTAATATCAGTAGGAATGTTTTCTATTCGGCTTCGGAAGGAATGATATGGGAGGTCCGGTTCAAAGTAGTTACTACAAGATGGCATGGGTGATTTGGGAGCTCTCTTTCTGTAATGATGAAAAAAAATGTATTCTAATCCTCAAAAAGTTTTAATTCAACATATAAAATAAATAATTTCAATATATACAGGGTGAGTCTTTGACCACTGCGTTAATTTTAACCATAGATTCTTGACGTCAAAAGAAACATTTTCTTCCTATAACATTTTTTCAAATTTGGCCCCGTTCAAAAGATATAGGGTGTTGAAATTTCATAAAAAATTGCATTTTCACCTGTAATTTTCAAACAACAATATCAATTGAAATGTCTCTAGTAGAATTTTTTTGATAACAGTCATGCATATTTTGGCATCAATGATTTATTCCATTTCTTGTGGATTTCTCACTACTACTGTACAGATTGGTTAAATTGCATGAAAAACAAATATCGCTTGAACTAAAGGTCCGTATCTCGTACTTCCTGGAATCATTAGTCTTTTTTTGCATATAAAATCATTCTTCATCTTTCCTCTAAATTGCACCATTCTTGAGATATTTGAACTTGAAAGGAATTAAATCGATATAATTTTGTCCAAATTTTCTGATTTTCACAAATCCAACTCTGTGCTGAAATGATTCAATAACAAGATTTGTTCAATGTTGCCATATTTTATGTCTATATTAAACATTTCTTCAAAGGGTTGGGGAAATCTCTTCCCTCTATGGTTCCACCACTAAAAACTAATAGATGAAATTAACCACTGAACAATTTTTGTCTTACATTCACCACAAAATCTAAATTGCCATTTGCTGTATTCATTGTTAGTGATGTCTAGCACCTTCTTTAATATTTAATCCAGAATAATATTCCATAATGAATAAAGAAAAAGTTTTCCATCGCTCTTCGGTATATTTTGACCGTTGAAATAGGTAAAGTATTTTCTGTCAGGACCTGTTAAATTGAAGACCTGTCTTTATGAAGAGCTGGTTTTTTATAGCTTCAGGCTTTCAGGGTTCATCAAATTATATCTATTCTAACATAGGAATGCTGCAAATTGAGCTCATATGAGTTTTAAAAACTTCGAACCCAGACTCCTAGATTTGTTTTATACCTTTATTATCTTTATTTCATACACCGATTCAACCTTGTTCACAAACTTAAGAGATAATAGAATTTGACTTAGTTTTAATATTTCTGAATGTTTGTTATGATGCATAGTTAATTAAAATTCAATCAATATTGAAACTGGAAGATATAAGCTCATAAACAAGAAAGATTAGAATAGAAGGCAATTTCTGACCATAATCATTTCATACTGAATTGAATAATTTAAAACTATCGATATTATCCTAAAAATCTTTCCACTTTTTTTTTTTTTGAAGATACAAATAACTTTTGACAGTTTCAAACAGAATCAAAACAACAAGGAACCACAGAAAACTTTTTTTTGGAACTACCCATCACAGAGACGTTATAATATTTTAATGTGATAATAATTCATTCTAATTATTCTGAGGAAAATTATAACTAAAGATCAATAATAGTTACAGATATTATCTTTCATTTAAAAAAACATTGCATATATTAATTTTTTCTCTCATGGGGTTCAGTGATAAATTAATATTCTATAGTAAGGTATTAAAATTTGACATAATCTATGAATAACCATTATTCAATATTTATGTTCTTGTTTACGTTATTTACTCTGATTATGAAAATCAGTAATTATAGTCTAAACAGAATAGATTCATATTAATGACTTAACAAAAAATTTTTATCAAAGAACACCTAGTTGATTTTTCAAAATCAAATTTAGGTATTTCTTCAAGAAAGTATAATTGCACACCTAAATCTGGTAATCTATTCAGGTAAATTGTTATTGGGATTCAGTACAGAAAATACCTGTTCACTGGTCTCTGTCAAGGAGAAGAAACTTCAGAAATATCAGTGTTTGGAAAATCATAGATGCTTTGAGTGAAAAAGAAAGCACAGTGACAACCTCTTGCATTGGAAGTTTCATAGAAATGATGGTTATCATGATTTAGAAATTTTAAGAAGAAAATTACAAATGTATGATGATAACACCCAATAATTCTGAGGTTTTTTTGGAATTTCTCACTAGAAAGGCATGGTTTATAATCTTGAAGTAGAAAGAAAATATAGTAGAACAACAAAAATCTATGTTTATGGTGTTGAATTTTTTTTACCAGAAAATAAGTATTTTGTATCTTCCTTCTGGATATGGACCTCATCGGATGAAACATGAGTGAGTGAATCATTACTTAGAGGGAAAATAATGTTTTTAAACAATTCAGATTCAATAGTGAATGCTGTGGAAGGTATTTTCATTCAAAGTAAACTGGACTACAGAGGGGTATTTGCCCAATGTGAAAACTAAAAATGCTTATAACTTTTGAACATAGCTGAATTTGGAAAAACCGTAATGGAAAAAGTGTTTCTTTTTGATCTAAAGAACCTATGGTTAAAATTAACGCAGTGGTCAAAGACTCACCCTGTATATATTCTTTTGAACTTTTGACTCACAATATTTGGTTAGCAAACAATAAAGCATATAGAGCAGGGGTTAGTGACAGGGTGCCATACAATTCGGCCTACGGAAAAAACCACAGTAAAAAAAACCTGACTCCCGCCTAAGTGTGAAAGTGCAAAAATAAGCTGAAATAAAATTGAGGACTTCATTCTTCAAGAGTGGTCTTCTATTGATGAACACAGAGGCTTCTTCAAATTGTCCACAGTGAATCTGGAAATGAAAAGACAAAAGCAGAAAAAAAGATCATTTCTACTCACCTTTGGCACACTAAAAGTTAGTGAATTTTCATCCACAGCACTAGGCTGTCCACATAAAATACAAAAAGCGATATATAAAATAAATAATCACTTTTCACACATTTTTATACAAAAATTCCGAATAACGCAATAAATAATTTATTCTAATCAGAAACTGACATTCAGATAGATTTGAGTGGCGCTACCTGGCGGAGATAAAATGAAAGAATCCCCATGTCGCCAAACCTGTAAGGGCTCGTTTATACTGGCTGGTACCTTATGCCGTAAGCCCTTACCTTATTCCGTATGCCGTAAAATTTCAGTAGGTGTTTATACTGGCTGTTAACTTAACCTTAAACAGAACATAGAGTTTATGGATTTTGCTGTATGCTTGTTAATAATTGTCATTTTGAATTTGAGTTTCAATGTTTTGAAACGTGCTGACCCTCTTGAATTATAATTTATTATATTATTCGAAATTACCGCTATTAAAACAGAGATCGATTCTTTATTCAATACTCTGATATAAATAATTGACGCTCTATAGAATGCGCATGTGTCAAAAAAACTCGCCCACTATTATATTCCCTTAATTTGTCTTACTTATAAGATAGTCTTATACACTTATAAGATGATTTAATGTAATTATCTAATATATATATGTAATTTGTCCAAATTATTTATGAATATATATTTCTATGAATTTGTCCTAGAAGTTGAACATTTTACCAGTAAGGAAAAGGTTAGGGAATGAGTATGAACAAAGCATTGAATTCCTATGGTTCAACTTTTAAGGTTAAGGTTACAGCATAAGGTACCAGCCAGTATAAACGAGCCCTAAGTCAAAATCGGAGGAGTGCACACACCAGTATTTTAGACATCTTAGAAACAGGTGATCTTTTTTCTGTGGCCCAAGAATATTGGTATCTTTTATATAATAATCGGGTCGATTTTGATAGCATCTTGTTATAATATAGCTAAATCTACAACATTGTTAGAACTATAAAATATAACAATATGACTGACTGAACAAATATTCTGTTTCAACGTTTTAGGCAAAAATTGGTTACGACTTTTAGCCATAGCAATATTGTTGGAAAATCATCAAATGTTCAGAACTGACAACACTGTATTAAACTCATAAAAGGGTAGGGTGTTATCATTTAATAGAACATAAAGAGAGAATTTCATAACACTTCTGCGGAATAATAATAATAAGAATAAATCGGCGTTCAAAGTTAGAGGCTAGTAATTTTTTTGCATTGCATAACAGAGCATAGCTGTTTGCGTTTCTTTGATGGCCCGGGTTTTTATATTTCATATAATATTACTTCATTTTTCAACGACATAGAAAAACAATGTGGTATATTTCGTTTCAAGAAAGCTAACCAAATTAAAGAGTCCTGATTTTATTCATATTCCACATATTTTTCTACGAAATTATACTTTCAATTATGTTGTTCTATGACATTTTCGAAACATGCTACGTTGCCAAATGTACTACCTCACTCGATTAAGTTTTCTCGAGTATAATCTATGACATCAACGCTAAGATTTAGGGCTGAGTATCCCTTACTCGAGTATCTCTCAGTACTCAACTCAAGTGAGGACTATGAATATGTCCGTTAGTATCAAATTAGTGCCTATTAGTGCTTCCTAAAACTCATCACCTAGGTTCTCTGATCTTTTTCCATTTGTTCTAAAAGCACTAATGGGTACCAAATATTGGTTATTTAATTTCGAGGTAATGGAATGGAAGAAATAACATCAAAACAAATAATTTTTGTGTTGTTCTGAGATTATTTCGAGAAAATATTTGGTAGAAAGTTTCAAAATTTTTCTTAATCAAACCTCAATTTCACTCTGCATATTCATCTCGTTTTCGATTGACTTGGCTCGTGACCTAACTTCGGGTAGAAAAGATGCGTATGAACATACCAATATAGTTATACCATGGGTGCAATGCAAGTTCGATGAAGCACTAATTATTCACTAATTGACATAGTTCCACAATTGGTGCTTCAAACTTTTAGCGTAATATCAATTCAACTGCATTTCACTAATTTATACTTTTTCACAGATGAAGCACTACTTATTCTATTTTTGAACCATATAGAAGATATAAACTGCTACGTACATCTGTCCCAACAGTTAACACCCCTGCTGTTTGCTGTACATATTGGATCCAAAGCCGCCGTGGAATATGTTCTATCAAGAAAACCCGATTTGATGATGAGGAACAATGTTGGGTTCACAGTTCTGCACATGCTTCCGCGAATAAAAAACTGCGTAGAAATCGGGAAATTACTTTTAGAACACGATCCATTTATAGATATCCGTGATCCAAAAGGTTTTTCACCTCTTATGATGGCCGTTTTAAGGAATAGATATGACCTGGCGGAATTGTTCATTGAGAATGGTGCGGATATAGAAGCGAGAGATCTTAGAGGCAGTTCTTCAATTTTGCACGCGATTTGGGCGAGAAGATCAAATATGGTTGAGAAATGGTGCTAGCTTAAATGTTACTGATTATGAAAGAGTAGGTGCAATTCACTATTTTTTCTTTAAAGAAAATTCAGAAAGAAATGATGGATTGTACGAGCTGTTACTGAAATCTGGATGTGCTATTAATGCTTCAAGTACGCTTACCCCAACTCCATTGCATGTCATTTTAACATTTTACAAAGGAGACAATGGTGAAATTGGTAACTTGTATTATGTGAAAAAATTGATTAAAGATGGAGCGAAACTACATTTAAAAAATTCAAATGACGAGAGCGAACTTCATTTATGTGCTAGAAATATCTTTATACCTGTAAGTTTGATAATATATTTAATGAAATGTGGTGCTGATCCTTCCATTTTCAACAATCAAAATCTCACCTTTTTTGATATCTTAGTTGAAAAACAACGAACAAAGGCCATAGAACTCATTAAATATTTAATGACTGAACAGCTAGCGGGAACTCCAATGATCTGTCAGGAAATCCAGAATGCGATAAATGAAGATGAAGAATTGTTGAATATCCAGAACACATGTGAGAAAGAAGCTGATATTCTAAATTCAAGTATCGCTCCAGAAATAAATTCTTTGTCAATCTTGAAACTAAGCATTATGGACAAAAATAAACTGATAAGTCTTTGTGATAATGAGATCATAAGAAGTGCTTTGGAGAAGTTTGATTCTTCTTCTTTTCCGATTTATGGAGATGACATAGCGAGGAAATTCTGTGCTACATTGAGTATTTACGAGAAAAGATTTACATACAAGAATTATTTAGATGAAATTATTTCAGAGCCAGTGGATCAGATGACAATAGATACGATCATTAATTTCACTTCGTACTCCCAACTTGAAAGAACAGTAACAAATCTAGTACCTTCATATTGTAAAAATTGAACTTTAAGTTATTGTAATGTATCATTGTCTCTTAGTATGATTGTATATGTTAGGCCCGAAGACCGAAAACGCTCAGTGGCCGGAAAAAACGGCCACATCGCGTTCTGGCTGTCTTCGAACGCACAGAACGCGTTTTGGTTGTTTTTAAACGCTCGCAACGCGTTCTGGTAATTTTTAAACAGCCGAAACGCGTTTGTCTAACGGCAATTGGTTCAAATGTAAGACCCTGTAGTTTTTTACATTTTTAGAATAATAAAAACAAGTTGTTTCCGAACATGTTTGGTACTTGTGGTCTAGCATTTCTTTATGAGCACTGAGCACATACAAAACTATAGTCTATTTGTCGACCCTGTACCTATTGGAATCAACATGTGATACATTTTTGGAATCAGCTCAGCTAGAGTAATCCGGAAATGGAGACAAAATAGTTCAATTTAAAAAAATGACGGTGATGTCATTACTCGAAAATAATTCACGCTGTATATTAGATTATTATTTAAAAATAAGGTAAATTAAAATAAAAATCGATGTGTTTCAGGATTATTTCTTAAAATGGTCTGATTAGCTAAAAATGAATTTGTTCCATACTTTACGGATACAATTCAAATGTACAATGTAATTCGAAATGTCATTCAAACAGTTCTTGTGAAAATAAGTAACGTACCTATGTGAAGTACACAAAAGTTCGGAAATACCCGTCATTTGTATTTAATTGTAGTTTTCAATAATTGAATTGTTTCTAATAAAGTAATTAAAAGAGTTATAAATGCAAGTTTGTTTTGTTCTCCACAATAAGTTGGATTTGTAGAAAATAAATTGAAATTCATTTGTTCAATAAAGAACTTTTCGCTTTTTCATTCATGCATTTATATATTATATACTCGACAATATAAGTTTATTAGTGTAACTTTCTTCCTAGAACTGAAAAACAATTATAAGAAATTTAATATTGTTGAAATGATTCGGCAAGAAAAACCGAACCCATCTTTGGTATCCAATTGTAGTTGTCAATAATTGAATTGTATTTCAATTTTCAACTTTGTTTTATGAGGGACAATATAAATTTTATCCTACGCAGGTAGAAAGCGGCAAATAATACAAGTCGAACATTAAGAACGCGTTGTGAGCGTTCAACAATTGACAAAACGCGTTCAGGCTGTTTAACAATTACCAGAACGCGTTGCGAGCGTTTAAAAACAGCCAAAACGCGTTCTGTACGCTTGAAGGCAGCCAAAACGCGATGTGGCCGTTTTTTCCGGCCACTGAGCGTTTTCGGTCTTCGGGCCTAACATATATAATATAAATTTATTAAAAGCTCTTGACTCTGTTTTTTTCATCGACCATATGTGGGGTTTAATTGTATGTGTTGTAGAATTAATTATTCTATACAAACTGATACTTCCGGAGATATGATCATTCAAATTTTCAATAATTACTCGCTAGGATTTGTTCAAGTGAGTGACTCTACACACCAACAGGTGGTGTAGGCCCCTTTATTTCGCCTAGAAAATCGCGGTTCGAAACCGAACGGAAATGAATTTGCAGTGCCACATTCAGCAGGTGTCTTATAAGTATGGATAAATATCCTCTTAATTTTTATTTCGGTCCATTAGAAAATTTATTGAACTGGAGCATTTTGAAATTAATTATGATATTTTGCTTGGACAAACATTTTTGCTCTCCTTTCTGTGGTTATAGAAAAACGGAAATGAGCTCAAAGCCTAGATAAATACACTTAGCGCTTCAACCCTTGCTGTTACAAGTTAAGTATTTACATACTTACTAACATTAACTAGATTAACAGATACCATTAAAAAGAGTACAACTGCTAAGTTAGTGGGATACAAGGAGATTGAACAAGAAATGCGTCAGAGCAAGTAGTGAGCTGATAATATGAAGATCGGCTTATTTTTTAGCATCTATTTCTACTTCTATTCCACTTAAGAGTAGCCCAAAGACGCATGGAAAGGTCAATGCTAGGAATTATTCTAAAAGAACGAGTTACAAATGAAAACTTAAGAACTAGAACAGGTATTACAACGTGGTGGAGAGGATGGCGAAATTAAAGTGGAACTGGGCCGGTCATGTCGCACGTTTATGGGATGGATGCTGGACACGCAAGCTGATGGAATGGAGATCAAGAGCAGATTAGCGCAATCGAGGACGACCACCAATGCGCTGTAAGGATGATATTGTAAAGATCGCGGGCAACTGGCTTCAGGAGGCCAGAGATCGGGAGAAATGGAGGAGAACAGGGGAGGCCTATGTCCAGCAGTGGACGTAAAGGGCTTTGATGATGATGATTTCTTTTAACTTACCTTCGATATACTTGGTAAAAGGAATGCCAGAATAAATTTCATGTTTTTCACGAATCCAGTAAAATCCGTGGCATTTTTTCCTTGCAGATAAAATTCGTTTTCTCTCTCATTCAACGAGTCACATTGTATACCAAAAACTGTTGTTGCTATAATATCATTTGCATATCTTGTGAAAGCATCCTTCAATTCAATCTCTATTTGTGGTTCTGGTTTATTGTTTAAAAAACTCACGAAGTTTCTTGCACACTCGTGCATTAGAACAAACATCTGTCTCATCTTGCTGCCGGTAAAGAATGGACTTAGTGTGGAACGCATCTCTTTCCATTTCTGTCCTAAGAATTGATTTGTAATTTCAACCAAGAAATATAAATGACTTACCTTTCAAGTTAAATAGATTTTTGTTCCATAAAGGATCAGCTTCCTCTGTAGTAAAGTGTCTGTGGTCGACAAAATATTCAAAATCCTTCACACAAATCTGCTTTATGATATTTGGATCTCGCACCACCAAAAGAGGTTGATAAAACTGATACATGCCCAGGTATCTGTGGTATCGATAAATGACAAATAATTATTTCAGAATTATGGCCATATCGTAATAGTATCAATGCTTGGAAACTTTCTTTTGAACTGTGAGCATACATTATCTCGCATTAAACAATACAGTATGTACAGAGTGTTTAAAATTTGAAGGCTTATTACAGTGGCGCAAAAATTGGGTGGCAGGGCTGAAACCATGCCACGGGTCCCCGAACCGATAGGGCCCCTCGACAGAAGAGGCCACGAGGTCAGATTTTTTATATTTTATTGACCTAACCATTTTATTTGGCTTGAAAAGTATATATTTTTTTAAAGTTCTGCTCAAGTTCCTAAGGGAGCATTCAAGTATTACGTAACGCATTTGGGAGGAGGAGGGTCTCGTTTATACGGATACGTTACGATGCTTTACAGGGCCGGGAGGGGATCTTTCTAACACGTATTACGTAACAAAAATTAGGGAATTAAAACTCCCAAATTGGCAACCATTTTTGTTTTCGATTTACGGGGAATCCCTCGATTGTATTAGTCTGGTCGTCATTTTTAATTTGTTCTCGCAAGTCGGCAAACCTATTCGTTCATATTTCACGGGGAATCCCTAGATTGTATTGTACGTCATTTAATGTTGTTTTCGTTGTCAGTATTCGTTAGTGTTTATGCAGAAGCACATTTCTGTAGTCGGTGTTATTGAATGACATAGTGTTCATACTGTAATGTCCTCAAAAGAGGGAGAATTGCATCATCAGCTGTTCTTGGCCTATAAAAACTCTCATGCTGGCTTGCCAGCGCAACTGTGTCAAAAAAATGCCAATGAAATATGGAATACGGG
Organism: Micraspis discolor; assembly: GCA_030674115.1. NCBI lineage: Eukaryota > Metazoa > Arthropoda > Insecta > Coleoptera > Coccinellidae > Micraspis > Micraspis discolor. The sequence goes on along the minus strand of JARTUT010001351.1, from coordinate 30,790 downwards.
TAAAGAATCCTTAAAAATAAGGAAAAGTTTATACAACTTATAAATGATGTTATACGAGAGTTGAAGGTGAAGGCCACGAAGAAGAAAGCAACAATGCTTAGTTATTTTACACAGGTAAGTTTACTGCTAAAATGTAATAATGAAGTATTATAATATGTAATTCAAACCATGATTTTGAATAATTGAATAATTTATTCTCTATTGTCAAGGAATATTCTGATGCAGCATATTAGATCAACTTGTCTCTACGTAATGAAATTTTATACTATAACAAAACCGAATATGAACCGTCTAATGACTACTACGTCAACAGAGGAGTTCCGCTTCATGCTCCGACAAAGGGATTAAGAACATGATGAAAGGGACCGCTCGCCATAAAGCTGTCACATAAAAACGATTAATGGTGGCATATTTATGGAACATAAAGAGGCCGCTACGAATTGTTCTGGAATGTGAAGCATCTTTCTGATAACTTCTAGAAAAAACAGCGCCGGATATAAATGACTGAAGCCGATTCATGGATTCATTCATGGATAGAACTTGCCGACGAATAAACAGGTGTTCCTAGTGAAATTCTGTAGATAAATTGTGTATATAAATTATTGATTATTGTTAGTTAAGTGTGAATATAAATTAGTTTAAAGAAGACTTGTATTGTTTTTCTATGTCACTGAGGAAAAACGTAACAATACGAATATGTTTTGGAAGCTGTTACATCCAATGAATTCGTTTTTGGCACTCTTGTTCACCCGAACAGAGTGCCTATTATTTTGCCCAAATGTCTGTTATTTTGGAATATCGAACCGGAAATGGTTTCAATCGATTGGGTTCGACTCCTGATGAAGAATTCGTGGCGAAAGTTGAGTCTGTCAGGCCAGGCCGTATCTCTCTAGCATCCAAAGGAATCAGCTAGAGTTTTCATATTTTCAGAATAGGTTAATTGTTCAAATATCTCGGTCATGTTCGTTATTGGGCCAAATCCGTCGGATGGTTCAGTAGTTATGAGCATCTGAAATTTTGTTTCCTTTATAACTAATAGAATATCCATCCGATCAAGTTGATACTTGAAATATCGTTGAGGCAGGCTGAAAAAAAGCGGCACGCAAAATTTCGCAGAAATTGTCACGATAGAAAATTTTTCAAAAATTCCCAAAAAAAATTTTTTCAATACTCTCTATCTCAAGATATTTTTCGGATTTCAATAAAAATTCGTGAATATATTGAGGAGATCGATATCTTACTTATCCTCAAATTTCATTGCCGTAGCTCTTTTCTATCTAAAGATATGATCATTTTTTTCATTTTCTCAAGAGAAAAGAGAAATGACATACGTCCCGATGATTTTATTTGAACGATAGCCATCACAGATCGATATTCGATTGACAAATGCCGGGCTCATTAATCAGTGTCAGTTGGCGTAATATTAATCAAAATTTTCATAACGGGAAATCATAGAGATAGAATTCAATCTCGATGGCTGAAACAATATACCTTGTCAAAATTCAGAAAAGCACTGACGTAAGTTTTTAGGAAAAGGAATTATAGCTCCGAACAAAACTTGGGGAAATTTATGAGTAGTTATTTTTAATTTGAGATATAGGTTTGTTCATTCATTCGGCGTTCATATTTGCATCACATTGTCCCATAGTACAAGAAAGGACTATTGTTCACCTGATCAGAGTGCATATAGATTTGTTAGAGTTTGAATATTTACTCGCAAGTAGCTCAACAAGAGCGCCAAAGCAATCTGACCTCACGTCAGTGCTTTCTAAAGTTTTATGTCTAACTCTCGTAGAGGGCGCTAGTTACACGGTTCGTACCAAGTAGTATTGAACATAACTTTTTCAATATTAGATTTATTGAGCAAAATTTCAAGTGTACTTAAACATCATTCAATTTCACACAAAAATGGTACCATTGGTAAAACTCGATACTTTGTACCGTTTTAGGAGTATTTTGATTTAAAAATTATGAAGTGATAACCGAGGTTCGTATGAAGTAATGATAATGTTCGAATGTCCTATGTTTTCACGAATACACAAGGCTATCCTTTTTTCTAAAGAATCCATTAATCTTCTAAATGGTTGGGAGTCAGCTGTGAGATCATTAAAGTTACGTGTTATGCTATCTTTCAAATCTTGCGGTGAATTTACCCCTGCAGCATAAACTTTTTCTTCAAGATACGACCAAACTGTGTAATCCAGGGTATTTAAATCATATGACCGTGGAAGCCAATGAATAGGAGCTTCTGCACCTCTACCAATCCATCGATTCGGAAAATGGTTACTCAACCAATTACGAAACTTTCTATCAAAGTGCGGTGGAGCTCCATCGTGCATAAAAAATAGATATCTCCGCTCGTTTACCGATAAATTTTCTAATATCTCGAATACGTGATTACTTAAGAGTCCAGGTGCATATCGCCATTTAAATCACCAGGTAGAATGTGATAACCTATTAATTTGTTGCCTAAAGTTGCTTCCCAAACATTAACTTTGAATGAGTGTTGGTAATGTGCTACCCTTTTGAAATGAGGATTCTCATCACTCCAGTAGTGTGCATTATGGGAGTTAAACATACCTTGTCGCATAAAGAAGGCCTAGTTCGTAAAATAATACATTTTAAAAAATTTGGATTGAGGGCTGTCCTTCCTTGTAATGTTTAACAAAAATCCATTCTAACCGGTAGATCGTCTGGCAGGAGCGCTTGTCTGTAATGATAAGGATGTAGCTGCTGCCTTTAAGTATTCTCCAAGTAGTTGAAGAAGACGTATTTGTTTGTCTTGCCACATCCCTTACGCTAACTGTTGGATTTTGATCAACTAAATTTAAATCATATTTTCTTTATTAATGTTTCTTGTTGTTCTTGGTCTACCAGAATTTATTGTTTTATTTATTATTTTAGGTCTCACACTCCCAGTTTCTCGACAACGTCGTTCAATTGCTCTAAATGTATTTTTACTTGGAAAGTTACTTTGAGGAAACTTTTCTGCGTAACAGCTGCACTAGCGTTTCCTTAACACTCTGCTAAGGTTATTAACATGCCAGTGTATTCAAAATTTGAGTACATTTTGATTAAAAATATCTAATTTAACAAAGAGAAATGTAATTATTGTTGACTCAACGTCAAAACTATTAAATGAAAGACAGTTTTCCATGGCAACTGAAATTTCAGAGAAAATGCTATTGCCGTGTAGAATTCATCGGTTATTACTTCATAATTTTCAAATCAAGATACTCTGAAAACGGTACACATTATCGATTATTACCAAGAGTATCTTTTTTGTGTGAAATTGAATGATGTTCAAATACGCTTGAAATTTTAGGTACTCAATAAATCTAATATATAAAATTATGTTCAATATTACTTGGTACGAACCGTGTAACTAGCGCCCTCTACGAGAGTTAGACATAAAAACGAATTCATTGGATGTATCAGCTTCCAAAACATATTCGTATAAAATTTCATTACAATGTTCCAGTATTGAATGATTATTTGGGCTATTACCATCATCTATTGTGGATGTAATGTTTTCCGACGTTTCGATAGACATCTTCTATCTTTATCAAGGAGGAAAAGTAAAAAACCTTTCGAAAATTATCAATTTTCGAAAAATTTTCGAAAAATAAATAATCATTCAACACGAGCTCCATCATCAACAATATCTCGTCATCAATGTTCCAGTAGTTTCTGCAAAATTTTAAAAAATGTGTACAATTTTTTTTCTTCAATTTCAACCCTGAATCTTGAATACGGATGGCGTTATGAAAATTTTTGACTGAGCAGACCCCAATTATTTTTCAGTTTTCTACCTGTCCTAGAGAGGGGGTCACCTGTTTTTGAAATACCCTGTATATATAAATATTTTTCAATTATACTCAATATTTCTCTAGGAAACTCACCGCACTTCACCGAATCTGTTGTAGATTTGTGCTAGCAAATCACAAAAAGCCATTTTTTTGAACATCATCCATCCATTAGAACCGAAGATCGGTATTTGAGTCTCTTGCTTGACTCCTTTTCTATGCCAATGATTTAACCTTTTTCTATCGTAGTAGCAAAACAGATAAATGATCAAGAGAATTGCGACTATCCAAATCATTGTATCTTCTTTTTTAATCTGAAAGAAAATAGGAAATTAGTCCTTTATATGTCTCTGAATACTGACTAATTCTAGAAATTTTTCATTATCAATCTATTCATCATCAATATAGGACCAAGAAGGATATGGGTCATATAAAAAAGATGTGGTAATGGAATTTAGGGGACCCAATGTCATGAAAGTCCGAATTATATTGAAAGATCAGACACGGACATCATTTTTCGTCACTCATAATAAATATTCAAATGTTTCATCCCAAAAATAAGAAAATCGAGTTTTTTAGGTCGAGGAATCGGTTCGATTGGAAATTTTTACGGTTCTGAAAATTTTTTTCAAGGAAACCAAAGTAGAATTCAGGGATACGCGCCTGTGAGATCAGTTGACATATTTGTTTTACATATACCTTAAATACCTTCAAATGGAACAATATGTAGCGACAAAAAAATTAATTATTTAATTTAATTTATTTGAAATTGCTTCTGCTAGCTAGAGCATAAAACCATCTCACTTTTACCTTCAGAGAGTTTAAATAGATGCTTCCACCCCAGTCAATGATAGTCAATACTCGAACAATCAAAATTTATTCCAGTCTTTTACAAGTACTAGATATTTCAATCCATTAATACAAAAAATAATCTATATAAGAGAATGATCAAAGATTCCCTCAATTTAAGACTAAAGTAAGATTATATCGGTTACAGAAACATCCTCCACAAATTAATAGGAAGCGCAAAAAAACATCATTTTAATGATTTCATTAAGAAAAATCCTGGTTCGAAATCTCTCTGGTCATACGTGAATCATATCTGTGGGAAAACCAACTCTTAGATTGATCTGAAAAAGATAAAAAATGCTAACGGACAGGAACTACAATCAGATGATGAAATAGCGGAAGAGTTTAGCAAATATTACAGTGCAATAGGAAAAAAAACTGGTGGATAATATAAAAAAAATCCCAGAAAAAGATGATCAGCACTCTCTTTTTATTCCCGACCAGCACAAATGAAGTGGAAGAAATTATTTCAGAGTTGAAAAGCGGAGGTGCTCCTAGTAATGATGCGATCAGTAGTGAACTCCTGAAGAACATTCGTGAAGAAATAGCGGAACCGCTGACACTTTTGACGAATCTTTGTTTCGAGACTGGTGAATTTCCGGACACCTTCAAGGTCGGTATCATCAAGCCGATTTTCAAGTCAGGAGATGAGACCGATGTTTCAAATTATCGGCCCATTTGCCTTATCTCGAATTTGGCTAAGGTAATTGAAAAGATTATCAAAGTACGAATTACTAACTTTTTGGAAAAAAACAAAATTTTGGCCGAGAACCGATTTGAATTTATGAAAAGAAAATCGACGGAGGATGCCATTCGGGGACTCGTAGGGAGATTATACAGTTGGTTGGATGGAGGCAAAAAGGGTATATGCGTTTTTATAGACATTACAAAAGCTTTCGACACGGTCTCGCATGACAGACTCCTGAGGAAGCTGCACTTGATTGGTTTTCGAGGGAAGGCACACCAATTGATGGAAAGCTATTTATCACGAAGGTCCCAATGTGTTAAAGTAAATGAGTATCTGAGTAACCCAAAACCAGTTCACTGTGGCGTACCACAGGGAACGGTGTTGGGTCCTATACTATTTGTAATATATATGAATAGTCTGCTATTGATGAAAACGGATGGGAAGGCCATAAGTTTTGCGGATGACACGGTGATAATGTATGAAGATGATGACTGGGAAAAGCTCAAGAGAAAAACTGAGAACGATCTTTTAAGAGTGCACCGGTGGTTCGAGCAAAATAAGCTCACCATAAATTTCCAGAAAACCAAGTATTTGTCATTCTCTTTTTATGAGTCGGGGCTTCCACACTTGGGAAAACTACATGTGGACAAAAAAGTTTCGGTTTCGGAGGCTGATCAGGTCAAATATCTGGGAGTAACAATCGATAGGCATCTGAGGTGGGATAAGCATATTGAAATATTGGTTGGAAAACTTAGATATCTGCTTTCGAAGTTCAGACACCTAAAAAAGTACCTAGATGTAACCAATTTAAAAACAATATATACGTCCTTGTGTCAGTCACAGATAGAATATGGTATAGTGGCATGGGGAGGAGCATACAACTGTCATTCAAGAAGACTATACAGAAATGGTTGCTTCGAATCATCTATGGTAAACCCCTGTTGTTTCCGTCAAATGGGTTGTATGCAATATCCAAAGTCATGAGCCCTCAACAATTGTTTGTGCACAAGATCTCATTGGCCATAGCTTTTGGAAAAATTCAAATACTGACACCTGATTGCACATATACGACGAGAACAAATCTAAACCGATTCTTTACACCTAGAGTAGAAAAAAGTATTGGCCAGAGATGTACATACCTGGCACCTCGACTATATGCAATGATTCCTCATCACCTGAGAATTATAGGAAATAAAAGAAAGTTAAAAATGAATTTAAAGATTTTGATTCTGGAGAAGGGACAGGTATACTTCGATTCTTTGATCAACCAAAGGTGAAAGTCTACAGGGGTGTTTCTACTGTGCGTTCCCCGTTCTGTATTTTCGTTATTGCTGCAGATGCCATACCGTTTCATGTTCCTGGTCGGGACCGAACTGATCTGATTTCTTTGTTTGTGTGTATAAAGAGGGACAAGAAAAGAAATTGTTATTTTATTTAGGTTAATTAGTGGCTAATTAAGATTGTCCATTTACATATATATCACGTACAGGCTAACGCCTCTGTGATTACTGTTTATGACTGTAATTTAGCAGAATAAACTATTATTATTATTATTATTATTTACAGTATCTACAAATGTTAACTTGTTCAAATCAAAACTTGAAAGTAGAAATGGTCAATTACTGGCTATAAAAATCATCAGGTGACATCTACAATTATTGCTGGAACTTATCTCGTCTGTCTTAAGTCCTACTTCATGTGATAACAGGACCATACAATCATCCTGGGTGTTCCGGATGAGTCTGGTGTGAAAGATGGGTCTTAAGTCTTCCACCCCGTAGACAAACTTTCCAACAAAAACTATTTCTTCTCTCTATTCTCCATCCCTTCAGGGAAACATCTGTTATATATATATATATATATATGTAAAGAAAAAATATTTCTTTAATTACCAATTATATTGACCACTGACAAACGCTAGTCAGGCAACCAACAATACTCAGGAATGTTTTTCTGGTTGCCTACCCAGACAATTTCACAGTGCGCTCCTGATATCTAATAACAAAAAGATTCAGCATATGAGAATCCGTAATTCCGAGTTATGAATAATATTTTGGGAGATAAGTCTGAAATATGCATGTAAAGAAAAACTATTTCTTTAATTACCAATTATATTGACAACTGACAAGCGCTAGTCTGTGGCATCCTTGGGCTGACGTCTATGGTCAGTTGAGAGGTCATGAAAAAATATAACATTGTAAAATAGATAAATAAGAATAATTGGTGGAAGAATAGACTTTAATTGTCGTTTCTTCGTTTTCAGGTAAAGTTGCAATAATGGTGTAGTTAAATAAGTTATCGTATTTGTAAGAAACTAACGAAATAAATCTTCGTTTTCAGAAGCAACGCATGAGTTTATTTTTGACCTAAAATGTAAGAAAAAATGTTATATATATATATAAATCGGTTTCAAAACGTTCTCCGACGTCCTCCGATTCCCAGTCTCCAACGGTCTCTATCTCTCCAGAGATCCTCCTCAAGCCCAAACACTCTTATATCCTTGTCTATCCCTTCTCTCCAGGATTTACGGGGTCTTCCCCTTTTACGTATTCAAGTTGGATTCCAATTGAGAACCTGTTTAGGGAGTCTCTCATCTGCCATTCTTTGAACATGGCCTTACCATTTTAGTTGTTTGTTTCTTATGTCATCAGTTATTGTGCGGTGGACACCCATTATTTCTCGTATTCTATCAATTCCCTGGTTGTTTCTCTCCTTTAAGCTTCTTCTAGGCTCCCGCTACTTGATATCTTTGTTCCCAGATATTTATACCCCTCACAGCTTTCAATAACCCGACCATCTTCCAGAATCATATTTTGTTAGGGACCCCCCATGCATATGTCCTCTGTTTTAGCAACATCCACCTCCAGTCCCCAATGCCCATATTATTCAATCAGTTTCCTGGTCATATATTCCAGATCATCGAGGCCTTGAGCCATGACCACTTGGTCATCGGCGAAGTTCAAGGTGTAGGTAGAGAAGTTGTTGAGCGGTAAATCCATATTGCTGTATTTTCGTTTCCATCGCAGTAGAGTTTTCTCCAAGAAGATTTTGAAAAGCGTGGGAGACAGACCACATCCCTGCTTTAATACTTTATTTGTGGAGCAGCCGCTGGAGAGTTTATTTTCTATTTTTATTCCGATATAGGAGTTGTTATATAGTTCTTTAACGGCTTTGATTATCATAATATTCACGTTTGTTGTTTCCAAAGCTTCCCAGAGTTTGATAAGCGGAACACTGTCGTACGCTTTCTTCAAATCTACCAATAAAAGATGGAATTCCTTATTCACAGCTGACATTTTCTCTAGTATTTGAGTCAGACTAAACAGATGATCTTTCGTTGACCGTCCGGCCCGACCGTCCAGCTTGTTCTTCAGCTTTCTGATCAGCAAACTCTTGTTTTATTGTAGACTTAAGTATTTTTCCATAAAGTCTGCTTATCGAGCTGCAATGCCTCTGTTGTTTTCACATATTTCTTTACTGCCCTTTTTATGTATAGGAGTAAGATATGATTCTTTCCACTGTTCTGGGATCTTACCGGTGTTAACGCTGTTGTTGTTTGGAAAAGCTTGGCTAGATGTTCAAATAATTTTTTCGTTCCGTAGTTTATTAATTCACATGGTATATTGCCTGGACCTGGAGCTTTTCTGTTCTTTAGGAGTTGGCATGCATCTGTTACCTCTTTAATCCGCATTCTGATGGGTGAGGGCGAAAATGACATTTCATTTTCATGCTGATTGACTTCTCTGAATTGATCTCTCCCTTCCTGCAACAGTTTGCTGAAATATGAATCCCAATTTTGTAACGAAATAGGGGATATTAAATCTGTCTTTTTATTTTGACGTAGTGACTTTAATACTCTACAGCTTTCTGTGCATTTCCTTCCTCCTAAATATGAGTTTATTGTTGAACATTTTCTTTCCCAGGATTCGTTCTTCTTTTGAGTGATCTTTCTTCGAACTTTTACTTGAGATTCCTTAAACAACATTTCATCCTCCTGCTTTTTCGATGCTAAGTATTTCAGATTAAATTCTCTTTTTTCTGTGATGTCTCTTTGAATATCCTCATCCCACCAGTATGGTTTGTCATGCTTTCTTATCTCGTACATCCCCAAGGCTTCTTTTGCAGAGTCTTTTAGGCATTTTTTGATGTGGTTGTAATGGTCATCAGTGATTTCGAAATTTCATTTTCCAGTTTCTCATCAAGTCTTTCTAGTGCTCTGTTCTAAACTGTCTAGGTTATATCGTGTCTCTTCAATTGTTTCGTGCTGTTCTAGTTCTACGGGGTGTTGATTCTTGTTTCTTCCGGGGAATTCTATTTCTTTCAAGAGGTGGTGATCATTACCGCAGGTGGCGCTTCGAAAAACCCTGACATCATATGCCTTCAGGTCGGTCTCCTGAGCCAAAATTAGGTAGTCAATTATGGACTTTAGATTTCGTGTATTTTGTGACCAAGTATATTTATGTATCATACGATGTGGGTAGAAACCATTCATTATCCTGAGGTCGTTCTGTTGGCATAGGTTTATTATTCTATGACCGTTGTCATTTGTCACATTTTCTCCATATCGGCCCATAACGCAGTTTTGATCCTGTTCTTCCATTTATATCTCCCATTATAATTATTTCTCGGGATTTTCCTAATTGACTGATTTCTTGGTGTAAACTCTCGTTAAAATCATCCTTTTCTTTGACCGTAATGTCATCGTTGACCGAGTATACTCCGATTGTTGTTATTTTTTTGCCATATAATGACAGGTTAATTTTGATCATTCTTTCGCTAATTGGTTGCCATGATGTTATGTACTTTCTGAGGGTTTTCGCAATCATTATTGAAACTCCCTGTTGCGCTCTTTTTCTTTTGGTACGCCACTGTGGTATTGGTCGTATTTACCAAGGTTTTCAGACCCTTGATCCTTCTTCTTGGTTTCTGTTATTACTGCGACTCGCATTTGTTGTTTATCTAACTCAAGCATTACTTCATTAATCTTCCGGGAGGACCTTGTACGTTCCATGTTCCAAAGTTCGGTATCCTTTTCCGTTGCTTCGAAACATCTATTATTACGTTGAAAAATTCAACTTCGGCAAATTTGTTCAGCCTCGGCAAGATATCTCAAATTCGGTAATATTTTGAATCCGGCAGATTTGGTTCAGTTCTTTGGTAAATTTTCAACTCCGGCAAATTTTCAGCTCCGGCAAATTTGGCTGTGAATATCAATTTCATAAGTTCTCGAGCCGATAATGTTCCACAGTTTTCAGCGATCCCTGAATGTATTCACTCACAAAACAATAATAATTTAAGAGAAGAAAAAATATACATATGTTTAAAAAAATAATTGAATGGAACAGATAATTAGATGAAAAAATCATTGATTAACAAAGTATAGCACGAATATTGAAACAGTCAGGAAGGTGACTCATCAGATATCACTCTGAAAAATATATGGAGAACTGGAGATGGTGGTTTGACAAAGAATGGACGAGACCTTTGCCATCTTCTGTACATAAAACAGTTAAATTAAACATTTAAAATTGAATAAACCTTTTCTGATCAGAAACTGGACTTACCGAACGTTATAAAACTGTTCGCCAGGACAAACTCTCTATTTGAAACTTAATTTCAATTCGAGAAAGAGCGATACATGCACTTTCCAACATTTTCGCACGAGAATTGATCCAGAATGGAAAAAAGTCAATCGGAGTCGACCCCACTTCTCCACCATGCGGAAACACAGAGATCGTACCATAGAGGTTTCTATTCCATTTTCAGCGGAGATTTCCTAACTAATCGCCATTGGTAAATTCGCCCGTTAAAATTATTAAAAACGAAATTTCATGAAATTTCCCCTCTCAACTAACAACCTCATTTGCATAAATCTTTCAAATGTCGTTCAACGAGGAATTATAAATCAAAATAGAAAACTTTGATGAATAAACTTGATGCAAAGTATTAATTTGTATTACAGCTTAATTCTCAAAGCAGGCCTAATTATACTGCTAGTCGATTGATTGAGTTTTGTTTCGGTTGACTTCATTCATATTAATCTAAAGTCAAGTTTATTCGTCGAATTAATCATTAAAATCAAAATAACATGATGGTGATAAATGTCAGCGCGGAGGTCGTTTTAAGAACGAAAATAATGTAGGTTATAGAGGAACTTTTGCTACCAGAAATACGAGATCCAACCAAACTAAGTATATATTTACGCTTCGTTTCGACCCCACGTTCCTTGACCATGGTCGAAATGGAAATTTCATGAAATTATTTCTTTCTTGGCCCCATTTTACCTCCAAACCGCATCGAAAAAGCCTCCAATTTTTACTTATAAAACTGCGAAATTCGTGATAAAAATAATCAGACTTGGTTCATAATAGTTATTTAATCAACTAGTTTATTAATGATATCCATTAATGGTCGAGATAATTTAACACGTGAGCGGTGCGTGGTACAGCTGTCTTTTTGTCCGAATGTCTGTAATTTTGAAATATCGGGAGCCGAAAATTGAATAGATTTCCTGATAAAGAATACACGGCCAAGCTTGAGTAGGGTCGTCCGGCCGATCATATACTCTCCATCTTCCGAAGGAGATGAGCTAGAGTTTTCATGTTTTCAGAATAGGTTAACCTTGCAAATAATTATTCATTCATTTGATCAAACAGGAATTCAAAGAGAAAAACACAATTATACGGATACATTCATTTGAAAGGTTCTTTAAAAATGATGTGGATCTCATTTTGAATATCAAATGTGAACTTAATCTTAAAACTTTATGTTTAGAATATCTTTACTGAAAACAAAAAGTAAAATTAGATTAATCAATTCCTGCATAAAAATTCATACAATTTCCACTTAAAACAGGAGTTGATGAACTGAATATAACGATGAAGTGAAGGTGAAGTTATAAAATCAAATTACTCTCAAAAAACTATTGGTGCTGCTCTAAGCAGAAAATCAGTTTTCTACGATGATCAAGAAAAACGCAGACATTAAATAAAATATACTGTGAAGTATATATTAGAATTAAGGTTAAAAGCATTCAGACGAAGTTCAATACTTCAACGCATCTACTTGTTAGCTGAATTGGATAAAGCGCCAGACCGGCAGATTGGATAAGCGGATTCGCATCCCGTCCAAAAACAAATTTTTACGGAATTCCAAATATACAGGGTGTTCGGCACATGGTCCGTCAAATTTTTTTGGGGCGTTGGTAGGGTCATTCGCTACCTTTTCAGTCTTGGAACCTGGGTCCTTAGTATTACGGTTACGGAGGTATGATTTTTTATTAGGTTTTTCTAAATTACCCAAAATGTACCCTTCGAAGCCCCATACCTTTTTTGCGTGGGCTTTTACATGCATTTTTTTTATTGTATTAAGTCAACATGAGTGTGTGTTTGAAAAAAAACGTATTTATTGTTACAGATAACATCACAAAATTAACACGAGGGCCTTTTATTAAAAAAAAAAATATGAAAGTATGAAAATATCTCCACTCCTATTGAAATTTAAAAAAAAGTTACAGCTATTACAAACTTAGTTTTATTTTAAAATGTTCTTTGGTTTATAACATTGCTAACCATATGCTATTTACGTAAGTCAATAAAAAAAATAATACTGCAAATAAGGTTTTAGTCAGAAGAGTGAAGAAAGTCGCACCTAAATAAAAGTACGGATTTCGACACAACACAGCGAGCAAGGAAATTTTACCTGCCCGATTTAGACGCGTGTGAATTATTATTACTATTTATGTCCTTAGGTTGGATTGGGTTAGTAGCCGCTGACTTGACCCAACCGTCATTCGAGATTTAACTGTCTCTGCTGTTGGAAGTGGCTGTGCCGCGTTGTTCAGTTTTTTTAAATTTGTATTTTTTTGTTTTTGTTACTTTTATCGACTTTTTGCTTTTTGGTTGTTGATATGCCTAATTTCACCAACGCTGAGTATGCTGATATGGTGATGGCATATGGCAAGGCCGATGGCGTTGCTCGTGCAGCTCAAAGGATTTATCAAGCCAAATTTCCTGATCGAAGATTACCCCACCACGAAACATTCTCGACGACTTATCGACGATTAAGAGAGACTGGACACTTAAATTTTCAAGAGCCTCGGGTCAATGTGAGGCAACACTATGTAGCAGTTGACGATCAAATACTTCAAGCCTTTGAAGAAGATCCAACTACAAGCATTCGTGTCGTTGCTCAAAGACCCAACTTAACGATTTGGAAAGTTTGGTCAGTACTTCGGGATAAACATCAACACGCTTTTCATTACACCCCGGTACAAGGTAAATAAACTATTTTATTGATAAATTTGTCCTTTTGACTGCGAAAAAATTGTCACAGACTAATGATTTTTATTAATTGTTACAGGTCTTCATGAAGGCGATCCTGCCAGACGGTTGGAATTCTGTAGATTTTTGCTGCACACAGATGTCGATGACAACTTGTTTCTAAAACGAATTTTGTGGACAGACGAATCCTGTTTTAACCGAGAAGGAATAACAAATCTGCACAATTTACATCACTGGGCACCTAGAGATGAGAATCCCCACGTGAAAAGGCAAATGAGTTTTCAACAAAAATTTAGTGTTAACGTTTGGGCTGGTCTGATAGGAAGACATCTCATCGGGCCACACAATTTACCGGCTCGACTAAGTGGGCCTGCTTATTTGCATTTTTTGCAGAATGCTCTGCCGGAGCTACTAGCCGATGTTGCCCGCCACATTTCCTGAGAGAAGTTCGAGATCACCTCGACAACTCTTTTCCAAATTAATGGATAGGCAGAGCCGGCTCCATCCCTTGGCCCGCAAGATCTCCAGACCTAACACCTTTAGATTACCATGTCTGGGGTAGAGCCAAAGAATTGGTTTATTTCACAGAGGTACCTACAAGAGAGGTGTTGATTGAACGCATAAACGCGGCATTTGTGGTAATGAAAGAAGAAATGTTGCTAGCCACAACAACGGTCGAAATCAGAAAAAGGTGTCGGGCATGCATTCGGAGTAGAGGAGAACAATTCAAACAGAATTTACGTTAAAGAATCGTGTTATTTTACTTTGTAAATAAACAATCATACAAAAACTGTATTTTACTAAAGTCTGCCCTTACTTTGCTATTTTATCTAAAACACTATTTTTATTATAGTATTTTTTTATTTATTGACTAACGTAAATAGCATACTTTTAGAACCACGATAAACCAAAGAACGTTTTAAAATAAAATTAAGTTCGCAATAACTGCAACTTTTTTTTTATTTCTTTTAGAAGTAGAGATGTTTTCATACTTTCATATTTTTTTTTAATAAAAGGCCCTCGTGTTAATTTTGTGGTGTTTATCTGTAACAATAAATACGTTTTTTTCAAACACACACTCATGTAGACTTAATACAATAAAAAAAAATGCATGTAAAAGCCCACGCAAAAAAAGTTATGGGGCTTCGAAGGGTACATTTTGGGTAATTTAGAAAAACCTAATAAAAAAATCATACCTCCGTAACCGTAATACTAAGGACCCAGCTTCCAAGACTGAAAAGGTAGCAAATGACCCTACCAACGCCCCAAAAAAATTTGGCGGTCCATGTGCCGAACACCCTGTAGAATTGCGTCTGAGAGCCATTAACCTTGATTCTAATTGAATAAAATCTCACTGATCAGTGCAAAATCGAATTGGCCACTAACAATTCGGTACAACAGAGTTTTGTAGAAATTATCCTCTCATGCTACAAGCTGATGATAATAATAATAACATAGTTTATTTGCTAACTGGTACATTGAAACACAATTCAATTTATTCAACACCTCAAAATATATAAATAAATACTGCTAAGCTACCAAGATAAACTAAGGTGAAAATTACACTATACAGGGTCTTTCACGAGGAACCTCACCCATATTTATACGGGAAACTACTGAACGTATTTTCATGAAATTCAACACTTCAGGTATTTAACGATGCTGATGAAATCTAAAATATTTTCAAGGCATGAGCACCTCCGGTTTTTCTGGAATTGACTTCAACTTCCGTTTTTCAACACACCATTTTTTTATTGTAGAAATAGATTCCCTATAAAATTTAAAGTTATTTTGATGTAACATTTTTCAGATTTGGTTGGAAAATTCTCTGTGAGCGGGAAAATTCGAAAAAAAATCGAAAATAGTGCTCCTCTGAAACAAGAATAACTTCGAGGTTTTTGGATAGAAAATTTTCATTTTTGGGATTTTTCAAGATGTAAGATTGATGTATCCACTTTGAAAATCGAAATCGTGATTTATGATACAAGGATGACAAAATCTTTAAAATTCAATTTTTTCAAATTAGAACCCCATTTTTTATGGCAGATATTGAATCTACGTTAAAAAATAATGTGAGTGTATGCATCACACCCTTGCCCTAAAGTGGATATTTTCTGAGTTATTCACAAAAAACTATTTTTCGTCTTGAATTTTCATCTATATCTTTTCCCTCCACGACAAAAAGATGAAATTTTCAGGAACTGTTATTTGGACCATGCTGTAGATTTTTCACCCCTTCTTGAAACCGACTTCAAGTTACTATTAGGAAAACCATGGCAAACTATCGCAGTTATAACTAGAGGAGATGCTCAAAGTTTTGACCGTTAATTTCTAGACATTTATTTATAAGTCTTAGGAATGCGTTGCTCTTCTTATTTCATCGGGAGGAAGAAATCTGCAAAAGTGTTTAAAAACCAAATTGAGTTTCAAAACTATGAATCTAAAAATCTGAACAAACCTGAACGCATTTCTGACTCGTTCTATGCAGTCCTCTTTATCAGTCAGGGGAGTTCAGTAGACAATATTTTTTATCCTACCCCAAATATAATAGTCTAAAGGAGTTAAATCGGGAGAACGTGGTGACCAAAGATGTGGACCATTGTTCGCCAACCATCGATCATTCATCATTCGAAAATAATTCTCGTAATGTGTATAATAATTGTACTATCAATAATTATTATTTTGAGAATAAAGTTGAATCATTTGTTGTTATATATTAATTAACAAAAATTGAATAAAAAGACTTGACTGTACGTTTCACAAATTTTATTTAAAGCATCGTTGACATGCATGTTTCGGGTTTCATCCCATTTTCAAAACTGAATGTAAAACAATATCGGTTAATACAGTACACATTTACATAACATATCAAGTAACACATGTTAAAATTGGTGATAGACGAAAATCTAACTGATCATTTACAATGGGAAGATTTTGTTTAAAAGCTGATGTTATTTCTAAGTATTCTAAAAGGTCCATGCGTTTACCCTTATTACATTTGTGCAATATTTTGGTTTTTTCGAAATCAATAAAATGGTTTGAGGTGATACAGTGACTAGAGAAACCAGTAGTGGGTTTGTTATGGAGGATTGATTTTTTGTGTTCATCAATTCTTTTTGCCAGTGAACGACCAGTTTGACCTATGTAAAATGCAGGGCATTCATTACAGTGAAGCTTATATACACCGCTTAATTGTGTGTTGTTGCCTCGATCCTTACCATTAAAGAATATTGATCTCAGATTTTTCTTATTGGTACAACTAATGTTAATATTATAATGTCTGAGTCTCTTGCAAATCTTATCACTCAGAGATGGTATGTAGTCGATATATGCGTATTTTTTGGTTTCGGTTTCATTATTTGGTGGATAAATTGAATGTAACAATTTTTTCTGTCGCTTTCTGAAAAGTAGTTGATCTATTATATCCGGAGTAGCCATTATTCCCAGCTAAAAATTTCAGTGTGCGAACCTCCTTGTCATAGTTAATTTTTGACATTGGGATTGAGACTAATCTATGAGTTAGTGCATGAAATGCTGACATTTTGATTTTATAGGGATGTGAACTACTATTTGGTATTAAAATATCAGAGAAGGTATGGATTTTCTGTATATATCAAATTCTAGGTGTTCATTTTTTCTTTTAATCTGTATGTCTAGGAAGTTCAGACATCTATTATCATCCTCTATTTCTAATGTGAATTTGATGGAATCATGGATGGAGTTCAACAATTCCAAAAATGCCGTCAATTCCGATATCGACCCAGTCCACACGCAAAAAACATCATCCACATATCGCCTCCAGAGTAGCACAAAACCCGTCAAGCCAATGTCTTTTGAGAAAAATATTTTCTTTTCAAGGGCTGTCATAAATATCTCACTGAATAAATTAGATGATGGGGATCCCATAGGTAAGCCATTTAGTTGTTGGTAAATTTTATCGTTGAATTTGAAGTAGCTCTGTCCCAGACATATCTTAAGAAGTCTCATTACTTCTTCTTTCGTTTCAATGGTGACTGAGGGGTTTTCATCAAGTTGTATTTCCACTAGTGATTCGACTACTGTGGTTGGAATGGACGGAAATAAATTTACTACATCGAACGAAACCATTAATGCGTTGGTTGGAACTTTGAGTGTTTTTAATTCATTAGTTAATTGAATGGTATTTTTGATAGAGTATTTAGCGTTATGTTGAATCAATTCCGGTAGTATGGAGTTCAGATATTTACACAATTTTGAAGCTGGTGCATTGGTGTAGGAGACAATAGGTCTCATTGGACAATTTTCCTTATGTATTTTTGGGAGAGAATATAGAGAAGGTATTGTGGGATTCATCACGGTCAGAGAGATATTTACCTGAGACAATAGGTTTGGGCAGTTCTTTATTGCCTTTTTGACTTCACCTTGAAATTTTGATGTTGGATCGGATTTTAATTTTTTGAAATCGTTGGGGTTCAGAAGAATTTCCGTTTTTGTTAAATAATCATTTTTATATAAAATGGTTACAGTATTGCCTTTGTCAGCTTTCGTTATTAAATTTGCTTTAAATAAAATTTGTGAAACGTACAGTCAAGTGTTTTTATTCAATTTTTGTTAATTAATATCAAACTATGTTTCACCATGGGATAAGCGAGGAATCAATTACGATTTGTTGTTATGCTTCTATCTGGTTATTTTTGAATAAAAAACTATTTTTTATTTCGTTTGATTTATATTGTTGAATGATCTTTCCAAATACCACACGAGATTCGAATTTTTTGAGAACACTCTGCCGTTTTTCGAAAATTATACAAATTTCACTCAACAAAGTTAAGGATAACTTCGTGAAATTTAAACGCATAATTCGAAAAAAAACAAGAGTGTTCTCAAAAAATTCTCACCTCTAGTGGTATTACCCCTGAAGATCAGGAAAATTTTGTTACAACAACAAGCAAATTTCATGGAAATCCAGATCAGGTAAGCTTATTTACTATACAATAGAGGGTTTTTCCTATCTACTTTATCTTCTCCGGAACAGACATGTATAACGTTGGAGATAAGTAGGACGAAGGTCTCTGACCAATCGCTTTCCTAGCTTTTGGCCTTACAATTCTTTCACATTACTGTCTGAATTGATATAAGTTCGAAGAATACATGAGCAGATTTTTATTTCTATATACTTGAGAGGCCATCCGCAAAACAGCAGGGCGAGATCCATGATGTTGGATTCTTTATATAGTTGCTCCGATGGAAAAGTTCTGGGTTTATTGAGAATTATCTTCATAAACCACTTCCGAATAATATACAGCCTACTCAAATGGTAGTTGTAAGCTCCAACCCAACTGAGAATACCATAATTCTTGTGGGACTGTATCAAGAATGAGCAGTTGGTGTGTTGTCAGAGTATTCCTGAGCCTCATAAAACGTCCCAAAAGGTATATGGTCCTAGCCACAATGCTCTCAATCTGCAAACCCCATCGTAGACTTCCATCAAGGATGACACTTAAATATTTAACCTCCGAAATCAACTCCGAGACATAGGGGACTAATTTCTGATAAGTTTGTAGGGTAGAAAGTGAAATGAATATTGTTAGTTCTTTTCAAATTAATAGCAAGCATGTTATGCTGAAACCACTGTTTTAACTTTTTAATGCCGCCTTCAGCCTTCCTTTTCAAATTCTTTTAAGAGTCCGCTGCAAATATTATTGCTGTGTCGTCGGCGTAGCTCACAATTTCACCAACCACGTTCATCCTCATCAAAGATACGACATATGTAATGAAGAGCAAGGGACCAAACACTGTCCCTTGTGGAACTCCATAGGATATCATCCCGAGATCACTCAAACATTTACAAATTTTAACAGTCTGAAGTCTGTCTGTTAAGTTGTTCTCTAATAATGCATATGCTTGGCCACGGAAACCATAGTTTTTTAGCTTTTCCAATAGTTTTTCATGAGAAACCGTATCGAAAACCTGGCCAAGTCAACAAACACGCCCATTGAAGGAATACTTTCGTCTATATATTTATAAATATGTTGTGTGTCAGTATTTATTGCATCTTCTGCGTTCTTTCCTGGTTGAAAGCCAAATTGTCGAGGAGAGAGTATGTTACACTTTTACAGGAAAGATTTCATTCTCACCATCAAAACTTTCTCAAATATCTTTGCAATGTTTGATATTATCGTTATGGATCTATAATTAATAATTGATTCTGCTGAACCTACTTTATGCACTGGTGTTACTACTCCGTTTTTTGAAATATCAGAGAATTTTCTTGCTTCGAAAGAGGCGTTTATCTGGTGTTCGAGGAGTTTCGAGATGAACTTCTTAATCCTATTCAAAGTCTCATTCTGAATTCCATCCAAGGCAGTTGCCGTTCCAGATTCTAATGTTTCAATGACCTTCTCAATTTCTACTCTGTTAGTGGGATAGAGGTAGGAAGTCCTTTGGTTGCGAAAATCCTTCTCTGGGAAATTTTTTTCCGAAGGGATTTCTGATGCATACTTGCGACCGATCTCGCAATAATGTTTATTGAACAAATCTACTATGTCTTTGCTATTATTTTTTATTAGAGCCTGATCATCTTTTATTTTTTTAATAGTTGTTTTTTTCACAGAATCGCCACACGATTGGTTTGCAAACGACCACAGTGCTTTAGAAGTTCTTGAATTTCCTGAAAAAAGATTCCCAATACTTTTTTTTTCAACATTTTGATTGCTCTTGATAAGTCATTTTTAGAATTGTTATATAGACTTTTGAGCATCTTATCAGTCAGATTCTTTATTGAGTTTTTATACAATTTGTTTTTATTCAAAATCTTCTGATTTAGATTTTTTGTGATCCATTGTTTTTTACGTTTATTTTTGAAGTCAGTATTTATTACCGTTGTATGTTCTTTAATATAGTATTGAACTTTTTTAATAAATAGATATGTTGCTTCATTAATATCAGGTTCATTATACAGGTGCTTCCAATTTTCTGCTTTTAGTGTAGATATTATATACAAGAAAATAATCTAGGCATGTTTTTGTTTCTAATCTAGTTGACCTGTTAATTAGTGAATCGAATCCACTTCCCACAAAAACATTCATGTAACACTCAGAACACTCAATATCTGTGTCTAGAGCTGTAATGTTACTTTCTTTGGAATACCTTTGTACGATCAATATTTGGTATTTATAGAATTATTGTTTGGGCAATAGCAATCATCCATCATCTATTATTGTTCTTTTAAATAACGTTTCAACAGACATCTTATGTCGTTTTCAAGGTAAAATTAGCTTTTACAGAAGCTCTCGATAACGAGAATAAAAAACGAGGAACTGTATATATGAGATAACATACGAGTGCGAAAGATCTTATATCGGAGAAACAAAGCGCCCCTAGAAGGTGGGAATAAAGGAAAATCAGAAACTTCCGCAAGTGTTAAACAACGATTTATCCAAATTGGTCCAACATGCTGTAGATCAAAATCACCGGATAAAATGGAACGAAACATCTATAATGTCCAAGGAAGGAAAACCTACAAAAAGAAAAATCAAGAAGGCAGCATTCATGAACATGAGAACTTGAAAAGGACAGAAGATGTCTGTTGAAACGTTAGTTACAAGAACAATAATAGATGATGGATATTGCCCAAACAATAAGTCTATATGAGTTTCATCATCAACAATTTCTGTACAGCAATATATTTATGATAAAAATGAGTCCAAATTGGTTTGGCAAACTCGAGGAGTCTTTAAGTTCTCGGAGTTGCCGAATGGCTTAACACTTTTTTATATTCAGAGTAGCAAACCCGGCGAACTCCGTTTCGCCAACAGATGGCTTCGATTTATGTAACATTTCGTTTGGAGATTGAAGATGAAGAAAAAATTTTTTTTCGGTTTATATTTGAAAAGGAAAAATTTTACTTCATATCATAATAGTGATATTGATTACAAAAATTAAGTGTTATTTAGTTGTACTTCTCTAAGTGAATGAAAGTGAAACCAAAGTAGATACTGAATCGATGCGTTATACGTGTCCCCAAATTATCCATTTCATTGAAGTGCTCTTTGGTAAACCACATTTTTTATTTTTAGGTCTGATGTTAACACAAACAATGCGGATGGTTTCTCAACTCGTGAACACGCTACGTGTTTAATGCATGGACTGTATTTTCGCAAAGGTACTTGAAATGTGATTTATTTGATGTTAGGCTTCAATGAAAATTCAACAATTTATCTCCACGTTTATTTCCCAATACGTAATTAATATAGCAAGCGAAAGACAGACAATATGTTTCTCCTTAAGATGCAGCAGTGACACTGAACTCCTTATCGCTTATTCTAACAGGTGTTTTTGAAAACATGCGTGAGTGAAATATTTGTTCCTGATTGCAGATTTCGACGGAATAATATTCGGAAATAGAAATTAATACTACAAATATATTTAACTGTTATCAATCCCAAACATTCCACCCACTTCATTTAAGTGAAAAATGACAAAGGAAATTACAGTGCAATCAGCAGAAACATGAACAACCATAAAAAATAAGTCTTATGATAGCAAAAAATAATAGATTTTTCTTTTTGTCAAGAAACTAGCTCAACCATGATCTGCATTCTCTTTATTCAACAATATCAACTTTGTAATAGGGCGTTCTAGTTCGGTTGTAGCAGTCCGCAGTTTGACAACTCGTATGAGATTGTCAGAACCTATATGCACCTCAATAACTCTAGCTAAGGGCCACTTAGCCGGTGGGTTGGTTTTATCCTTGATGAGCACAATGTCATCAACCTGAATTAGTGGCTGAGAAGTTTGCCATTTATTCCTAACAAATAAAGTTTGCAGATAATCTCTCGACCATCGACTCCACCAGTGTTGCAACATTTGTTGAATGTGCTTCCACCTTTGTAAAGGAGAAACTTTATCGTTCGAGTAGTCAGGTTCAGGAACAATAAAGGAAGGACTTTGTATAAAAAAATGCGCTGGCGTTAACAGTTGACCGTCAGTTACATCATCGGTTAACGGCGTAAGCGGACGAGAATTCAAACATGCCTCTACCTGAGCTAAAAGAGTTAAAAACTCTTCAAAAGTTAAATTCTTGGACACGACGACACGTCTTAAATGGTGTTTAGCAGATTTCACCGCAGCTTCCCAGATACCGCCGAAATGAGGAGCTGCTGGGGGGTTGAAATGCCAGTTTGTTCTATAGCACGCAAGGAAATTTGAAACTTGCTTCGAGAAAAGAGAAGATTTTTCGAAAAGTTCTCTTAATTCTCTATCAGCACCTATAAAAGTAGTGCCCCTGTCACTGTAAAGATCTGAGCAAATGCCTCTTCGAGAAGTAAACCGCCTGAAGGCAGCTATAAACTCGGAACTTGAATAGCCTAAGACCAACTCCAAGTGAACAGCGCGTGTACTCAGACAAATAAAAACAGCAATATAAGCTTTATACGTTTTCTTTCCTCGGCCAGGAGATGTCTTAATATTGTAAGGACCTGCATAGTCCACGCCTGACTTAAGAAATGGACGACTTGGTCTAATTCTGAATCCAGGCAGATTACCGAGTTTTTGATACGTGGTGCTACCACGATATCTCAAGCAAGCATTACATTGGTGTATTACTCTTTTAACCAAATCACGACCACGAATTATCCAATATTCTCTCCTGACAGTACCGAGCGTCAACTTAGTGCCGCCATGTAATGTTCTGCCATGAAATAATTTTACTATCAGATAAGAGAGATTAGATTCGTAAGGCAAAATCAAAGGATGTATTTCATCAAAGTCGAGTAGAGAATTATGGAGTCGTCCACCGACTCTGAGTAAATTGTCATGAGTTATGGGGTCGAATTTGAGTACTTTACTTGACCTAGGAATTGGTCGGTTTTCAGATAGCAGTTTGATTTCCCTAGCATAATGAAATCGTTGTATGATATAAACCAAAGAAAGTCGAGCCCTATTTAACTCATTACCATTCAGTTCAATCGAGGTATCATCATAAGAACAGTTCTTGAACCATTTCGCCGAGAATAGCTTTGAATTTTTCAGCACTTTGATTTTGACCCTTTTCACTAGCGCAGTTATAAACCTCAGCATAAAGGCAGTAACTCGAGTAAGCTTGAGCATGGATGAGTACTTAGCAAGTAACTCCCAAGCTCCATCATCTTTCTGATCCATTTTTGGGTTGAAGCTATATTAGAAAGATTAATGGAACCCGTAATATTCTCGCGATTGAGAACTTCGAAACAATTCACGTTATCTCGGAGCCACCCAGGTCCATGCCACCATAGTTCGAAATCTTTCAAGTCGATAGGGTGGATTCCACGCGAAATGCAATCAGCAGGGTTATGACTTGAACGAACATGTCTCCAACAAGCTTGTGGAACCAACGTATGGATTTTTGAACATCTGTTGGGAATAAAAACTGGCCAACGAGATGGATGGTCCTTCAACCAAAATAATACGTCAGTAGAGTCTGACCACAAATGCAAACCACAATTTTCAATTTCAATTGCTTTCATGACCTTATGTGATAGCTTAGCTAGCAATGTTGCAGCACATAATTCCAACCTTGGAATTGTCAATATTGGCTTTACAGGAGCCACTTTCGTTTTTGCTTGGATTAAATGAAGAATCACATCGCTTTCATTCACTATCCGCAAATATATTACAGCACCATAGGCAAACTTACAGGCGTCAGCAAACCCATGTAATTCATAAAAGGTGGCATTTGGCCTGTATCCTAACCACCTATTTATTTTAATGTTTTCCAGAGATAGAAGACTAGTATACCAGTCTAACCATTGGCTAGCTAATTCTGTACTCAATTCAATATTCCAATCAATTCTCTCAATCCACAACCGTTGCATGAATATTTTAGAAGTTATAATAACCGAAGATAACCAACCCAATGGGTCGAACAACTTAGTTATCTTAGAAAGAACCAATCGTTTAGTGAACTTGACATTTTCGAACTTGCTGTCATCGATTTTGATATCGAACAAAAAATGATCGAATTTCGAATTCCATCTCAAACCCAGAATATTGGAGACAGAAGTATCCGAAAATGGTAGATTTTCATCTCCGATAGAGATCCCTTCGCCCAGACCCTCAAGCAGCATCTCATTATTAGCAATCCATTTATGTAGTTCGAAACCACCCACTTTGCAAAGTCCTATCAACTCATCTCGCTTTCTTAACGCTTCCTCTAAAGAATGACCACCATCCATATAAGTTTCAGCACGCAAAATTTCAGCTCCCAAAGGAAATCACTGATTTTCATCCTCAGCTAACTGTCTCGTGACTCTGATCGCCAAGAATGGACTAGAGACCATACCGTAGGTCACGGTTTGAAGTTGCCATACGCTTAGGGGTTCATTTGAATCGAATCGCCACAAAATGGCCTGAAACTTTTGGTCTTCAGAATTCACGCGTATCTGACGAAACATCTGTTTGATGTCGGAAATGAACACGAATGCATATTTTTTCCAGCGCAGAATAAGTTCAGAGAGATCAGGTAATAAACTAGAACCAGGAAGTAGAAAATCGTTCAAAGACTGCTGGTTGGACGCCTTCGCAGACGCATTGAATACCACTCGAATTTTTGTGGTTTCACTTGTTTGTTTCAAAATACCATGATGGGGTAAGCAGTAACGTATATCTTTGATATTTTCTTGTGGGACCTTGATCATGTGCCCACTATCCAGGTAATCTCGCATAAATTGCTTGTACATGTTACCGAATTCAACATTGACCTCGAATTTCCTCTCCATTTTGAAAAACATATTTTTAGCAATAGCGCAAATTGAAGGGAATCGCACATTTGACAAGCTAACAGAGTATCGACCTGATGAATCCCGAGAAAAAGTTTTGAGGAAATGAGTTTCGCATTTCACTTCATCAGGACTGAGAAATTCCTTTTGGTCCGTAAGTTCTTCTTGGACGAAAAATCTTTCAAATAGATCTTCAAGTGATATTTCATCAGCATGAAGTACCGAAGGTAAGCTAACGTGGGAATAAGGGATGTCACCTGACACGACCCAACCTAATACTGTTTTTGCAGCTATGGGCTCATTATCATTCCATGAACCACTTCACCCTCAATAATTTTCGAGTGAATACCCGATCCTAGAAGCACTTCAACCTGACCTCTTCGCAAAAAGTGGGGATCAGCTAGTTCGAGAGAATTCAAATGACCAAAACTGCGAGGGAAGTTACTTAACTGGGGCATATATGTTGTTATTTTCGGCAAAACGTTATCTTCCACTGGTAGGGAGAATTCGGACACAAATCTAGGCTTAAGCCAGAAGGCAGCAGACTTTCTGCACGTAAAATTAATTTTACCTCCAACACCAGAAATTGGTAAATTAACTGGCTTGCACTTCAGATTTAAACGTTGGCACAAGGATTCCGAAATAAACGACGCCTGAGAGCCTTGGTCTATCAAAGCTCGAGCAAAAGTAGTGTTTTCTCCAACTGAGGAACAAACCTTAACTATAGCTGTAGCAAGTAGCACGTGATTCGGGGTCTTGCGAGAATTTGATGAAGTTTTATCAACAAAGGATGTCGAAGGTTCGGAATGAATTAATTCGGCAGTTTTGATATGAATTGAAGAGTGATGCTTACCGCGACATATCTGGCAGCGTTTTTTAGAGAAGCAATTTTTCGCTGAATGCTTAGCTAGACAATTGAAACAACGCTTTTGATTCTTTATAAATTCCTTTCTCTGTTCAGGTGTTTTATTTTTATACACATCGCATAGTAAGAAAAAATGAGAGTTTTTACAAAGTTGGCATTTATCGCCCATTGCTCGACCTTCAACATGATGTGATTTGATACCGGAAACAACCTTAGCTTTGGACTCTTTGTGAGATGTTGCTTGATTGATAGGTCTCCAAGAATTACGGCTATCCTCCAGAGCTTCCAGCATCGACACTTGGTTTTCAAGGAATTCCATCAAAAAATCGAATGAAATTGGTTCCACAGGTTTAGCAGAATCACCGAGATGTCTTTCCCACTGTCGACGAGTTTCTACATCTAATAACGAAACGAGCTTATAAACTAAGAAGTCATCCCATTGTTCAACAGGACGTTTGAGATTTTTAAGAGCAGCTAAAGGAGTGGAAACATCGGAAATTATTCTTTTCAGTTCGAATGAGGACTCTCTTTTCATTTGTTTGACCGAGAAAATACTAGACACATGGGATGTAATCAAACGCCTTTTATTTTCATATTTTTCCTCTAATTTTTTCCAAACAATCAAGAAATTTTCCTCAGTTATAGCGTAGTTACTAATGAAGCGAGCTGCATCTCCTTCCAAGCATGATCTCTTTTTGACAACTAAAGTTGAAAATAAATCTCTGAAAGGTTCCCATTCACTGAAATCGCCGCGAAACTTGGGTAACGAAATAACTGGCAATCTTTCAGAATCCTCTGAAAGTCTCATTTTCATACTTGAAACCTCATCTTTTACAACACTGGTCGAATCAATGAACGATTGAAATTCACTTCGCCTATCCAGATAAAGTTCTTCAACTAACTCGAATTCATTATTCTTGAAATAATCCAAATTCATGACACTTTCCTTATTCAAACGCAACAATTCAAAATGATTTGCTTCAAACTTTGACCAAATTTGATCTAAGTTACTCAAACGAGTGTTGCAATTACTTAAGGTCATTTTAGCCGCTCCATCTTTCTTAAAATTACTATATGATCGAGCAATTCGACCCATCAAATTTTTCTGCTCAACCACCAAATCAGCCATATTAGCAAAAAACCGACACAACCTGTATATCCGATAGACCAGAGAATGAAGCTCAGGTTAGCAAAATACAAATTCAAGCAATACAGTTGAATCCAGCAAAAGTTTGTATGATATATATACACACCTATATACACATATATATAAACAGCAATTGCTCAAAGCTAAATATGCAAAAACAATTCCGAAAATTACAGCAAGTAAACTCTCAAAAAATAAAAAGCAAAATATTTGTTTCACTAAGAGTCTAGAGCAAAAAACCTATGTTGCAGATAAATTCACACCAGCTAAATTCACAAAGAATTTTAACGCAAAATATTTGTTGTTATCAGCAATAACAACAGAAACCAGAGCAAAACATTTAAAAATTCAAGTATAATTGCCTGAATCTTATGAGCAAAATTAAGCAGTAATATCTACCAACAAGCAAGAAGTGAATTTTACAATTAAAGAGAAACGCAATTTCAATAGCACAATAATTTCCAAGTTCGTTTTACAAATTTATGATAAATCCAGCAAGTCTTCAGCTGATGAAAAATAAACAATCAAACACGAAAACATCGCATGTAAATCCGTGAGAACTTATCAATTCTTCCAATCAATAAAAAATGTCTGCAATGGATCGATACCTCCGTATCGAAAACTACTCCGCTTTAAATTGATAATTCTCGCACCCTTGTAAAGAAAATGTTACCTTGTTTCGATCTTCCGAAATGCTCCCACGAAAATGGCCTCATTTCACTTTGTGTTCTCCAAAGAGGTTGAAAACTTCTTTGATGATGCAGTAGATAACCATTAAAAAATTATTGTCTTCACGAAGATTGAAAGGGCTTCTTCAATGCAAGGATCTCATCGACGCATTCCAGTTTTCGAAAGTATTCATAGCCGGCTCGATTGGACCACTTTGTTTAATGCATGGACTGTATATTCGCAAAGGTACTTGAAATGTGATTTATTTGATGTTAGGCTTCAATGAAAATTCAACAATTTATCTCCACGTTTATTTCCCAATACGTAATTAATATAGCAAGCGGAAGACAGACAATATGTTTCTCCTTAAGATGCAGCAGTGACACTGAACTCCTTATCGCTTATTCTAACAGGTGTTTTTGAAAACATGCGTGAGTGAAATATTTGTTCCTGATTGCAGATTTCGACGGAATTATATTCGGAAATAGAAATTAATACTACCAATATATTTAACAGTTATCAATCCCGAACACTACTTATAACTGCCCATGTGAAAAACAATGATTCTCTAAATTTATCCCGCAAACACTAAGCGATTGGACTTTTCCATTTCCAACATCTAACAATTGTGCAGCACTTTGATCATTTGGAAGTTGAATTCTCATATGAGTGGTTACCGATAATGTTTTAACGTTATTCCATAAAGATGACGCCTTCAAGCAAGCATTTAATTCATCTGCAGGCGTTCCACGGGGAATTACTGGCAACGTCTGTTTGAAATCGCCTGCCAACAATATCCTCAAGCCGCCAAAGATGTATTTATTTCGCCGAAGATCTTTCAGTGTGAAGTTAAGTGCTTCAAGTGATTTCTTATGTGCCATTGTGCACTCATCCCAAACAATGAGCTTGCATTGCATCAATAATTTTCCCATTGCAATGGATCGGGAAATATTGCATGTTGGAGTATCAATTGTGTTTAAATTGAGTGGCAATTTAAGCGTAGAATGTGCAGTACGACCGCCATCTAGAAGAGTCGCCGTAGTCACATCGAACAATGTATCACGCACCGGCGCCATTTACTTAAAATATTGGTTTGTAGTTCATGGCTGTGTATCAGAGATGACGCTGTACGTGAAAAAAGATTTTTATCCTTTACTATTGAATTTTTCCTGAATTTTCTTTGCATAAACCTTACGGAGCCAGAGACCTTTCCAACGAATGCAAAACCGTGAAAATTGGTTCGTGCGTTCTGGAGTTATAGCGTCAGTAAAGAAAACCCGACTTATTTTTATATTGTAGATATAGGTAGTGGTTATCACAAAAATCAAAATGTTTGTCAAAGTCGTCCTGAAATTTGCGTTTATCCTCCTCACCTCCATCGCCAAGTACAGTTTTAAAGGCATCCGAATAATACAGACTAAAACACTCAAAAATATATTTATATACAAGAAAATGAGAATTGGCCCCAAGTGTGAACCCTGAGTCGTAATGAAACGAAGATGAAAATGGGCATCGCAAAAAATTACATGCACCGATCAGACAAATAACACTCCTTCCAGGTCTACAGATTATCTCGGTCAAGTCCGTTATTAGGCCAAATCGTCCAATAGATTAGTAGTTACGAGAATCAAAAATTTAGTTACCACTATAACTTCTAGTGTATCCATGGGATTAAAGTGTAACTTGGAAGATAGGTACTTGAATCAGGTTGAAAAAAATTGGCTTGCAAAATTCCGCAGAAATCGACAAGCTACAAAATATTCAAAAGTTCCAGAAAAAATTTCAATACCTTATGCCTCATAAGATATCAAACGTATTTAAACAAAAATATGTGCATGTATAGACGTTACTGATTACTTACAAATTCTCAAATTTCATAGTCGTAGCTTGCTCCCAGAAGATGATATAATTATTTTTTTCATTAACTTAAGAGCAAGCAATCAAAGAAGTTAGAATTGTTGTTCATTAATTATAATTAATTATTAACGTTTCGTATGGACTCCTGGTCATTGAAACTTCGAAATGGTGCCATTTGCTACAGGGTTATAGAAATAGCCCTAAATTATTCATCTGAAAAAACTAATTTTTCGTAGAATCGAAAAAAAATTTTGAAAAAGTCCGTCAGGAATTTCAATTCTCGATGCTTTCACAGATACTTATTCGTTTGACTTCGGTCGAACTTGAAAATTTAGTTTCATCTGAGGAAAAACCAATTGAAATGATTCATTTACGGTGAAATAATGTGAGTTGTCTAATATTAAAGGAGCACTGTCGTGGATTCTTAGGGGCAAGTAATTCTGAGCTTTGAAAAAAAAACTTAAGGAAAACTATGAGTAGTTCATTCTAATTTAAGATATAGGTTTGTTTATTCATCGTTTTTGTACTTACTAATTGATAAAATTTTTGCAAATATTAATCCATATATTTTGAATACAACTAAAGTTTCACAGAAGCACAAAAATATATAAATACATGTCTTAAATCTGAAAGTTTCGGTTGAGGACTGAGTGTTTACATACATATAATATTCCATTCGTGTTATCTACAAACTAGCAATTCTATTCAATCATTCACTTCAATGTCATTGCCTCACAGTTGATTCTGGAATCATTGAAGGATGTTATGTAATCTTATTATTGAGTTTGAATTCAATTCATTCAATTCATTTCTGGGCGTAGAATTGGTACAACAAAGTGAAATGGCATTCTGTTCTTCGAAAAATTTTTTATTGAGCTGAATTATGCAGGAA